>CM053791.1:476054254-476594254 GCA_028749045.1 Cupressus sempervirens | reverse complement strand
TTTATCATGTTAATACATTTTTCAACTTTTTTTATAACTTTTATTATTCATTGATGAAGTTATTGTCATATCAATAAATCATTATCAATCAACTTCCTCAAATGTCCTCTCAACTTATATTTAAATAGAAATGAATTTAAAATCACCCCATTTTGCACTCAAACTCCTCAAAATATATCTATGAACTAGTAAACAAAATAAAAACCCTCCACACATTCAAAAGACAACTCAATGTTTATCTCTACAAATTAAAAAGATTAATTATCAAGTTAGTATTTTATAATCTTAACATACAATTATTATTAATCTCATTAATGTCATGTCATAACCATCTTAAAATATAACATTATTTTTGTTAGAGTAATAAAGTTTTTTCTTATTAATTAAATCATATTGATTTAATTATGAAGTCACTTATTATCTCTAGTTTACCTAAGCTAAACTTTGGGTATATGATAATTAGTTCTTTTATTAATTATTATCATGCAACCTAGATTAGTTACCTATTAGCATTTTGATCTCCTTTTTAAGGACAATCTCTCTTTGTAATTACATAAATTCACCTTTGATAATAGTAATTTCTCTTTTTTCTCATAAAAATTGTCTCATCTTTGGATTTAGAAACTCTAGCATCCATAGCTCTTGCTTTGCTCTTTCTATGGAAGGTGTTTCCAAGTAGGTGATTCTTGGGAGCTATGGGGTTGATCTTTCATAAACTTCAACATGGTACTAGAGCTCCAAATCTTCATGTCCCTATTATTTTTGTGAAAGTTTTAGTGTTAGTTTCTAGATCTATGGCTTTCAGAGGACTTTGTATTGGCTCTAGGGAGGACCTATTTTTTGAGCACTTTTACCCAAACAGACATTACCATTGTTCTTAGAGTACTTGAAAACCCTCATTTTCATATAAACTACATTCAATTTGGTCGTTGTTGAAATCTGAGGCAATTTTTTGTACCTAAGTCATTTTGACTTGGGCATGTAGATCGAGGTGGTGTATGTGATCCCATTCACATATAGATCAAATCATAATTATTTTGGCATTTCGTTTGATATCTATGGATGAATGTTTTTGGCCTCTTTGGATGCATTTTGAATGGGTGGCTTAGAAATTTTCTTGGATCACTACATAATTCTTGTTGAAGCTTGTTTGTGTGCATGATTTAGTTTGGATCTCATGCCTTTTGTAACATGCCCACATTGAGGATAATATTTGGAGTTGGCACATGCATTGTCCTAGGTGGCCCTATCATGAGTCAAATTGAAGGGATATATTAATATTCAAATAACATACTATATAGTGATAATAATTAAGAATAATAATATTAAAGGTCATATAATTATTAATAAATAAAATATTAATGATAATAATGTCATTATCATATAGTATGACATTACATTATAATTATAATGTGATAATAGTATTAAAATATAATAAATAAAAGATTGATAAAATTAGTAAGGTGATCAAGATTCATGGATATTAATTGCACACATAATAATGGCAATAATGTTATTAATAAATTATGTACACTATTATTAAATAATTATTGAATATATAAATATTAATAGTAGTGTGTCAAGCATTATTATATAATATTAATATATAATAATAATTATGATAGTATAAAAATATATAAATAAATGATTAATGATATTATATTATGAAATGAACATATTCAAGCCATAATATTACAATATAATTGAGAATTAAAGAAAATATACTACATAATAGTATTAAGAATAATGATATTACTAATATTATTATTAATATAATATATGATATGTTATAATGTTGTTATTAATAGGATTACATAATCAATATAATATAATTATTATTGTATTATGAATAGACATGTCTCTATTATATCAATTGATATATTGACAATATGATATCAATTTATGACTAATCACTAACACTAAAATATACTACTAGTATTCAATTATGTAAATATAAAATAATAATCACTAAATAAAGTTAAAGGGCACAACCCTTCGAAAGGATGTATTAAATCCAACACATATAAATTAACCATGCCAGTATGTGAAAAGGGAAGGTAGTCAGTCTACAAACCAGCTAAGAAGAAGGAACATTCATATCGGGAACAAAATATGGAAGAACAGTGAATAATTGATATATTGAGTTGCAAAAAGTAGAAAATTCATTTTGATCATTGGGTAATCACTTCATGTGCATCGAAGGATTATCATTGAAAGGAAAGGAGCATGAGTAGAGTAAAAATACAAGACATGGTGGTTGTAAAGACAAATTCATAGCTATTATATATTTGTTCCTGAAGGTTGTATCTAAAATAATTGGCACAATGGTAGATTATAATTTGTGGCTATTGTCATTTGTATAGAGATTGGGCATAATTCACATGCCATAAAATGGTAATAGGAGTATATAACTCTTTCTGGTGTTTTGAGAATTTCACGTGTGACACATCAATTCATAATTAGCTCATTGCAATTAAGAGTGGCAGTCTTGGAATATTAGAATAATTATATTTTATACACATCAAGTTGTAGCACATTGCTACAATAGGCAATGCATGAGCTTGTTGGGGTGAAGTGACTGCAAGTTCAATGATATCATGGAAACACCCATTCTGATTGGGTGGTGAAAACAAATACAAAAGAAAGATAAAAAGATATAATACTTCATGAAGGTGCTTTAGATCAATATACTCAAGTTAGTGATACTAGCAATCTTATTGGGAGCCATCAAACCTTATTCGACAAACAAGATACAAAGAAAAAGAAAAAGAAAACTGTAAATAAATGAATGACCTAAAAGGGGTCATTATAGGCTCTTCATCCACCAATTACATCATAATTTCTGGGTAGTGCATGAGTATTCATCTTTCTAAATAATGGGTGTTTTTGGCTCTTTCTCATAGCAATCCCCTTCCATTGATGGCACTACCCTAGGCTTGAGCTATTTCAGCTCTTTGAAGTATTTTGGTAGTTTTCCTCAGGCTTGTGCCTTTTTATTGGCATGTTACATTCTTCTTAGAATCTACATCTAGTCAACACCACTTTAGAAATTTGTGATTTTTCCTCCACTTCAGTAGTTTCTATTTTTTACCACTAATCAGTGGTCGTCAACATCCATAGGCGATATTAGCATGTTGACTGGTGGTGTTTTCTAGTTTTCCCTCTACTTAGACTAGTCAATGGTTGTTTAGAAGATTTAAATAGTGCTCTATAGCCATTTTTTTTGGCCTTGGAAAACACATGTTCATGGATGCATGTGAGGGAGTCGTCATGCTTAGGCTTTCATTCAACTTTGTCAATAGCCTCATCACACACTATTAGTGCCAAAGATTATGGAAGACAATTTTTGGGAGAACATAAAAACACCTAAGGGCCCATAACTCCTTCTTTGTAGGGACTTTGATTGCTATCAGGACATATTCTTGGCCTTTACACCCATTTTTCTCCATGTGCCTCTGAGGTTAACACAACATCAATGTTTTTACCTTCACTACATGCATAATTTTTTGGAGCTAGGATGTCACGTTTTGTGATAGTATGCCTTATTTTTGGGCATTGAATTTTTCCCATTGTGCATGTGTTCTATTCAAGCCTTTGATGTCTGGCTCCTTTCATTACCATCTTTGACATCATTTCTTCTTTAGAAGTGAGCCCTATCATTCCTCAAAGTCTATGTTTTTCTCTAGTCTTTGTGCAATTTTAGTGCACCCTATTCTTGGCAATGGTTAAGTCTATTTAAGAAAATGGTTCCAGATCTATGTGTAGTTTCTAAAGAGTGGTTCTCACCTTTGATTAAGGTTGTATGGGTGTGATCAGTTGATTTCTCCACCAAACAAATCTTTATTTAGTACATATTTATTTTGGCCACCAAGATTTTTTCTTCGGCACCAGCTTTTTGCTTGACATCTATTTTCAGCATTTGGATTATTTTTAGGCAGGGGTCAATTTTTTTCATTTTATTGCTTGGATGACCATTTGACCATCAAATGTGGTCTCATCACTTACTAACATTAGGGCCATGTTAGCTTGCATCAACACTCATGTCACCCATTTAGGCCTTGTTTGCACCCACCTTCAATTTTTAACCTCTTTTTTTCCACAAACAAGATATCACCAAAAATTTGGTTCGAACCCTATCATAGTGGTACAAGTATTTTATAGTTTTGATGCTTTTTTATGGATTTTTCTTTGTCAAATGTAGGGTTCTACTTTTCACTCTAGAAGACATATCTTGAGCATCCAATCTCCAATTTGGGATATCTTTCTATCATTGGAATGGTCTTCTAAATCTCTTTCTGGTGATGCTAGTTATTTTTCCAAATTCTTCTCTAGGCACATTCTATTTAGTCTTTTGTATTATTGCATTCTGGTGGATATCTTAGTTATTTCAAGTTCGATGATCAATTTTGTTGCTTAAAATGATTTTTTATTGGTTTTACTATCTATTGTATCAGCTTTATGTCTCTTATGGTCTATATTTTCCAAACTGAAAGAAATAAAGGAAGTGGACAAGGAGCGAAAAACCCCTAAACATAAGGTGAAACTAGAAGTCCTAACTGATGCTCAAAGAAGAATGGATTTGAATCCTAAAATCGAATCTCCAATGAAGGTGGGATAATAGGTCTATTGAACCTATCATCTAAGAAGATATGTGTATCCTTTGATATATTCTCAACAACTATAGTTGGTGGCTACATGACTAGATGTATACTAGTAGGAAATGTTGAAGAGTAATCCAATACAATAGATGGAATATGAACAAGAGGTTGAGGTGTAGAAGTCACAAAATTGGTCTTAGGAATAGTACATAAGTTCAAGTGACCTAATTTCACCTTAGTAGTCTCTTGTGAAGAAGGAGAGTAACTCTCTGATAGTAGAGATGGTAGACAAAAATGATAGAATGATTAAAAATCCCTATAGAAATAATATTGCATCTCTCACTATCTCTGATATGCATTGAATCTTGTGCAAACTCAACTATCTTTCATGTCTCACTATGTGTGATCTGATAAATAGAGAGAAGGTTAGAGGACAGAGATGGAACCCATAGTGCATCATGAAATGTGCCATTGTCAATGTTAATATAACCTTTCCCACATACAATCATAATAGTATCATTACCTATCAAAATATGTGGAGTGGGAGAAGCATCAAACAAATCAAACAGCTGCTAAGAAGATTCCATATGGTGTGAAGCACCTAAATAAAGTAACCATCTGGAAGAATGTGTAGTAGTTGCACATAGTCCATGACCCTTTCCCATGTCTTTACCATTTGACAAAAATAATGATGATTAAGAAGAGTTGTTAGAAGTAGAAGGAATGTCAATGTTTCTCTTCTAAAAGATAAATGTGAAATTTGACACATTTTTGGTATAGCCATCTAACTTATTCTCATGGAATTGTGATTAATCATGATTTGGATTATTAAAATAAGCACACTTCAATCTTCTTGGATTTTCTTTATCTCCCTTAGGATGAGGTGGGCCTCTTGTGATGTGAGAGCTAGAATCAATCTAAGAATTTTTAAGATGTGACTTATGTTTCTTCGCCTTATTTCCAGAAGATTTTTGAGCTACCAATGCATGAGTCTATGAACCTCTAAGAGAATCCAACTAAGAGAGCTTAGCTTTCACTTGATTCAAACAATCACAAAAAACCTCAATGGATGACATGGTAAATATAGTACCCAAAGCATCCATGGTAGAATGGAAGATAGAAGAAAAAATTTGAAAGTTTCCATGAAGCTTAGAAAGAATTAGGTAAATACACTTAGTGTCATCCTTGGTTTTCCCATAACCTTGCAATAAATATCTATGTTGTTTTAACTTCATCAAGAAGTCCTTAATGGAAGGAAAATAATTAGGTACAAGAGAAGCAAGCTCTACCTAAATCTAAAGTTCCCTAAACTCATTCATTGCACCAAACAAGTTGTTAAGCTTTGTCCACATAGCTACAAGGGTATTGCGACAATCAAGATGAAACTGTAGACTATCAAATACCTGTAAAGAAATCAACCCCATTTCCTCATGCATCTTTTTCCTATCTTGCATTACCTCAAAAGGCCTCTATAAAATTGGCTACACTATATCTAAAAATGACCACAACCATTTTAATAGAAGTTATGTCATTAGGAACTTTCATTTGTGATAGTTATGAGTAGTTAGAAGTTCTAGACAAGAAGAGGTCTTAGCCATTCTTTTATAAGGCATTGGATTATTTTTTTGAATAATTTTTTGGTTTACTGATGTAAATAACATAAACAATAATATGAGAAAAGAGGAAAAAAAAATATTTTGAGAATCACATCTACATTTGATAACACTGATGAAAATAATAGAGAATCTGGTTAGTGCTTGAGAAGATCTTTCTGACACTTCTTTTGGATCAGAAAATGGAGCTAAAATAAGAAAGTTATGCCCCTAAGAGATAGAAAGAATCATCTAATTTTGAGGGGAAAAAAGGTACCAAATTGGGGGGAGAAAAAGTCCAAAAAATACCTTCACCATCATGTTTGTCTTTGTATCAGCTTTATGTCACCATTTTTGGGTCCAAAAAGTTCCTTTGTAGGCTCAAGTTAGAGCCAAAAAATTGACATGACCTCTATATAGCAAAACATATTCCAAAGCCCCCAAAAGAATTGAATGGGGCTAAGAAAATAGCCCTTGGCAACCCATGTGACTGTAGGCTGTATGGTGGAGGTTTGGCAATAGAGAAAAGGAGGAGCATATGTGGAGGTGATTGATGAGAAGCAAATGGAGGTGACCAAAGCTAAGCAGAAGTGGTGGAGGTAAGTGGCAGAGTTGGTTGCCACTATGATGAGGTTGAAGTCATAGGTAGTTTGAAGAACATTGTCACATGATTAGTAAACCATCGCGGTGGGTTTAACTACCACATGGTTGAAAATTGCACTTTAAATATATATTTTTAAAAATCATATATACCTTAGATTGCATGGTAGAGGTCATACAACCCTAGTATGAAAAATAAATTTCCTCCCTAGTCAATGTTGTCTAACATCAATAAATTCTATATGAAAATAGGGGTTTTGACAACTTTTGAATACAACCGTGAGGTTTGTTTGGCCTCAAAGTAACTTGAAATTCAAAGACCCCCATATTTTCACATAAAATACTTGAAAAATAGTTAGGTATGTTCAATCAAACCCTCATTCATCTTTTTCACTAAATAAGAACAAGCTACATCAACTCAGACTTTGATACCATGAAGGATTTAAGAAATACAAATCTAAAAAACTCGAATAACACATATATGTAAGAACCTATTATAGATAAGAAAAGACAAAGAAGAGGCAAGGATTTTGCTCTAGAAATATAAAAAATTATATTATCTTACTGAACAGATGGATAAATTTTATGATTGCTCAATCCTTATAGAAGGATATCATAAAACTTAAAATGGAAACCCTAATATTGAAGTAAATGACATTTAATAATTACTATTTAATTATTAGATTGAAATTCAAGTACATAAAGGGAAATCTTAAGAAGGGACTAAAGGTAATTTAATAAACTAAATTAAATTAATGGTTTACTCTAACAATTTTATTATCATTATGAGTAAATGCACCAAGATGTGTTGTCAAAAAGATGACAAAAAACTAACATTTTGGAAATTTTAAAAGCACATGCATGCTTTAAAAAAAAAACTATATATGGGCTGCAAACTTGTTGCACATTCCCTTCTTGCTTCTTTCTTTTTTCTAGTGCCTTCTTTGCCCTCAACAAAATTCACACATTTTGTAGAAGTTGAAGCATATTCTCGCTCTCCTCCTGAAAATGTCTCCTTTTTGCTAGAGATCAAGATATGATCATCAAGTATGTTTTCTATTCATGTTTTTGCATTGTTTTGTATGTTTTAGCATTTTTTTGTAAGTTTTTTAGTTTTTCTTCAAATTTGTTTGTTTATTTAAAATACAATTGGTTTCTTATATGGAAATGTAAATAATAAACCACCAAATCCCTAGCCTAATCAACAAAATCAAAATGAAAACCCACCACAAGGTCCAAATGAAAACCCTTGTAAGGAAGAGCAAGAACTTCCACAACCTCTACCAATTGAAAGAGGTCCTACTAGAACCCAAGAAAATATAATGAATGAAATATAAATAGGGAAAAATGAAGTAATCATTGGTACATTGAAATCTTGTAGGAAAACTAATCCTCTAAGAGCACAATTGGCATCCTCCCTTGAGTCCATTACATGCCATGTAGCTTCCATTAGTGTTTAGTTAGATATTTGGCATGTTAAGAGAGAAGAGAAAAAAAATTATGAAATCAAATTATTCTATAAAAATACAAGGAAAAAGGACATAGAAAAATGTAACAATATCTACATTATTTAAAAGCCAGGAGAACAAGACACTATTAAATAAACAATTAAAAGGTTCCCCATCCACTAGTGCATACATGATGATATTAGAAACATCTTTTAGGGTAGATGGTGGATGGTCTTTGATGCCCCTCATTGTAATAGTCACTAGGTTCCAATTTATGTTTAAACAAATTGTATTGTGAATTTGTCCTCAGAGAGATCTCCAATTATTTTGGGATGTTATATTCTCAAGGTAGAGGTGGGGGGTTTTCATTTGAGAGGTCGGGAGAAAGTCATGGCCACCTCTTGTCAAGCCATATGGTTAATGTGTCATTATTCCTTCAGTTGCAAAGGAACATGTGGATAACAATATTCTAGGGACATTCAATGCTTTTACATGGAACCTCATTCATTACGCCAATCCATTAGCTGGGGAGGAGCCTTTTTCATGCTACAATCATGTGTGCACATTATGTGGATCCTTATACACATTTGCAAGTCACGTTGGATGATGGTCTAGTCATTGATGAGTTCTTGAGTGACACATTTGATATTGACACACATATAAATTACAATTATAATAAACTAATTTGATCATATTTCATATGTAAAATGAATGACTAATTGCATGTCTTGACAATGTTCAAAATTTAGGGTAAGAGTATTGATGTCCCTAGTATAGATTCTCGAACCCCATTTTATGTCCCATTGATAAGTCGATGGGTATGTGTCAATTTAATTATTTAAATTAGTACATATATTTATTAATTAATCATATGAAGCATTGACAAAAAAATGTTATTCATGTCCATTAGTTCTATACTAGACAATCAACATTCATAAGGGACTCTGAGCCTAGGCATGATATGAGATTTATAATGGTATATTTATTTCATGTTAATCTAATTTATTTCATTATATGATATTATATATAAAAATGGAATTGTATTATATGATTTTCAAATGTTGATGTCTGAGACTCCTCCTCATATTTGTCAGTCCATTGATCATGGTTGCTGCCACAATGGCTAGTTTAGAGCCATTGACCAAGGTATGAAAGAGTTTTCATACTTTCAGTTGTTCTTTATAATAGTTATTATTGAAATTTAAAATGGTATTTATAAATTTGATGAATTGATTATATTGATTGAGTTTTTGTAGTGCCTTCTTACTCTGGATCATTCATGAGCCTTTGAGGTAGTTGTATAGAGTGACTATTTGATGTTAGTAAGAAAATAGTTTTTTTTTTGTGTGTATATCTTTTATTTTAATTTATAATAATTATTAATTCATATACACATTGTTTATATTAGCTACAGTTAGAGAGGAGCCTAAACAAGAGGATGAGCAAGCATGTGAGGAAGACCTCATCATCCCCATCATCTCCCTCCATGAAATGACTAATGACCTCTAGGGATTAATTTCCTTCCCCTTGTGGGAATGAGAAGATATAGGAATTGACACATGTATAGGACTGAAAGATGTATAGGAATTAGTAGACATATATCTTAGATTTAATATTAGTGGACATATTTGACATTCATTTTATGTATATATGTTATTTTATATTTGATGTATGACATATATTTGATACATGACATTATTAAACTTACAACTTTGATCAATCAATTTGTTCATATATGACATTATTGGTTATCATAATATATATCTTGTTTTTCTTATTTACGTTTTAAGTATTTCATTTTAATGTAATTTTCATCCAAAAGAAGGGTAGGAAATTGTTATAATAAGCTTTGATAGTATCTTTTGACACATGACTAAGGCTATGATATTATTTTTTATTTAAATTGTACAAGTTACAAGTACTTTTGATTATTAGTAACCTATTTGAAGTTTTTGTTGGGATGAGAATAGTGAAACTTGAACTCTTATTACTATTATACAAAATTAACATTGAAGTTTGACTCTTGAGTTGGATGCATTATGTAAATGTTTAAGCTTGAATCATAGTGTCATCATAAAAATTTCAAGAGTTTATATATGATTTATATTCAAAACATGAGAAGTCTTGAAATAAATTTTTTAATTTATTCATGTACTGGCTACAACCACAGCACCTATATGGTACTCTAAACCTTCACCATCTCTAACGAAGTGATCCAATTTTTTTTGGCTTGAGCACAATGAAAATAATAATAATGTGTCCCTTATTCATTATCTTCAAGTGCAATAACAACAAAAAAATGGTCTACAATGATAAATGTACAAAATGTGGTCATTAATTCAAGAAATACTCAAGGGTAGTTTGGGTTGTCTTTGGGATTTTTTAGGGTGACTTAATATGATAGTTGTACTAACTTTTTTTATTCCAATTTTTTGCATATATCATTTTGTATAAAACATTGAAGTTAAGTTTTCTTTATGGTTGCTTCTTGATTGTTTTTTTGAACCATTTTATTATATAATAATATATAGTGTCATATCCACTTTGGCTTAAATAATTAAAACTTCAGCAAATATTTAGGTAATAGTTATGAAGTTAAATATTGAATTTATAGATATATATATGAACCATAAATTCAATCACTTCTATAGAAGTTAAATCTATGAACCATAGACTCACCTCCTTTACCTAGACCCATTATGGCATTACGCCACCAGGTGATAGATTTTGCATCTATCAATATGGCTCCATCTTTGTACTTTAATTATTCACAAGATAAGGATCTTTTCATGCATGTGCTTGCACTATCATGCTCTCCCTTTCTATGACCAACTCTATGAAATTACACATGTATTAAATTCTAGACAACATGTGCATCCTACTCAACTAATAAACTATCTCATCAAATAATGTGTTGGTAATATGGTATGCCCCTATTAGCAAAATCTGCATAAAATAGTTAAAAACAACCATGTACAAAATCCATAGAATGCGATCGATCATGACTGATGTAAAAATATTGCTCCCTCAATATCTTCCTTTCATCCTCTATACTTGTAGGTGAATGCATGAATATTATGTGAACAAATATGGACACCTATTGAGAAGTATAATACTTTTCTTGTACATCATTTTGTATTTGTAGTGTGTAGTTCTTTGTGAAGTCTATGACTGAAATAATGTTATCTAGTTGAAATGCATTCTTTTCACAAAAAAATATTCCTAAACTCATACATTGGAATATTTTCAATGAATAAATCACATATTTTACCTTGTTTTCCATCTTTTAGAGCATATTTCACTATCTTATATTTTTTATAATCTACTATTTCATTTCGAATTGCATGTGTATTATCCATATGTTCACAAGTTCATAAAAGCTACAAAAAATCACAAAATAAGCATGTACCATCAAAACATGATGTCTTGTAAAACTTTTGACCATCCCCTGTTTCATATAAAATATGAGATATGAATTCCCTTAAAGCTCTGTGTGGCTCATTCATGCCACAATCCTCTAGAACAAACTTAGAATGCAAAATGACACATATATGCCTAAAAATATCAAAATGGTTAAAAATTCGATATGTATCCTACAAAAGTTTCACATGTGTGATTTATCTTCATATATAAAAATGTTTACCTATCTCAAAAAATCTTTTACTTATTTGAATTTGATGATACATACCAATAAATTTTGCAAAAAAAATTGTCTAAGTTGAGTCCGATTTTTTTTGCATGTGGATCACAATTTCAGCTACCAATCCTCCTTCTTGCAACATCTCCTTGATTAGAGGAAACACACATGTTATTTTCAAAAAAATATTCAATCAATGATTTCAAAGCTCCACTAATTCTTTATCCTTTTGTAGTAGTCTATTGCTAAATATCTATAACTCATTTTTTGTTAGATCTTTTGCTCTCTCATGCCTTACCATGGCTCTCCTTAGAGTACCTCTATTGATTTTTTTATGTTTTTCTTGTCTTTCTCAAGAGTCAATATTTATTCATTTGGGTGCTTACTATTGTCAATGTAAGTACACATCTTGTGATATTACTATCTTTGGTGCATGATTTAGAACCAACTTTGTCATATGCATTCATTACATTGTTTACAATGTTTTTTTTCATTTGAATCATCCATCATTCTTATCCCAAGAATCCTAAGAATGGGCCTAATTTTCAAATTCTTCATCATTTCAACAAATAATTGGCATTGACCAACAATATTTAATTCTTTAAAGAATAATCTCCACATATAATTAACTTTTCTTTGACAACTACACTTGCTAATCTTGTTAGACATTGATTTGAAAATGTTAGTATCAATATTAATCAAACATTTTTGTCTTCTCAAATGAAAATCTAGAAGGTGGTATAATCTCTCCCATTCCCTGAATATTTTGAATATCAAAATAAGGTTGAGTGTTTTGTGTACCTTGAATTGAAGATGACATGCCTTGGCAATAAGATGCAAAAGATAGAATATCACCTACTTAATATGTTGATATCATTCCTTCAACATGACATGATGGAGTGTGTGCATTGTCAAATGTAGAAACTAGTGTCTCTTCAAAATGAGATAATGTTATGAATCCAAAATTGGAAGATGGTTTAGCTTCACAATTCAATTGTTTTCTTAAGCAAATGAGTCTCATTCATTCTCTGTCTTTCCAATTCTTCCTCTTTATTTCTTTGTATTGGTGGTTCATGTTTCTCTTTGAAAGACAATTCTTCATTATTTCATTTCAATTTTCTTTGTTCATGTAGTAGTTTCATTTTATCTCTTTTAATTTCCAAATCTCTCTCCCTCTCTTTTGTTCTTTGATTTTTTGGTTTATCCTTTGCATGATGATGATTTGTATATGTCAAATTATTCAAACATCTAAATTACTTACAATTTGTAAATAACAAATCATTCAAATACATATACAAATTAAAATTAATGAATACATAATATATATTAAACAATTTATCAAATTTCTAACCATTTTCAAATAAAAATTCATTCAAACATGCAAGTTTCAATGAATTCACTATATATTAAACAACTTGCAAAATTATAATGAAATTTGTCTCTATAGTAACAAAAATATTTTTAAAAGGATTACATTAACCTTTTCTGCATCAAGAATATTCAAAAAGCCTTGTAATAGTGTATTGAATGATTTAATTTCATGTTTGATAGCTTCTAATAGCATGAAACCCATGTTTTCTTCTAGAAAAATAGAATAAACAATAGACAAAAATGAGAATATGGGCTAGTAGAGACCCAAACATTGCTTATAACCATTTTTTGGTCCTTTTATATAGTGCAAAATGTCTCTTTTCTGATTTTATATGATATTTCAAGCCTCAAATCAGATCTTTAAAATAAAACAACCAATATTTCAAAGATCCACCAATTTCTCAATAAACCCCAAATCGAGTATGCCAGAAATAGTACCAAAATCTTCACAGCTTCACCTATTATTAATAAATATGAAAGTGGAAATTTTTATAGAAATTTAAGCAGCGTAAAAGCCTAAAAAATGACATTTTCAGATCTATATAACATTTACACAACAGCTCCCAAATGGAGGATAAAAACAATGCTCATCTAGCTCCCGAAAACAACATAGAATAGCCCAAAAACACCACAAAAACACTAATAATATATTAAAAAAGTATAATCATGACCAAATAAATATATTAATCTCTCTTTTAACATCTAAAAGTCTTAAATACAGCAGAAACCCAAACTGATATGAAATACTCAACCGGAAACATCAAACTCTTACAAAAAACACACCCGAAAAAACCACAAATCTGCACTGTTCAGCACAAAAGCAAACTCTGCATGAGCATGCACATGGAATGGCTTCAAACTCCCATCCTTAGCCTTCCTAGAAACTTGAAAACTCCCATTCTTGGGTCTCCTTCTCCACAGGTTTGGCAGCCTCTGAAGAACAACAAAGAAATGAGAGAAATCAAGTTCTGGAATTAGCCCAAAATGCCTCCAAACTCCTTAAAAGAGGGCATAACCCTAACTCATGTCCAAGAGGGGTTGATAAAACATATTTTAATAATAATTTTTATTTATTAGCCCATTAGCTTCCAAAGATTATCCCCTTTTTCCGAAACTTCACCTTTTTGGGCCTGCCTGCCTTAGAAAAGATTATTATTTTTAATTATTTGAAAAGGGGACATGACAAGTCCTCCCCTTCCAAATATTGCTTTTCCTCAAGAAATGGCTAAACAATAAACTAATCAATCCACTTGGATCCCAAATGTAGTCATGAACTATACTATTGTCAATTAACACAGGCTCCTGCAATATCCTTTGCAATATAACCAAGAGGAAACCATAATCAAATTGACAATTACTGCTCAACCAAACTCCAAAGTCACAACTTCCATAGTCAGAAACCCATGAGACACAAACTCTTAGAACATCAAAACCCAAGTAAAGTGTACAAATCAAACTACCAACATAGTAAATACCATCAACGCATCCCACTGGCCTATACGGAATGTACAATCCAACTCTACAACAATGGTGAATGCTCCTGAATGAAACTGTACCAAGTATGGAGAATCCACACACTGTACAACTCCTGCAGTCAACACAACTCTGTAGATCACCAGCCACTATCTCATAACCATAACTCCCATGCACCCCTGATGGTGAAAAGCCATCACAAGATAAACAGTAAGAAATGGAACCCAAACCAAATTTGCCTGCCATCAACTCCTCAACACAAGGATCAAATGCTAACTGATGTACATAACTTGCAATATAATTTTAATAAATAAAAGCAACCTCAGTCAACAACTCACCATGAAAAAATGATACAACCTACTATGACTGATCACCAGCTAAGTCAAGATATGCCATAGCCAAAGGAGTAGAATCAATAACAACACCCATTGAAGCATCACTCCAGAACTCCTGCTCTAAGTCATGTGTTATCAAGCTATAAATTGTAGAACCTATCACAATGTCGTGCCCATCATGACTCTCATCTCAAGGCATCAAACTATCCCATAACTGATGATAAGCACTAGGAACCAAAGTACATCTTTGTATCATCATCTCATCAACATGGTCATCAAAGGTAAATTGATGAGCATACCTCACAATGTAATGCTGATAGAATGCGCCAATCTTAGTTAGTGGCTCAGACTACAATCCAAATGTAACTAACTACAATCAATCACTAACCAAGTTGGAACTGACTACAACCTCTGAAGACATCACCAAGGGAGTAGTATTACTAGCAGGAACCATGCCAACTGACAGCTCACCAACATCACACATGGTCTTTGATACAAAATCTCTAGTCTTTGTGCCATTAGTACTAGAGATCACCACCATGTCAGGCATACCACAATAATCTGCTGCAACACCCAACTCAACTGAACCTAACTCTAGTGGGGACGAACTCGATATGCCAATGTTAGTATCAAGGATGGATGCATCTCCATTTCCACTATCTTTGACAATCTTGACCATGGACATCCTCGGATCACCAGACACCATAGCTTGTGACTGTATAGAATCTAGTAAAGACTGTAGTTCCTCTAACTCCATGGTCACCTTAGCCTAATGAAACTGTGACTCCTTGAAAGCCAACTGTGTACTCTCAAGAATCTCAGAAGTCACCTCAAGCTGCTGAGTAAGCTCACTCACCTCATCTTCCTTGGCCAACAATGCATCGTATGCTGTACTGCCCCACTCCATAAGATAATCTCTGTCGGCTACCAACTGCATATAATCCTGTCTCAAAATTTGGATAGCCTCCCATAAAGAGTGGAACTCTTTCAAGGAAAGATAACTGCCTCCCTGCTCATCACTAGTAGGAGAACCCCATCCATAAACTACTAACAATTGATGAGAAGCATCAAAATGTTGGCAAGCGATAGCAATGTCTCGCTCACTAACTCTCAACTGACTAGAGACATGATGGCACTGGCTAGACTGTATCCTACAAACCTCCTCCGACGCACTGTCTAAAGGAGCATCCTCAAGGTTACTGGTCTCTAGAGTATTACCATCCATATCATGCGAATCAACTCCAAAGCTCATATCAACATACAGAGTATCAAAAACTGTAGCACTACTATCCAACTCCTCTATACCAAAAGAAACCACCAAGGAAACTAAGTCTTCACAACTATCCACTCCATCCTCCTGGATGTCATCAAAGCCAATATGATCCTGAGACTCATCTGTACACACTGCCAAATATGAAAGATCATCAACACATTCTAGAAAAAATGGTCGACTAGTTTTATGAACAAAGCCCAACATCGGTGTATAAAAACTAATACCAACATTGGATAAGCTCCTAGCACAAGAAAAGACAACACTATGCAATCTAATAATCAAATCCATTATAGCACCCAAACAATCACTACTACCAAAAAGTGTTAAATATTTCCAGTCAACTGAATCCCAAATGCCAATATAACAATCTCGAGTCCATATCCATAAACTATAATCAGCTGGTAACTCAAGAAAACTCCTCACCCGAGTAATATGACCAATACCAACTAATTCCACATACCTGTCTGACATTGTCCCTATATCCTAAATGTGAATGCAAGATGAACTCGCAACATTAACAATGACTACATACGATCTACTATTCGCAGAAAGCTGAGTATCAGGAGTGCAAGATGAAACTAAACTCAATTCCATGCCATTCTTATCCCCATGTCTCTCCTAGTCTTGTAATGCCAATGGAGTATTCACCAAAGAAGCTCGAGTGTCCTCAAGCTCATAAGAAAGCCTGTCAACTTCCTCCTCCTTTCTCCTCAAGGCATCGGAATAGTCTCCACTAAGGCTAAGGAGATGGTCATGATCTGATAGAAGATGTAAATAACTCAACTTCATCATTCCCATTCCTTCCCTAATCACTTGTAAGTCAACACAAGAAGACTTTTTCTGAACTCCCTTATGTCTACCCTGTAACTAAATCATTTGAATGTGATCCTCTATCATATCCCGCATCCTGTCATGATGAGATAATGAAGTCACAATACTATCTTTATTCACCTTCAGCTGGCTGGACAAATCATGTGAAGTACTACCTGCCTCAACTTCATGTGATGAAGCATCTAATTGTGCCTGGTACTCTTTCTCAAAAAAGTCATGAATGCTCAATGTCTGCTCATCTCTACCAGGTATCTCACCATCATGCACAATAAAATCCTCATAATCATCATCTAAACCCACTACCTCCTGTGGCAAAGTAGAATCTGAGACCCCTACTTGGCTATAAGCTAGTTTCTCAAACTCCTCATGCAGGTTCTTGGTAATTGTGTCATCTGCCCTGTGAGAAAATCTGCCAAATAGAAATCCAGTCAACTTATTCACCTTAGCTAGGTCAGACAACACGTCATTCATCATACGATGGTGCTCAACCAACTGTTCAGACATGTCATGGCTTATTTTCCTAAGTTTATCTTGAATGTCTAAATAACCATCCTTTCTACTATTCTGACTCTGGATATCAATTGTCCAAGATTGTGTCCTCTGAGACTCTGTACTATATCTGTCCATTCTAGATAAAGTAGAGTGTAACCCCAATAGGTTATAACTTCTTCAAACACCAAGAACTAACATGCAATTGATTAGAAGTAGCATGCAACCATAGATTTTGACATGCAGCTGATTAGAAGCAACATGCAACCACCAAATTCACCAAGAACTAACATGCAAATGATTAGAAGTAGCATGCAACCATAAATTTTGACATGCAAGATTTGGATAGTTGTCAAAACTGACATGCAAACTTCTACAAACCCTCAGGCTGGCAAGATCATAGCTCTGATACCACTGAAATGTCCTTTTATGATTTTATATGATATTTCAAGCCTCAAATCAGATCTTTAAAATCAAACAACCAATATTTCAAAGATCCACCAATTTCTCAATAAACCCCAAATCGAGTATGCCAGAAATAGTACCAAAAGCTTCACAACTTCACCTATTATTAATAAACTGAAAATGGAAATTTTTACAGAAATTTGAGCAGCATAACAGCCTACAAAATGAAATTTTCATATTTATATAACATTTACACAACAGCTCCCAAATGGAGGATAAAAACAATGCTCATCGGGCTCCCGAAAACAACATAGAATAGCCTGAAAACACCACAAAAATATTAATAATCTATCACAGAAGTATAATCATGACCAAATACATATATTCAGATCTCTTTTAACATCTAAAAGTCTTAAATATAGCAGCAACCCAAACTGATATGAAATACTCAACCGGAAACACCAAACTCTTACAAAAAACACACCTGAAAAAACCACAAATCTGCACTGTTCAGCACAAAGAAAAACTCTGCATGAGCATGCACATGGAATGGCTTCAAACTCCCATCCTTATCCTTCCTAGAAACTTTAAAACTTCCATTCTTGGGTCTCCTTCTCCACAAGTTTGGCAGCCTCTGAAGAACAATAAAGAAATGAGCAAAAATCAAGTTCTAGAATTAGCCCAAAATGCCTCCAAACTCCTTAAAAGAGGGCATAACCCTAACTCACGTCTAAGAGGGGTTAATAAAACATATTTTAATAATAATTTTCATTTATTATTCCTTTAGCTTCCAAATATTATCCCCATTTTTTGAAACTTCACCTTTTTGGGCCTGCCTGCCTTAGAAAAGATTATTATTTTTAATTATTTGAAAAAGGGACATCACATAGTGTGTATGCACTATGTGAAAAATCTCTCTCTTCCTATCCCACCTCTCTCTCTCTCTCTCTCCTTCTCCCATCCTCTACTATGTTTATCCCCTATTTCACCCTCTCCCATTCCCTAATTTTTCTCTCACTCTCTCTCTACCCCCTACTATCTCATCCCCTACTCTCTCTCCCCCTATCCCATCATCTCCCATCCTTTAGTTTCAATCTCTCTATTTCCCACCCTCTCCTATCCCACCGTCTATCTCTCCCCTCCCCATCCCCTAGTCTCTCTTTCTCTCTCCCCCTATCACACCCTCTCTTGTCCCCTACTCTCTCTCTCTCTCTCTCTCTCTTTCTCTCTCTGTATATATATATTCATGTATCTATCTTCATCTTCATCTCCATATTTCTCTAGCTAAATCTCTCTCCCACTCCTCTCTTTAGTTATATATTTCTCACACACATCTCTCTCTCTCTCTCTCTCTCTCTCTCTCTCTCTCTCTCTCTCATCCCCTACTCTACTCTTTCTCTCTCTTCATTTATTCATCCCTCTCTCCCATCTTCTCCCATCTCCATCTCTCTCTCTCTCTCTCTCTCTCTCTCACACACACACACACACACACACACACACACACACACAAACACACACACACACACACCCCCCTCCCTCTCTCTCCCTCCCACCCATCTCCTAGTCTCTCCCCATCCTTTACTCTCTCGCACTCTCTACTATTTCTCCCTTTCTCCTTGCCTGCCTCCTTCCCTCTCTATTGAACTTCAGACTTACAAAGTCCATGCTCACTATAGCACATAAATGTTATAGCATGTGCACATTATTTAAGCCTAAATGTAAAAAATGTTTCAAATAGTGCATGTGCATTGTGCACTATGGCACATATGTGCTATTTAAAGTTTTGGATTCTACCAAGCCTAAGTCATGGATTTTCCATGGGGATCCAACCCATAGGTTTGGAGTCTCTAAACTAGTGTGAGACATATTTTGTACCAAGCATACAAAAAATAATTGATTATTATTGTGTACTCTCATTCAAGTTTCCTCATGGTTGAGAATTGAGAAAATTAGATTACATAATATTGTAGATCTCTCTGTTAGCTATATAACTATATAATTTATTTTGAATTTGAACTATTTCAAGCCTTTCAACTATAATTTATTTTGTATGTATGTCAATTTTCTCTCAAAAATTAACATGTACTAATTGGGGTGTAGATTTTAGCTCATCCATCAAATTTTGCAACAACTTAATTCTTTAGAAACTAGACTCCATTCTATATGTTGGGACTGAAAATTGCATGGTCCATTTTCAATCACATTTTGAAAATTTTGAAAAATCAACGCCCTAAAGTGCCTTTTATGCATATGTAGCCAATTGTTAGTTTGAGGCCTAGATGGGGTTTGAGTGGCTTAACACCTTTCATTTGACATATACATATGATCCACAATGTTATTTTTCCATCCTGAATCATTCGGTGAAGTCCTATTTTGAGCTAATTTCAAATCTGCATTTTACCCTTAGTGTCAAATAGTGATAGGAGGCTATGTTTGCCATTGAATATCTTGCACCCAGAAATGTTTCATGACTTTTGTCTTTGAGAGTGTCCAGTGTCCATATCCGAGAACCTATGTTTCAGATTTTAAGACATTTCAAGTTCGTTTGATTAGGTTTTGAATACCTCAAAGTTGGTTAGTTACTATTTTCATGTTGATGTACTTTACACCTAATTCTAGGGGGCCTTGTTTGATGTGCTATAACTTTGACCCAGTTGATCGAAATCTTGAATTTCTTTTTGTCTTGTATTTTAAATGTTAGACACTTGTTATGTTTCAAGTTTCAGCTTATGAAAAATCTGTTTGGTCAGTTTTCACATGTGATTCCAAATGCAATTTCTATCCTTTTACTGGTGTTAGCATTTGCAGATTTGTTAGTACCCCTATTCATGGCATTACAACTAATAATCTATGATTGGTGAGATTGAATGGATTATACCATTTTATTGTCCTCTGAAGATACTCCAAGTGTGTGAATTTGCAATTCATAACAAATCCATAGGCACACTTTTCTAGGACAATTCTGTTTGACAAAATCACTTTTTAGTCAGTGTTTCTAGTTGCAAAATTTTGAGTAGCCTACTTTGAACGTCTGCCATTTGCATCTTGTTATTCTTCATGAGCCCAAATCCCAAATATATACTCACCTCATCACAAAGTACCAATGCCCTAGATTTTATTTCCTCATGTGCTCATTTGCCTAGTTTACTAAGCCAAATTCGAACCCAGTTTGTTGTTTTCTAACATGTTTTCTTGTAGGTAATTCTGAGAAGGCAACTTTGATAGTTAATATCTTTTGACTGGGAATTTTTCATGAGATGAGATTCAACAGGGTGCACGAAGGCAGAACAAAGAGTCAGTGTGCCAGTTTTCAAGTCTTGGTCAGCTATTCGAGCTAGTTTTTAAGGCCAGTCAATGGACCTCCTCGCATGAAATTGATAGATATAAAATTAATAATAAAGAGAGTTTCAAAGGATCAGTCAATGATAAAATTTGATTCAAATTAGTTGCAGGTGGCCAATGGATCAATTTGGAGTTTCAGTTTTACAAAAGAAAAAAATGTTTTAGTCGAACCCACTATGGGGCTCGACTAATTTCTTTTGGTTGCAATGATTTGAACCTAGAATTAGAAGATTTTTTTAAAGGGTTTTAGTATAAGCATTTTGAATCAAGTGAAATAAGGAGTCTATGCTAGATTGTCATGAAATTATCAAATGGAGGCGATCATGACCCTAGCTCAAAGGTTGAACACTTGTTGGCGATATAATTGGGAAAAGAAAAGATTTACTATATTGTTTGAGGTTTTCATTCCTCGTTTCCTAGAAACATTTTTAGCAAGCTCTATTTCTTGGATTGCATGGATTATGTTAGGAAGTGAGAAGTATAAGAAATGGGGAGATGCAAAATATGCATGGCTGCTAGTAGCTGCACTTGCAATTCTATGGACTCTAACAAGGAAAGTAATGGGCATTAGTAGTCAACTACGAAGCAAGCCGCCAATTCAAAGTAGACCATGTGATTGAAATGAAGAGGGTAGTTGGCATATAAAAGAGAAATAACTCACCCAGTCATATCCATACGCAGTCAATGCAAGAAATGATAGCCAAAGCCGTAGCCACACATATGTAAAAAGGATGCCCACCTGAGCAACCCATCAAAAGCATATCACAACATTTTCAAAGGAAGCCCCATGTGGATAAAGAAAAGGCATAGATGAAACCTTTTTGTTAAAAGACATGTTTGATGAAACATTCACACACAGGTAAATGGAATTCCCACATGGCTATGATAAAGCCATTCCAGTTGAAAGGGAACCGAGCACCCAGCAAATACAACTCGAGATAGGGGAATCTCAATGCACAAGGAGTAGCTCACAACTTAGTGCAAAGTGTTCCACATCTAATCACAATAGAGAGCATCCAAAAAAACAAAGGGAAGCTGTTAATAGAGGATGTGCCTAAGACAGAGCACCCTCATGATAAAACCAACAAGCTTATGCATCATGCAAGAGAAGATAACAAGGGATGTCAGCATCCGTCAAGCAGCTAATGCAATCTCATGTAGAACAGAGCCCACTACCAAGGAAAAATGTCGTCCAAGTTGTTTTAGGCAGACCCAACGCAAGTTAAGCAAAGAGCATTGGCAACGGAATTAGATAAATTTGTTGATGCTGGGAGGAACTCACACACTAAGAAGCATTCATGCCAAGCTAGAGCCAACGCTTGTGAAAACATCCCAAAGAGCATTATCCCACATTCACCTTGTGGTGGAATTATCATGTTTTCAAATTTGATTCCTTACACAATGTAGGGTGTCCAATAAGACACACCTTTTGAAAGGCATGAAGTGTACTCATGGTGGGCCCCTTGCATGTCAGACGACCAAATCCAGCTAGAGGGGGACTCTAACAAAATTTTGAAGGGAAAAGTAATTGCGCTGATATGGCAAGTTGCTGAGCGGACACATGAGATGATGCCACGTGGCAAAGATTGATAGGTGCCCGCTTGCCCCAAAAAAATAATGTATGTGCTAGTTAAATAAAGCAGGAAAGCAAGATTCTGACATCTGGTAGCAAGTTTGAATTGTTGATGAGGTGGCACAAATGACCAGTTGCAGAAGGAGGCACAGGATGCTGCCACATGGTAGATCGTGCGGTGCCCATATTCCTGCAAAAAGAAGATGCAAGGAAGATAAATAGTGTAGGAAAGAAGGATTTTTCCATGTGTCCCTGGGCCTAGAGTAGATGGTGACATGGTAGATGAAGGAATATGCAGCCAATCAAATACTACCATGCGGCAGTTGGTCAACTAGAGGTTGACCTCAGATTCAAAGGGCCAGGGCAATATTGAGGAATTAAAAATAATAATATTTTATTATTATTGTCAAAGATGCATGTTAGACCTTTTAAAATCAAAAGGGGCATATTTTATAAAGTTTTGAACTTTGGGATGTTTTAAATTTTTTAAAAAATTTAAAATTTTAGTTGCAAATCTGAGTGTCCTAGCCAAAGGAGTATTTTTCAAACTAACTTTGGATGGGTTTCTCATAAGAAAAATAGGCAATATTATATATCATTGAAATTTTGAGAATCTAAATTTTTTGATTATGAAGTTAGTTTTTGTATAAGTAGCAGTCTGCTTGAGCTATAGGAGGTTTTCTTCCAGATTCCTGTTGTGCAACCAAATTCAGGTATCAAAGCTCAGAACTAATTTCTAATGAGGTGATGACTAGAGTATGGTTAAAAGGTAGTGAGAATTTAGTTTGGGTCAAAATTTGTTCAGATTCACTTAGTAAAAACTTATTTTCACCAATATTTTCATGAAGAAATCAAATATTTTAGTGATTCAAAAGAATTTCATCATTGAACAAGGATATTTGCAAAATAGCAATAGAAAAATGATGAAACCTAATCAGATCAAATGAGAATAAAGAAGAAAGAGGTTTTTCAGTTGCCAGAAGATTGAATTTCAAGTGGACACTTGTCAAGTAAAGATCAGATCCGAGAACTTATCTTCTCCTGTATCTTTCATTCTTTCTTTCATTGTAAAGGTTCCAATTCTTTGGAGAAAACCAGTCACTACTGAGATAATATGTTTTGGATCTAGTTTTGATGTGTTCCCATACCATGATACCATACATTCTTCAAAAAATTTCTCTCATGTGAACAGTAGTAGTGTAGATAATACAAATAGTTCTAATATGTTAGCTTGTTTCATCTTTTAATTTCATGCATTTGATTGCATTGTTTAAAGGAAATGAATACATATGAGCAAGCATTTCATTAGTTTCATTCTACTTCTCATCTCCTATCTCAGTAATCTATAGTCATATGTGGTCTTGGAACAAAGAGCTGAGATCCATTTGCTTCCCCTTTAGGTTGTATGTCTAATATATTTTGTTGTTGGAACAAAGTGCCAAGTAAATGATTGATGTGTTTGACAGGGTCACTGGTTATGTTAAGAAGGATATTTTGTGAGAATGAGATCTAAATGAACACTAATGTCTAAATCACAAGGTGATTAGATAGATCTAATGTTTGGGTATATAGAATATGTCCTTATGTCACAGATGTATGTTTTGAATTCATGTAATTGCCCAATGGATTAGGCACTGATCGGTTATAGGATCACTTGTTATATTGTTGCATGTTTGAGGATTTTTTGAAAATCAACATCAATAATAAAATGCTTTTCCCCTTTCATTTTGAAGAGCTATAATAGAATGCCCTCACTCAGCTTATGAGATTCCTAGATCTGCATTTAGCTACTATGGATTAATGTTATTTCAGGAGTTATAAGGAGAAATAAGGGTTTTATCTACTTCATATTAGATTCATTGTATGCTTTGATAACTAGTACCATATAAAGAATCTATAGGTCTACTTGCCTAGGTTTTGTACAGCCTAAAGTAGAAGAAGGGTCATGCCTTATATTTGGCCTAGTGTCTAAATGGGCATATTGAAAATGGGAGTTAGCTGCCCCTAGATGTGTTTTGTTCTCATTAGGGTAATTGAAAATCGGTAACGTTTTCAAACACCACGAAAATGGCAACTCTGCTAGGGATATAAGATGAGAATCCATTTTGTTATAAGGATAAGAGTCTCTGGTGTTCATTGAAAATTTAAGTCCTACTCTTAGTTGGGTTTTGCCCTTCCCAGTCACCAACAAATGGTGACTCTACTGGGGATTGTATTGAATCATATTTAAGACAAACGTTGAGAATTTGAAAAGAAGAGATTCAATACAACAGAAGAAGTGCATAAAAAATTTGTAGCAGTAGATTATCTGATGTGTTTTCTAGGTCTCTTACTCAAATATCATGCACCCCAGTTGAGCTTTATTCATGGATAGTAGTATGTTGTAAAACTGGATGGAAATTGTGTGATATGACTGTTATAGGTCTATCTTCAATCAGTTCAGTTTTCAACTTCTATTGAGAAAGTCTAGAGTCAAGAATTGATTTATAAAGTATATTTTCTTTTCAAGGTGTTACTAATCTGCAAGCATTTCCTACATTGAAGGTCTGGTTCAGATTTGTCAAGTGGCTAATTATGTTTTATTTCTCACAAAGTGTGAGTGGAAACTCTCAAATCTCTTTACCAATTTGTTCCTAGTTGATTTCATTGCAAAATTTTGAAGGACTTTTAGTTGTATGAGTAGATCTGAAGCTTTTGGTAGTTTCTTGAAAATGAGTTTTAAATTCTTGATAAGTTTTATAGTGCTACTTGTGATTTGTTGTTATAAAGAATTGAAATGTAAAAATAGATCACAGTAATGGTTATTTTATCCTCTTAAAAGGAGATGGTGGCTCTAGAAAGTTTGATTAGTGGTGTAAAGGATTTTCAATCTTACACCTATGCCAAATGAGCAGATCGAAGCTGAACATCAGCACTTTAGGTATTTTGGTTTTCATGTTTTCTTTTCATGGAAGTCAAGAGTTTAAAAAAGTTGCCTCTATTCAGTGATTTTTAGCACTAGAAGGAAGTGGTAGAAATTTTGTTTCATAATGGAGTCAGATCTTAGATCTAAGATTAGTTTACAAAATTCTGAGAGTTTAAAAATTGTGACTAATAGCATTGCTATGTTGAATACAATGGTTTACAAAAGGATTGTAAATCTTATAGGAATTGAGGTAGGAAGTACTCAAGGTTTAAGTGCTGAACAATGTTATTTAAGGATTAAATCAGTAATTAGTAAGATACCATTTCATTGTAGACCTGAGGAATCTTCCCTACCTAGTGTTTTCCTTGATGTTTTAGTACTTGATTCAATCAATTGGCCAGCACCTATAAGGTTACAAATAATTTTGTAAATTGAAAGGTTCATTCAGGAGATGGAAAATGATGATTATAGATTTCATGTTATGTCTTCTAAAGATAATGAGTGTGTTGAAAGACTAGGTAGCAATGAATATAATGAATCTATAGAGCAAGCTAATCCGTCTTCTGAATGTGAAGAGGTGGATTCAAATGTTAATGAATCAGGTAATAGCAATCAGCATAAAAAGGATGGATATAAAAGAGAAGATAAATTTTGTTATAGTACATATGAAGTTGAAGAAAGTTGTAACAATAGTAGATCTAGTGATTTCCATGATAAGAAAGAATGTTGTAATAATGTTGATTTTCTATATTGTTACACTAAGGATCCTATTGTTGTAAGTTCTTCATGTTATCCAGATGATAACCACAGCTGAGAAAAGATTTGTGAGGAAATCTTCTTGAACTCCAATGAAATCTTAGAATTGTTGGCTCGTGAGTTTGAAAAGCACATAAGTATTTCTAAGGATCATATTTTTTCTCATAATACTTTCTCATTCAGTCAAATCAATTCCCCAAAGTTTGATGTAGAAAGAGATCTAGAATCCAAACAATCCTTATCAGATTTTGGAGGTGTAGATGACAATACCTCAAATGTCTTTGCAGATGACAATTTGTTGAATACTGATTATGTTAGTGAAGGGAAGTTTAATGTTGTTTCAAATTCTTTTCATGCTGGTTATGCTACAATAACTTTTGATATTTCATATGATGATGAGGAAAATAGAGAAGGTTGTCAATCAGATTATAGATTTTCTTTATGTGCTAATAAGTCTTGTAAAGATAATTTCAAGGTTTATTTTGACATTCAATTAGAGGAAGAAAATGATAATGATTAGCATAGTTTGGATCAACATTTTCAGAATGAATTTTCATGTATGGTGACTAATCAATGTTTTGAGTGTGAAGAGGTTTTAGTGAAGGATGAATCTGATTTAGTGAATAATATGACTACAAGTAGGAAACAATCAGATTCCAAATACTCTTCACAGCCAGAGACACAAGGTGAGTTGCATGTTTTTGGTGTTTGCAACTTGGTGAATGATGTAGATTATGAAGTTTTTGTGTTTCTGATCAACATGCATGAATCATCGTTGGATTTTGATTCTCAGTTTAGTTTGTGTAGTCATGAGCATGTTGATGCTTTTTCTCATAGTGAGCATGAAGAGGAAATAGTCTTTGAATTTATATGCACTATGAGAATGAAGGAAGTTGGTTTGTTTTGCCAAGTTATTTGTTTCAATATGCTGATCTGATTGGTGAAACAAATGGAAATGAGAATTTTAGTTTACCTCTAGAGAATGTAAATGAAAATCAAGTATATGACAAAGGTAAAAGGTTCTGAAACTTTTTGGTGGCCTGGGGCCATCCCTTGTACATAGTAGTAGTTGTTTCCTATTTTCAATAAAGCTGTTCAAGAGAAGTTTTGTTGTCAGGTGTGGAGTCTGCTTCTCCCAGAGATAAGAATACTTGCCATGCTGGCAAGGGGCATGCATCCCTAGACAGAGCCACTATTGGGACTGAAAATTGCATGGTCCATTTTATGTCACATTTAGAAATTTTTGAAGAATTGATGCCTTAAAGTGCCTTTTATGCATATGTAGCCAATTGTCACTTTGAGGCCTAGATGGTGTTTGAGTGGCTTAACACCTTCCATTTGATATATACATATGATCCACAATGTTATTTTTCCATCCCGAATCATTCGGTGAAGTCTTATTTTGAGCTAATTTCAAATCTGCATTTTACCTTTAGTGTCAAATAGGGATAGGAGGCCATGTTTACCATTGAATATCTTGCACCCAAAAATGTTTCATGACTTCCCTCTTTGAGCATGTCTATTGTCCATATCTGAGAACCTATGTTTCAGATCTCAAGTCATTTTGAGTTCGTTTTATTAGGTTTTGAATCCCTCAAAATTGGTCAGTTACTATTTTCATGTTGGTGCACTTTACACCTAATTCTTGAAGGCCCTGTTTGACATGCTATAACTTTGACCAAGTTGACCAAAATCTTGAATTTATTTTTGTGTTGCATTATACATGTTAGAGACTTGTTATGTTTCAAGTTTTAGCTGATAAAAAATCCATTTGATTAGTTTTCAAACATGATTCCATTTGCAATTTCTATCCTTTTACTGGTGTCAGCATTTGCAGATTTTTTGGTACCCCTATTTGTGGCATTATAACTCCTAATCTGTGATTGGTGAGATTGAATGGATTGTACCATTGCATTGTCCTCTGAAGATACTCCAATTTTGTCAGTTTGCATGTCATGACGAATCCATATGCACACATTCTCAAGACAATTCTGTTTGCCAAAATCACTTTTTAGTCAGTGTTCCTAGTTGCAAATTTCTGAGTAGCCTACTTTGAATGTCCGCCATTTGCATCTTGTTATTTTTCATGAGCCCAAATCCTAGATATATACTCACCTCATGATAGAGTACCAATGCCCCAGAGTTTATTTCCCCATGTGCTCATTTGCCCAATTTTCAAAGCCAAATCTGAACCTAGTTTGTTGTTTTCTAACATGTTTTCTTGTAGTTAATTCTGAGAAGGCAACTTCGATAGTTAATATCTTTTGACTGAGAATTTTTCATGAGATGAGATTCAATAGGGTGCAAGAATGTAGAACAAAGAGTCAGTGTGTCAGTTTTCAAGTCTTGGTCAGCTGTTAGGGTCTATTTTTAAGGCCAGTCAATGGACCTCCTGCGTGAAATTGACAGGTATAAAATTAATGATAAAGTGAGTTTCAAATGATCAGTCAGTGATCAAATTTGATTCAAATTAGTTGTAGGTGGCCAATGGATCAATTTGGAGTTTTAGTTGTATGGAAGCGAAATTGTTTTGTAGTCGAACCCACTATGGGGCCTAACTAATTTCTTTTGGTTGCAATGATTTGAACCTAGAATCAGAAGAGTTTTTAAAAGGGTTTTAGTATAAGAATTTTGAATCAAGTGAAATGAGGAGCCTATGCTAGATTGTCATGAAATTATAAAATGGAGGGTATCATGACCCCAGCTCAATGGTTGAACACTTGTTGGTGATATAATTGGGAAAAGAAAAGATTTACTATATTATTCGAGGTTTTCATTCCTTGTTTCCTAGCAACATTTTTAGTAGGCTCTATTTCTTGGATTGCATGGATTGTGTTAGCAAGTGAGAAGTTCAAGAAATGGGGAGATGCAAAATATGCATGGCCGCTAGTAGCTACACTTTTAATTCTATGGACTCTAACAAGGAAAGTAATGGGCATTAGTAGTCAACTAAAAAGCAAGCTGCCAATTCAAAGCAGACCATGCGATTGAAATGAAGAGGGTAATTGGCATATAAAAGAGAAATAACTCACCCAGTCATATCCATACGGAGTCAATGCAAGCAATTATAGCCAAAGCCGCAGCCACACATATGTAAAAAGGATGCCCACGTGAGCAACCCATCAAAAGAATAAAACAACATTTTCAAAGGAAGCCCCATGTGGATAAAGAAAAGGCATCGATGAAACCTTTTGTTAAAAGACATGTTTAAGGAAACATGCACATGTAGGTAAATGGAATTCCCACATGGCTATGATAAAGCAATTCCACTCAAAAAGGATCCGAGCACCCAACAAATACAACCCGAGATAGGGGAATCTCAATGCACAGGGAGTAGCTCATGGCTCAGTGTAGAGTGTTCCATGTCTAATCATAGTAGAGATCACCCACAAAAAGGTAGGGAAGCTGTTAATAGAGGATGTTCCTAAGACAGAGCAGCCTCACGATAAAACCAACAAGCTTATGCATCACGCGAGAGAAGATAACAAGGGAGGTTGGCATCTGTCAAGTAGCTCATGCAATCTCATGCAGAATAGAGCCCACTGCTAAGGAAAAATGTCGTCCAAGTTGTTTTAGGCAAACCCAATGCAAGTTAAGCAAAGAGCAGTGGCAACAGGATTAGAAAAAGTCACTGATGCTAGGAGGAACTTGTGCACTAAGAAGCATTCATGCCAAGCCAGAGCTAGTGCTTGTGAAAACATCCCAAAAAGCATTATCCCACATTCACCTTGTGGTGGAATTATTACGTTTTTAAATATGATTCCTTACACATCGTAGGGTGTCTAATAATACATGCCTTTTGAAATGCATAAAGTGTGCTCGTGGTGGGCCGCTTGCACGTCAAACAACCAAATATAGCTAGAGGGTGACTCTGACAAAATTTTGAGTGTAAAATTAATTGCACTGATATGGCAAGTTGGTGAGATGCACGAGATGATGCCACATGGTAGAGATCGACAGGTGCCTACTTCCCCGCAAGAACAAAGTGTGCACTAGTTAAATAAAGTGGGAAAGTAGGATTTTGACACGTGATGGCAGGTCCCAGCTATTGATGAGGTGGCACAAACGAGCAGTTGCAGACGGAGGCACAGGATGCTGCTATGTGGCAGATCTTGTAGTGCCTGTATTCTCGCAAAAAGAAGATGCAAGGAAGATAAATAATGGAGGAAAGTGAGATTTTTCCATGTGTCCCTGTGCCTAGAGTAGATGGTGACATCACAAATTAAGGAATAGGCAGCCAATCAAATACTACCATGTGGTAGTCGATCAACTGGAGGTTGACCTCAGATTCAAAGGGTCAAGGAAATATTGAGGAATTAAAAATATTAATATTTTATTATTATTTTTGTTTAAGATGCACGTCAGACCTTTTAATATCAAAAGTGGCATATTTTATAAATTTTTGAACTTTGGGATGTTTTAAATTTTTCGAAAAATTTAAAATTTTAGTTGAAGACCTAAGTGTTCTAACCAGAGGATTATTTTTCAAATTGACTTTAGATGGGTTTCTGATAAGAAAAATAGGTGATATTATATATCGTCGAAATTGTGAGAATCTAAATTTTTAGATTATCAAGTTAGTTTTTGGATGGATAGCAATCTATTTGAGCTACAGGAGGTTGTCTTCCAGATTTCTATTGTGCAACCAAATTTAGGTATCAAAGCTCAAAACTGATTTCTAACGAGGTGATGACTTGAGTATGGTTAAAAGGAAGTAAAAATTTAGTTTGGATAGAAATTTTTTCAGATTCACTTAGTAAAAACTTATTTTCACAGGCATTTTCATGAAGAAATAAGATATTTTAGTGATTCAAAAGAATTTCATCATTGAACAAGGATATTTGCAAAACAGTAATAGAACAATGATGAAACCTAATTAGATAATATGAGAAGAAAAAAGAACGAGGTTTTTTAGTTGCCAAAAGATTGAATTTCAAGTGGACAGTTGTCAAGTAAAGATCAGACCGAGAATTTCATCTTCTCCTATATCTTTCATTCTTTCTTTCATTGTAAGGGTTCCAGTTCTTTGGAGAAAACCACTCACTACTAAGATACCAGGTTTTGGATCCAGTTTTGATGTGTTCCCATACTGTGATACCATACATTCTCTAGCAAATTTCTCTCATGTGAACAACAGTAGTGCAGATAATACAGATAGTTTTGATATGTTAGGATGATTCATTTTTTAATTTCATGCATTTGATTGTATTGTTTCAAGGAAATGAATACACATGAGCAAGCATTTCATTAGTTTCATTCTGGTTCTTGTCTCCTATCTCAATAATCTATTTGCTTCCCCTTCAGGTTGTATGTCTGATAATTTTTTCTATTGGAACAAAGTGCCAAGTAAATGCTTGATGTGTTTGACAGGGTTACTGGTTATGTTGAGAAGGATATTTTGTGAGAGCTAGATCTGAATGAACACTAGTGTCTAAATCACAAGGTGATTAGAAAGATCTAATGTCTAGGTATACAGAATATGCCCTGATGTCATAGATGTATATTTTGATTTCATGGAATTGCCCAATGGATTAGGCATTGATCAATTATAGGATCATTGCTGCATGTTTTAATTTCATGGATTTGATTGTATTGTTTCAAGGAAATGAATACATATGAACAAGCATTTCATTAGTTTCATTCTGGTTCTCATCTCCTATCTCAGTAATCTGTAGTCTTATGTGGTCTTGGAACAAAGAGTTGAGATCCATTTGCTTCCCCTTCAAGTTGTATGACTGATATATTTTGTTGTTGGAAAAAAGTGCCAAGTAAATTCTTGATGTGTTTGATAGGGTTACTGGTTATGTTGAGAAGGATATTTTGTGAGAATGAGACCTGAATAAACACTGATGTCTAAATCACAAGGTGATTAGATAGATTTGATGTTTGGGTATAAAAAATATGTCCTATTGTCACAGATGTATGTTTTGAATTCATGGAATTGCCCAATGGATTAGGCACTGATTAGTTAAAGGATCACTTGTTATATTGTTGCATGTTTGAGGATTTGTTGAAAATCAACATCAATAATCAAATGCTTTTCCCCTATCATGTTGAAGAGCTATAATAGACTGCCCTCACTCAACTTATGAGATTCCTAGATTTGCATTTAGCTACTATAGGTTAATGTTATTTTAGGTGTTATCAGGAGAAATAAGGGTTTTATCTACTTCATATTAGATTTAGTGTATGCTTTGATAACGGATACCATATAAAGAATCTATAGATCTACCCACCTAGGTTTTGCAAAGCCTAAAGTAGAAGAAGGGTGATGCCTTATAGTTAGCCTGATGTCTAAATGGGCATATTGAAAATGGGAGTTAGCTTCTCCTAGATGTGTTTTGTTCTCTTCAGGGTAATTGAAAACTGGTAACGTTTTGAAACACCAACACAACAAATTTTGAAAAAATGAGGTTTTGATTTTAGATTAATTTTCAATCATTTCTAGGGGAAGCACATATATATTTTACATTTTTGGGATGTGTCCAATTATAAAGTTCATATAAAATAATACACATTATAAAATTTGTTGGAAATGATTGAAATGATCATAAGGAAAGTTGTTGGATTGATATATGGAACTGGTAAATAATGTTCTCAATCATTGTTTTGTCATTGATGTCAAACTTGCTACTTGCAAGAATGAAAATTGCTTTAGTGATCCAAATACTATCAATTAGTTGATTGTTAAGAGGAGGCAATCAATAAGATGTAACTAGAACACCTAGAGAAAGGTTGAAGTTATGATGTTGTAATGAAGTACAAGGATCAGCTAAGCCATTGATGAAAAAGTGTATTTGATGACATACTATAAGACACAAAGAATGGGCACACTAAAAAATATCAAAGATGTAAGATTTTAGCTAAGACATCTGTTAAGCCTACCTAAAGATCATTAGAAAGAAGGAGCTAAGTGAGCTAATAAGTGCTAAATCGATTCTTAGTTGAAGCCGAGCAAGTAAACTTCAAGTGCCAACTAAACTTCAGATGTCAAGCAAGTTCAGATGCCGAGCAAACTTCAAGTGCCGAGCAAACTTTAGATGCCGAGAAAGTTCAGATGCCAAGCAAACTTCAAGTGCTAAGTAAACTTCAGATGTTGAGTAAGTTTAGATGCCGAGTAAACTTCAAGTGTCGAGCAAATATAGGTGCTGAGTAACACAGAGATACCGAGCACTAGTAAATCAATAATGCCGAGTTGCTACATTATTTTGAAAATCAAAATTTCGCCAGATCTAAGGTGACAAGGTTGTTATCTAGAAGTTTGTGAATTAAATGGAAGATAATAATGATGAGCTGGTGGCACAGAATACCATGTAGAATGTTTTTAAGGATACAACTGAGGAAGTTTCTAGATGAAGAATAAGATACAAGGTAGATACATTGTATCCTACCTAATCCATTCGAAACCCTAAAGTTGGAGAGGGAGAATTGAGTGGCAAAGGCAAATCAGATTTCTATTTAAGGAGTCATAAGTTAATGAAAAAAAGAGAGAGGCGATCAACCATGAAAGCATGAAATGCTGAAGGAGATACTAAGGTGAAAAAAGAACACAGTTATTCTATTTTAATAAGAAGGCCCCAGATATGGATGCATTGGTATGATGAGTAAGAAGACTCAAAGAGATGAAGCTTAAGAAGAAGTCAAGTAGCCAGAGCTGAAGTGATTTAAGCCAAGCATTAGAATTGAACTGAAAGTGTGATCTAAAATCTGCAAAGTATGTTGTAAGTTATATCAGATCAAAAGGCCATTATTGTTACCTTCTAGCAATTGTAACAGTTAGTTTAAATCCTATGGACTTAGGTTGGTTTAATAGCCATGAGATAAATCCTTTAACAGGGTGACATTCCAAGTGAATGTTCTAAAGTCCTTTAACCAATCCCATTTCTAACATTTTGGTGAAATCTTCTAACAAGGTCACATCTAACAGTGTGTTGTAAGCCTTTAACAGGGCAGGCTTTTAATAGGGCATCACTTTAGAAGAGTGAGAATCAAGTAGCATGTTACTACTGGTTTTTCCCAAATTGGGTTTCCATGTAAATCACTATGTTATGTGTTGATCTTGCATGTTTTATCTTTGCATGTTGATTTATTGTAACTTGCTAATATGGTTGATTTAAGTTTGGATGGATGAAAAGTGTATGGATTCATTAAAAGTAGTGAAAAAGTATTAATAGGGCATTTGTACCTTGGATAACTGATTCACTCACCCACCCCCCCCCCCCTCTAAAAGATTCTAACAATTGGTATCAGAGCTAGACTACTGATTCAGTTTAAAGGGACTATAAGCAGAAAAGATCAAAATGCCTAAGAGAGAAGTTGTCAAGCTCAAAAAAGACAACTTTGTTGCATGGCAAAGCTTGATGAAGCTACATCTTGGATCCATAGGAGATTATGCCCAAAATTCAATTGTTACTGAACATGTTGATCCAACAGGTACTCTTACTGTAGAAGACATGAAAAACAAGCAAGAACACAATCAGACAATGCTGAAAATTTCCTCTGCACTCAACTATGTTGAATTTGATGATATCAAAGGATGTGACACTGCATTCAAAATGTGGAAAGCCCTATTAGACATCTATGGAGGATATCACAATGTACAAAGAGCAAAAAGAGAAAGTCTCAAAGAAAAGTTTGATGACATGAAAATGGAAGAAAATGAGAATGCTGCTCAGTATGGTGCAAGAATAAAGGAAGTGGTAAGTGCAATAAGATGCTTGAGTGGTCAATTGGATGAAGATACTATTAATAGTAAGTTCTTAAGAACTTTTCTGCCTATCTATGCTATTAGAGTATTAGCAATACAAGAGCTAAGATGTATACCAGGAAACAATCTAAGTTTTGAAGGTATAATAGGTAGACTCACTACATTTGAGTTATCTAATTTTGACAAATATAGACCTGAGAATGTTGAATTTTCCTTTAAGGCCAAGTTATCACTGAAAGATGTTGAATAGGTGACATCAAAGAGAGGAAGAAAAATGAAGTATGTATCTAGTGATAGTAGCACTGATGAGGAAGATGTGGAACAATTGGAAGCATTGCTTGATAGAAGATTTCACAGAGGTAAAGGAAAATTCAAAGGTAAGATGTCTATCATTTTTTTCAATTGCAATGAAGTAGGCCATATTGCTTCCAGGTGTACACAGAAAAAGGATTACAAGGAAGGCAACAAAAAAAAATTCAGAAGAGATGATGACAAGAGAGATTACAAAGAAAAAGGTAAGAAGTGTTACATTGTTGAAGAAAATTCTGATGACAATGATGCTGAAGTTGTTTATGTAGCCATGAAGGACCAATTTGATGAAGAAGAGCCCATAGCACTAGTAACATGTATGAAAAAGAATGATAGATGGATCATAGATAGTGGATGTTCACATCACATGATAGGAGACAAAAGTAAGTTTGTCAACTTTACTCAGTATGATGGAAATAGTGTTAGATTTGGTAATGATGCTCCATGTCAAATCAAAGGAAAAGGTTCCATTAAGCTCAAAGAACAAATTTCATGTGATAATGCATACTATGTTGAAGGATTAAACTGCAATTTGCTGAGTGTCTCATAGTTAGGCAATATAGGATGCAAAGTAGAATTTGGAAATGAAACTGCAAAAATCTATCATACTGATGGTAAACTAATAGGAGAAAGAGATCAAACAAGGAGTAATCTTTTTTGCCTTGATATGGATGATGCTTCTACTTTTATTGCAAAATTTGATAATTAATGGTTGTGGCATAGAAGATTATGTCATGTCAACTTTGACAATCTGGTCAACATCAGTAAAATGAAGAAAGTCAAAGATTTATCAAAATTGAAGAAGCCTAATAATATCATGTGCAAACAATGTCAGCTAGGAAAGATGACAAAGTCAAGCTTCAAAAGTGAAAATTTTACATCTAAAGAAGTACTTGAGTTAGTTCATACTGACTTATGTGGTCCAATGGAAGTACAAAGCTATAAAGGAGATAAATACATCATGTTATTCGTTGATGAATATTCCAAGATGATGACTGTTATGTTTTTAAAACAAAAATTTGATGCTTTTCAAATGTTTAAGTGGTATGTGGCTAGAGTTAAAAAGGAAATAGGAAGAATATTGAAATGCCTAAGATCAGATAGAGGTGGTGAATTCACATCAAATAAATTCAAGATATTCTATAATGATAAAGGAATCAAAAGACAAAAGTCAGCTCCTAGAACTCCCCCACAGAATGGAATTGCTGAAAGAAGAAATAGATTTGTGATTGATTGTGCCAAAACATTAATGATGGAAAAAACTATTGCTCTAAAATACTGAAGAGAAGCTTTAAATGTAGCTGTTCATACACTAAACCAAGTACAAGTCAAGAAAGGTACAAATACAACACTTTTTGAATTATGGTATGGTCACTCACCCAGTGTAAAACATTTCAAAGTGTTGGGTTGCAAATGTTTTATCCTTAAAGATGCTAGAAATGGAAAATTTGATGCAAAAAGTGATGAAGCCATATTTCTTGGTTACTCTACTAGAAGTAAGGCATATAAGTGTTTGAATACTAACACTAACAAAATTGTGAAAAGTGCAAATGTAAGCTTTGATGAGCACATAGAAGTCCAAGCTGAAGTACCAAAGAAAATGGAAGAGTACAGAACCTTTGTGTATTCTTATGAAAGAATGACTATTGATGAGGATGATGTTAATCAAATTGAAACTCAACAACAAGTATCAGTCTCAGTCGAGTCTCAACCAGTGAATGTCGAGTTGCATTTAAAAGCTGAGTTGTAGAATGAAGAAAATACACAATCTGATTCTGAAGATAGCACACATGATGAAGAACAACTTGACAACGAAGTACATAGTGATCCTGAGTCTGAAAGATCAAACATGGAAACAAGGACAAAGCCAAGATTATCCAAATATGTAAAAAGACATCACCCTCCTGAACAGATAATTGGTGACAAAGATGCAAGACCAATGACAAGGAACAAACTAAGACATGAATCATGTCTGATCAGAAAATCTGAACCCAAGACAGTGTATGGTGCATTACAACATGATGACTGGTATAAAGCTATGAAAAAAGAAATTGATCAAATAAAGAAAAAGAAAACTTGGAGTTTGGTTCTCAGACCAGTTGACAAGAATGTGATTGGCACCAAGTGGGTATTCAGAAATAAGCTAGATGAGAATGGTGAGATTACCAAAAACAAAGCTAGATTAGTATGCAAGGGTTATGCTTAAGAAGAAGGAATAGACTATGGGGAAATATTTGCCCCTGTTACTAGAATGGAAGGAGTATGAACTTTACTTGCATATGCTGCCTACAAAGATTTTAAAGTCTATCAGATCGATGTAAAATCTACTTTCTTAAATGGCATATTAGAAGAAGAAGTCTACATTGAACAACCAAAAGGATTTTTTGATGAAAACAATAGGGATATGGTGTATAAGCTACATAAAGCACTCTATGGTTTGAAACAAGCACTAAGAGCATGGTATGAGAGACTTCACAAGTATCTAGTGCAAATAGGATTTGAAAGAACTGATGATAAAAACAACATGTACATCAAAGAAAAAGAAGGTAAATATATTATTGTATCTAAAATTTTTGTGGATGACATAGTGTTTGGTGGAAAGGAAGTACTTTGCAAAGGCTTTGCTAACAAAATGAAACATGAATTTGAGATGTCTATGTTTGGGGAAATCAAATTTTTTGTTGGATTGCAAGTACATCAACTTAAACATGGTATATTTGTTACACAATCAAAGTAAATCAAAGAGATTCTTAAAATGTTTGGATTGGAGGAATCCAAACCAGTCAGGACACCAATGGCAATAGGAAATAAGCTGTCCAAAAATGATGAATCAGTTGAAGTCAATCAAACAATGTACAGATCCATGATTGGAAAACTACAATATGTTGTACATAGTAGACCAGACATAGCATTAGCAGTTGGCATAGTGGCTAGATTCTCTGCTAATCCCAAAAAAAATCATCTCATAGAAGTAAAAAAAATAATGAGATATCTTAAAGGAACTGATGACTTTGGTCTATACTACAAAAAGAATGGAAAATTTGAGCTCAATGCATATAAAGATGCAGATTGGGGAGGCAGCATTGATGATAGAAAAAGCACAAGTGGAGGTGCATTATTTCTAGGCAAAAGGCTAGTTACCTGGACTAGTAAGAAACAAACATGCACATCCCAGTCCACTGCAGAGTCAGAATATGTAGCAGTTGCAGTTAATTGTACAAACATTGTATGGCTCACACATCTATTGAAAGGAATGAAAGAAGAGGTGACAAAACCTGTGATATTGTATTGTGATAATACAAGTGCTATAAACCTATCCAAAAATTTAGTAATGCATGCAAAAACCAAGCATATTGTAATCAAGTATCATTATGTTAGAGAATTGGTGGATGATAAACAAGTGAAGTTGGAATACATTCACACAAAGGAACAAACTGCAGATATCTTCACCAAACCATTGCCCAAGGATGCCTATGAATATCTTAGAGGCAAGTTGGGGGTAATACCCCTAACTCAAGCAGTTTAAAGGAACAAGGATGCTACCCTGCATCAATAGAAACAAATCATTAAAATATCAATAGATTGATGTAGAGGATAACAACAGGAGCAGAAACTCCAAATCAGTCACAAGCATGGTGATAGAGGGAGAAAACAACAAGAAGCCAAAGCTTATATTTTGCATAATAAAGATGCTACATCTTTTGCATTTATGTCAAAGAGGGGGAAATGTGAAACTTGATCAATACAAAGCAAGAGGGAGATATATATGAAAGAGGGAGATATATAAGATGAAGCAGCAAAGAAAAGTAGCAGACAATGTATATAATCCTCATGGTAACTAAGTTGATCAATTGATCAGTTTGGTTTGACATCAATGCCAAAGAGGGAGATTTTTGGAAATGATTGAAATGATCATAAGGAAAGTTGTTGGATTGATATATGGAACTGGTAAAGAATGTTCTCAATCATTGTTTTGTCATTGATGTCAAACTTGCTACTTACAGGAATGACAATTGGTTTAGTGATCCAAATACTATTAATTAGTTGATTGTCAAGAGGAGGCAATCAATAAGATGTAACTAGAACACCTAAAGAAAGGTTGAAGTTATGATGTTGTAATGAAGTACAAGGATCAGCTAAGCCATTAATGAAAAAGTGTATTTGATGACATACTATAAGACACAAAGAATGGGCACACTAAAACATATCAAAGATGTAAGATTTTAGCTAAGACATCTGTTAAGCCTAACTAAAGATCATTAGAAAGAAGGAGCCGAGCGAGATAATAAGTGCCGAATAGATTTCTAGTTGAAGCCAAGTGAGTAAAATTCAAGTGCCGAGTAAACTTTAGATGCCGAGCAAACTTCAAGTGACGAGTAAACTTCAAATGGTGAGCAAGTTCAAATGCCGAGAAAACTTCAAGTGGTGAGTAAACTTCAGATGCTGAGTAAGTTTAGATGCTGAGTAAACTTCAAGTGCTGAGCAGATATAGGTGCCGAGTAACATAGAGATATTGAGCACCAGTAAATCAATAATGTTGAGTTGCTAAATTATTTTGAAAATAAAAAATTCACCAGATCTAAGCTGACAAGGTTGTTAGCTAGAGGTTTGTGAATTAAATGGAAGATAATAATGATGAGCTGGTGGCACAAAACACCATGTAGAACATTTTTAAGGATACAACTGAGGAAGTTTCTAGATGAAGAACAAGATATGAGGTAGATACATTGTATCCTACCCAATCCATTTGAAACTCTAAAGTTGGAGAGGGAGAATTGAGCGGCAAAGGAAAATCAGATTTCTATTTAAGGAGTCATAAGTTAATAAAAAAAAGAGAGAAGTCGTCAAGCATGAAAGTATGAAAGGTTGAAGGAGGTACTAAGGCGAAAAGAGAACATAGTTACTCTGTTTCAATAAGAAGACCCGAGATATGGATGCATTGGTATGATGAGTAAGAAGACTCAAGGAGACAAAGCTTGAGAAGAAGTCAAGCAGTCAGAGCTAAAGTGATTTAAGCCAAGCATTAGGATTGAACTGAAAGTGTGATCTGAAATCTGCAAAGTATGTTGTAAGTTATATCAGATCAAAAGGTCATTATTGTTACTTTCTAGAAATTGCAATAGTTAGTTTAAATCCTATGGACTTAGGTTGGTTTGATAGCCATGAGATAAATCCTTTAACAGGGTGACATTCCAAGTGAATGTTCTAAAGTCCTTTAACCAGGCCCATTCATAATAGTTTGGTGAAATCCTCTAACAAGGTCACATTTAATAGTCTATTGTAAGCCTTTAATAGGGTAGGCTTTTAACAGGGCATCACTTCAGAAGAGTGAGAATCAAGTAGCACATTACTAGTGGTTTTTCTCAAATTGGGTTTCCACGTAAATCATTGTGTCATGTGTTGATCTTGCATGTTTTATCTTTGGATGTTGATTTACTGTAACTTGCTAATATGGTTGATTTAAGTTTGGATGAATGAAAAGTGTATGGATTCATTAAAATTAGTGAAAAAGTATTAATAGGTCATTTGGACCTTAGATAACTGATTCACACCCCCCCCCCCCCCCCCCCCCCCCTCCCTCTCAGTTATTGTAAAAGATTCTAACAAAATTACCCAAAAAATATTGGATAAACTACATGGTGTTAGGTAATTTTTGACCAAAGTGGTTAAAATAATTTCAAAAAACAAAAAAAAATTAGGGGGGGCACACTTTGCACTATGTTATGATTTTTCTAAAAAATAGTACCACTTTTTGTTGCTCCTTTTTTGAGGACCTAAAAGTAAACCATTTTGAAAAAAAATTAGTAGTTTAGAAACTAGGTTCAAAGGACTACTACTTTTGTTTTTGTCATATCCTAAATTTTGAGTGTAACTATCTTCAAACTCTTGTTGAAGTTTAGAAATTGTTGATTTGGAAAAAATTAAAATAATTGGCCACTTATACCCCCCTTTTGGCACCACAACTTGGTGCCCTTACTCTTGCATTAGTATATTTTAATATTTAGTAAATAATGAGAACCACTATTTAATAAATTATAAACTTTGAAATAAAATGATTAAATAATAAAAATAATAAATATAAATGCTTGAAACTATATTTATGAATAATGTAAGGAACTATTTTTAATGGACATAATTTAAATATAAATTCATTTAGAAATGGTGTTCATATTAAACATATGACCCATTGGGATTCATTTGAAAAAATATATCAAAATTTCTAAATGAAAAAATGTCCATGACTTTTAGATACATAGGGTTCACCAAACCCAAAACAAGAGAGACCACTTTCATTTTGCAATTGACGTTTTTGGAAATCTATGCTATGACTTGAGTTTTGGTCACCTTTGGAGTTAGGGTTTCAAATCATTCTTGAAGCCACACTCTTGCATGATTAGGGTCCACCTCTTAGTAAGGATTCCATTTCTCTTTGCTCTTACACACGTCATGTGGAGACCTAATCCTTACTATATTTTATTTCAACTTTTGACTTTCATGATATCAGACCATTCCACCAATTCTCCATATAAATATGTATTTTTTTCTCACTTTACATATATATATATATATATATATATATATATATATATATATATATATATGTATGTATGTATATATATGTATGTATGTATATATATGTATATATGTATATATATGTATATATGTATATATATGTATATATGTATATATATGTATATATGTATATATATGTACATATGTATATATATGTACATATGTATATATGTATATATGTATATATGTATATATGTATATATATGTATATATGTATATATATGTATATATGTATATACATATGTATATATATGTATATATGTATATATATATGTATATATGTATATATGTATATATGTATATATGTATATATATATGTATATATGTATATATGTTTATATGTATATATATATATGTATATATGTATATATATATGTATATATGTATATATATATATATGTATATATGTATATATCTGTATATATATGTCTATATGTATACATATGTATATATATATGTATAGATATGTACATATATATATATATATATACATATAGATATATATATATATATACATACATATATGTATATACATATATAAATATATATATACATATATATACATATACATATACATATATATACTATATATACATATACATATACATATACATATAAATATACATATACATATACATATAAAATCAAAATAATAGATTAAACATCTTGGTTGACAATATGTTGATGATCCTTTCTTTACATATTCAAATCAATAATTCTTGTCAAGATGATATTATGGATTGTGGAGACTTCATAAATTTCAATCTAAAATAAATCTATTTTCAAAATTTAAAAAAACACAAATTTTTAATCTAAAATTATATCAACAATTTATCAATAGTATAATAAATGAATTTCTTAGGTCTTAATTAATAGCTAACATAATCAAAGAAATATAGTTACTACTTCATTTTCATAGGAAGACAGTTAAATAAATTCCATTCATCTGAAAGAGATTGACAACTAAAATTAGTTAAACAAATTTTTTTAACTAAGAGTTGAAACATCATCAATGAATTTACTATGAAAATTAATAACTACATACCATGTAATTCGACATTGAAATCAATCTTGAGATGCTTCTACAACCATCCAAGTTAGTCCACAAATACTACTATAACATTATCAAATGATGACTACTAACCAATACCACTATATCAAATCAAATGATGATTTTTATTAAATACCACTTTATCAATTAGGGCATCACATACTACTGGGTCAACTAACGAATTGATTACCATTGCATCATTTAGGGTATCAAATATTGATTTATCACTTATGGCTTTATATACTACTATATTATTTAATGCTTTAGATACCACTATATCATTTAGCACTTTGGATACCATTGAATCATTTAGGGTTTAAAATACGACTATATCATTTAGGGCTTCAGATACCATAGTACCATTTGTTTCTTTTTGATTGCTTAACTATGGCAATATCTTAAGGTTAGAAGATATGCTTAGATTTATTATTCATATAAATGAAAGATTAATATGACAATCCATCAGATAAATCTATCTCTTGCAACTAAATGTAAAATGATTGTAACAATGATATAGCTCAATTAATCTTACCTTTGTCTTTCATATTCATCATAAAAGTTAAAATACTTGTTTCTAACAAATAACTGAATGCAAAGTTTATCTTTTTCTATTGCACATATAATAGCTTAGGGAGAGGTGAAATATTTTCAAGGGCTTAACCACCCAACCTTAAACAAAATCTTATCCCTGCACAATCTTTAACAAGGAAGGCCCTTCCTACTTAGGACAGACAGGAACCATCTTGTCATCCACTGAGCATATTGGTATCTAATCACACCATTCAATTTGACAAGGAAATAGAATAAACATGACCATGCATGAGCTATTAAATGTTTCCTTTTAAAAATGATAAACATTTTTATGCCATAACTAATACTATTTACTTATTATTATAGATCTCTTTCTCTCACCTCTTCACCCTTTTCCTTGGCTATATTGTTAGGTGACTCCTAGGTGTTTGATTTCTTAGAAAAAACTATTTCTTTCTATTAATTCTCAACTATTTTATATTTAACATTTATTCTAGGTTATCATAATATGTGATTTGAGAGATTATATGCTTTGAATACTTAAGAATTGATTGTTTAATTTTAAGATCCATTAGCATAAGGATGCATTATATGGTTATTTGATTATCACCTACCATGAACAAGGCTAAATTAAAGAAGTTCAATCTATCAATTCAAAGTGTTAGAATTCTTTTAGAATAACTAAGAGGGGGGGTGAATCAGTTATTCAAGGTCCAAATGCCATATTACTACCTTTTTACTACTTTTAATGAATCCATACACTTTTCATCCATCCAAACTTTTATCAATCATATAAGCAAGTTATAGTAAATCAACATGCAAAGATAAAACATGCAAGATCAACACATGACATAATAATTTACGTGGAAACCCAATTCGAAAAAAGCACCAGTAACATGCTACTTGATTCTCACTCTTCTGAAGTGATGCCCTATTAAAGGCTTACAACACACTATTAATTGTGACCCTGTTAGAGGATTTCACCAAACTGTTAGGAATGGGCCTAGTTAAAAGTCTTTAGAACATTCACTTGGAATGTCACCCTGTTAAAGGATTTATCTTATGGCTATTAAACCAACCTAAGTCCATAGGATTTAAACTTACTATTAAAATTGCTAGAAAGTAACGATAATGGTCTTTTGAACTAATATAACTTACAACATACTTTGCAAATTTCAGATCACACTTTCAGTTCAATCCTTATGCTTCACTTCAATCACTTTAGCTCTAACTGCTTGTCTTCCTCTCAAGCTTCATCTCCTTGAGTCTTCTTACTTATTTTGCCAATGCAATCATCCTTATGGTCATTTATCCAAATAGAGTTCCTGTGCTTTCTTCTCCTTAGCACCTTCTTCAATACTTCATGCTTTTATGCTTAACCACCTCTCTCTCTCTTTTCCATTAACTTATATCTTCTTAAATAGAAATCTTTTTTGCCTTTGCTGCTCAATTCTCCCTCTCCAATTTTAGGGTTTCAAAATGGATTAGGTAGGATACAATGTATCTACCCCATATCTTTTCCTCTTCTAGTAACTTCACCAGTTGTATCCTTAAAAATGTTTTACATGGTGTTCTGTGCCACCAGCTCATCATTCTTATCTTCCTTTTAATTCACAAATTTCTAGATAACACCCTTGTCGGCTTAGATTTGGTGAATCTTTGATTTCCAAAATAATGCAGCAACTTGGCATTATTGAGTTACTGGTGCTCGGCACCTCTTTGTTACTCAGGGCCTATACCTTCTTGGCACTTGGTTCGGCTCAGCACTTGATAAACTCTATGTCACTCGGCATCTAAAGTTTACTCGACATCTGAAGTTTACTCGACATCTAAAGTTTACTCAGCATTTACTAAGAATTTTCTCGGCTCTTACTAGCTTGCTCAGCTCCTCTTTAATGAACTTAGTTGAGCTTTACAAAAGACTTAGCTAAAATCTTAAATCTTTGATATGTTTCAGTGTGCCCATTCTTTGTATCTTATAGTATGTCATCAAATACACTTTTTCATCAATGGCTTAGCTGATCCTTGTACTTCATTACAACATCATAACTTCAACCTTTCTCTAGGTGTTCTAGTTACTTCTTATTGATTGCCTCCTCCTTGATAATTAACTAATTGATAGTATTTGGATCACTAAAGCAATTGTCATTCCTGCAAGTAGCAGGTTTGACATCAATGAAAAAACAATGATTGAGGACATTTTTTACCAGTTCCATATATTATTCCAACAACTTTGCTTATGATCATTTCAGTCATTTCCAAAAATCTCCCTCTTTGGCATTGATGGCAAGCCAAACTGATCAATTAATCAACTTAGTTACCACCAAGATTTTATACGTTGTCTTGTTGTACTGATCTCATATATTTCCCTCTTTCATATATATCTCCCTCTTTCTGTGTATTGATCAGATTTTTGTATATTTCTCCCTCTTTGACATAAATGCCAAAGATGTAGCTTCTTTATCATGCAAAATATAAGCTTTGGCTTCTTGTTGATTTTGTCCATCTATCACCATGCTTGTGATTGATTTGGAGTTTCTGCTCCTGTTGTCATCCTTTGCATCAACCTGTTAATATTTCAATGATTTATTCTTGTTGATGTAGGATAGCTTCCTTGTTGCCTTAAACTACTTGAGTTAGGGGTATTACCCCCAACTTGCCTCTAAGATATTAATGGGCATCCTTGGGTAATAGTTTGGTGAAGATATCAGTAGTTTGTTCCTTTGTGTGAATGTATTCCAACTTTACTTGTTTGTCTTCTACCAATTCTCTGACATAATGATACTTGATTGCAATATGCTTGGTTTTTGCATGCATCACTAGATTTTTGGATATGTTTATAGAACTTGTATTATCACAATACAATATCACAAGTTTTGTTAGTTCTTCTTTCATTCCATTCAGTAGATGTGTGAGCCATACAATGTTTGTGCAATTGACTGTAGCTGCCACATATTCTAACTCTATAGTGGACTGGGATGTACATGTTTGTTTCTTGCTAGTCTAGGTGACCAACCTTTTGCCTAGAAATAATGTACCTCCACTTGTGCTTTTTCTATCACCAAAGTTTCCTCCCCAGTCTGCATCTGTATATGCATTGAGCTCAAATTTTCAATTCTTTTTGTAGTATAGACCAAAGTCATCAATTCCTTTAAGATATCTCATTATTCTTTTTACTGCTATGAGATGATTTTCTTTAGGATTAGCAGAGAACCTAGCCACTATTCCAACTGCTAATGCTATGTCTGGTCTACTATGTATAACATATTATAGTTTTTTGATGATGGATCTATACATTGTTTGATTGCCTTCAGCTGACTCATCATTTTTGGACAGCTTATTTCCTGTTGTCATTGGTGTGCTAATTGGTTTGGATTTCTCCAATCCAAATGTTTTAAGAATTTCTTTGATATATTTTGATTGTGTAACAAATATTCCATGTTTGAGTTGATGTACTTGTAATCCAACAAAAAATTTGATTTCTCCAAACATAGACATCTCAAATTCATGTTTCATTTTGTCAGCAAAACTTTTGTAAAGTGCTTCCTTACCACCAAACATTATGTCATCCACAAAGATTTCAAATACAATAATGTCTTTACCTTCTTCTTCTTTGATGTAAATGTTGTTATCATCAGTTCTTTCAAATCCAATTTGCACTAGATACTTGTTAAGTCTCTCATACCATGCTCTAGGTGCTTGTTTCAAACCATAGAGTGCTTTATGTAGCTTACACACCATATCCCTATTGTTTTCATCAAAAAATCATTTTGGTTGTTCAATGTAGACTTCTTCTTCTAGTATACCATTTAAGAAGGAAGATTTTACATCCATCTGATAGACTTTAAAATCTTTGTAGGTAGCATATGGAAGTAAAGTTCTTACTCCTTCCATTCTAGCAATAGGAGAAAATGTTTCCCCATAGTCTATTCCTTCTTCTTGAGCATAACCTTTGCATATTCCATTCAGTAGATGTGTGAGCCATACAATGTTTGTGCAATTGACTATAGCTGCCACATATTCTAACTCTATAGTGGACTGGGATGTACATGTTTGTTTCTTGCTAGTCCAGGTGACCAGCCTTTTTCCTAGAAGTAATGCACCTCCACTTGTGCTTTTTCTATCACCAAAGTTTCCTCCCCAGTCTACATCTATATATGCATTGAGCTCAAATTTTCCATTCTTTTTGTAGTATAGACCAAAGTCATCAGTTCCTTTAAGATATCTCATTATTCTTTTTACTGCTATGAGATGATTTTCTTTAGGCTTAGCAAAGAACCTAGCCACTATTCCAACTGCTAATGCTATGTCTGGTCTACTATGTACAACATATTGTAGTTTTCCAATCATGGATCTGTACATTGTTTGATTGACTTCACCTGATTCATCATTTTTGGACAGCTTATTTCCTATTGCCATTGGTGTGCTGACTAGTTTGGATTCCTCCAATCCAAACATTTTAAGAATCTCTTTGATTTACTTTGATTGTGTAACAAATATACCATGTTTAAGTTGATGTACTTGCAATCCAACAAAAAATTTGATTTTCCCAAACATAGACATCTCAAATTCATGTTTCATTTTGTTAGCAAAGCCTTTGCAAAGTACTTCCTTTCCACCAAACACTATGTCATCCACAAAAATTTTAGATACAATAATATATTTACCTTCTTTTTCTTTGATGTACATGTTGTTGTTATCATCAATTTTTTCAAATCCTATTTGCACTAGATACTTGTGAAGTCTCTCATACCATGCTCTTAGTGCTTGTTTCAAACCATAGAGTGCTTTATGTAGCTTATACACCATATCCCTATTGTTTTCATCAAAAAATCCTTTTGGTTGTTCAATGTAGACTTCTTCTTCTAATATGCTATTTAAGAAAGCAGATTTTACATCGATCTGATAGACTTTAAAATCTTTGTACGCAGCATATGCAAGTAAAGTTCGTACTCCTTCCATTCTAGTAACAGGGGCAAATATTTCCCCATAGTCTATTCCTACTTCTTAAGCATAACCCTTGCATACTAATCTAGCTTTGTTTCTGGTAATCTCACCATTCTCATCTAGTTTTTTTTTGAATACCCATTTCATGCCAATTACATTCTTGTCAGTTGGTCTGGGAACCAAACTCTAGGTTTTTTTTTTTTCTTATTTGATCAATTTCTTCTTCCAAAGCTTTATACCAGTCAGCATCTTGTAATGCACCATAAACTTTCTTGGGTTCAGATTTGCTGATCAGACATGATTCATGTCTTAGTTTGTTCCTTGCCATTGGTATTGCATCTTTGTCACCAATTATCTGTTCAACAGGGTGATGTCTTTTTACATATTCGGATAACCTTGGCTCTATCCTTGTTTTCATGTTTGATCTTTCAAATTCAGGATCACTATGCACTTCATTGTCAGGTTGTTCTTCATTATGTGTACTGTCATTGAAATCAAATTGTCCATTTCCTTCATTCTATAGCTCAGCTTTTGAATGCAACTCAGTATTCACTGGTTGAGACTCGGCTGAGACTGAAGTTTGTTGTTGAGTTCCAATTTGATTGACATCATCCTTATCAACAGTCACTCCTTCATAAGAATACACAAAGGTTTTGTACTCTTCCATTTTCTTTGGTACTTCATTTTGAACTTTTATGTGCTCATCAAAATTTACATTTTCACTTTCCACAATTTTGTTAGTGTTAGTATTCAAGCACTTATATGCCTTTCTTCTAGTGGAATAACCAATAAATATGCCTTCATCACTTTTTGCATTAAATTTTTCATTTCTAGCATCTTTAAGGATAAAGTATTTACAACCAAACACTTTGAAATATTTTACATTAGGTGAGTAACCATACAAAAATTCAAAAGGTGTTGTATTTGTACCTTTCTTGACTTGTACTTGGTTCAGTGTATGAACAGCTACACTTACTGCTTCTCTCTATTTTTTTAGAGCAACAATCTTTTCCATCATTAATGTTATGGCACAGTCAATCACAGATCTATTTCTTCTCTCAGTAATTACATTCTATGGAGGAGTTCTAGGAGCTGACATTTGTCTTTTGATTCCTTTATCATTACAAAATATCTTGAATTCATTTGATGTAAATTCACAACCTCTATCTGATCTTAGGCATTTCAAGCTTTTTCTAGTTTTCTTTTCAACTCTAGCCACATACCACTTAAAGATTTGAAAAGCATCAGATTTTGTTTTAAGAACATAACAGTCATCATCCTGGAATAGTCATCAACAAATAGCATTATGTATTTATCTCCTCTACAGCTTTGTATTTCCATTGGACCACATAAGTCAATGTGAACTGCCATTGGACCACATAAGTCAATGTGAACTAACTCAAGTATCTCTTTAGATGTATAGTTTTTGCTTTTGAAACTTGACTTTGTCATCTCTCCTAGCTAACATTGTTTGCACATGATATTATCAGGCTTCTTCAATTTTTATAAACCTCCGACTTTCTTCATTTTACTGATGTTGACTAGATTGTCAAAGTTGACATGACATAATCTTGTATGCCATAACCATTCATCATCAAATTTTGAAAATAGACAAGAAACATAATCCATATCAAGGTAAAACAAATTGCTCTTTGTTTGATCTCCTTTTCCTATCAGTTTAACATCAGTATCATAGATTTTTGCAGTTTTGTTTCCAAATTCCACTTTGCAATGTATATTGCCTGACTGTAAGACACTCAGTAAATTGTAGTTTAATCCTTCAACATAGTATGCATTGTCACATGAAATTTGTTTTGTGAGCTTAATGGAACCTTTTCCTTTGATTTGACATGGAGCATCATTACCAAATCTAACACTATTTCTATCATACTGAGTAAAGTTAACAAACTTACTTTTTTCTCCTGTCATGTGATGTGAGCATCCATTGTCTATGATCCATCTGTCATTCTTTTTTATACATGTTACCAGTGTTGTGGGGTCTTCATCATCAGATTGGTCCTTCATGCCTACATAAACAACTTCATCATCATTGTCATCAGAATTTTCTTCAACAATATAACACTTCTTACCTTTTTCTTTGTAATCTCTCTTGTCATCATATCTTCTGTCTTTGTATTTGTCGCCTTCCTTGGAATCCTTTTTCTATGGACACCTTGCAGCAATATGACCTAATTTATTACAATTGAAACAAATGATAGGCATGTTACCTTTGAATTTTCCTTTGCCCTTGTGAAATATTCTAGCAAGCAATGCTTCCAATTATTCCACATCTTGCTCATCAGTGCTACTATCACTAGATACATACTTCATTTTTCTTCCTTTCTTTGATTTCACCTGTTCAACATCTTTGAGTGATAACTTGGCCTTAAAAGCAGATTTAACATTTTTAAGTTTGTAGTTGTCAAAGTTAGATAACTCAAATGCAGTGAGTCTACCTATTATACCTTCAAAACTTAGATTGTTTCCTGGTATACATCTTAGCTCTTATATTGCTGATACTCTAATAGAATAAATAGGGAGAAAGGTACTTAAGAACTTACTATTAATAGTATCTCCATCTAGTTGACTAGTCAAGCATCTTATTGCACTTACCACTTCCTTTATTCTTGCACCATACTGAGCAGCATTCTCATTTTCTTCCATTTTCATGTCATCAAACTTTCCTCTAAGACTTTCTCTTTTTACTTTGTGTACATTCTGATCTCCTCCATAAATGTCTGATAGGGCTTTCCACATTTTGAATGCAGTGTCACATCCTTTGATATCATCAAATTTAGCATAGCTGAGTGCAGAGGCAAGTTCCAACATTGTCTGATTGTGTTCTTGCTTGTTTTTCATGTCTTCTGCAGTAGGAGCACCTGTTGGATCTACATGTTTAGTAAAAATTTAATTTTGGGCATAATCTCCTATGGATCCAAGACGTAGCTTCATCAAAGTTTTCCATGCAACAAAGTTGTCTTTGTTGAGCTTGGGAACTTCTCTCTTTGACATTTTGATCTTTTCTGCTTGTAGTCCCTTTAAACTAAATCAACAGTCAGGCTTTGATACCAATTGTTAGAATTCTTTTAAAATAACTCAGAGTGGGGGTGAATCAGTTATTTAAGGTCCAAATTCCCTATTACTACCTTTTACTACTTTTAATGAATCCATACACTTTGCATCCATCCAAACTTTTATCAATCATATAAGCAAGTTACAATAAATCAACATGCAAAGATAAAACATGCAAGATCAACACATGACACAACGATTTACGTGGAAATCCAATTTGGAAAAAACCACCAGTAACATGCTACTTGATTCTCACTCTTCTGAAGTGATGCCCTGTTAAAGGCCTGCCCCGTTAATGGCTTACAACACACTGTTAAATGTGACCCTGTTACAGGATTTCACCAAACTGTTAGGAATGGGCCTGGTTAAAGGTCTTTAGAAAATTCACTTGAAATCTCACCCTGTTAAAGGATTTATCTTATGGCTATTAAACTAACCTAAGTCCATAGGATTTAAACTTACTATTACAATTGCCAGAAAGTAACGATAATGGTCTTTTGATCTGATATAACTTACAACATACTTTGCAGATTTTAGATCACACTTTCAGTTCAATCCTTATTCTTGGCTTCAATCACTTCAGCTCTAACTGCTTGTCTTCCTCTCAAGCTTCATCTCCTAGAGTCTTCTTACTCATTTTTCCAATGCAATCATCCTTGTGGTCGTCTATCCAAATAGAGTTCCTGTGCTTTCTTCTCTTTTGCATCTTCTTTAGTACTTCATGCTTTTATACTTAACCACCTCTCTCTCTCTTTTTCATTAACTTATGTCTTCTTAAATAGAAATCTATTTTTCCTTTGCCGCTCAATTCTCCCTCTCCAATTTTAGGGTTTCAAAATGGATTAGGTAGGATACAATGTATCTACCCCATATCTTGTTCTCTTCTAGAAACTTCTCCAGTTGTATCCTTAAAAATGTTTTACATGGTGTTCTGTGCCACCAGCTCATCATTGCTATCTTCCTTTTAATTCACAAATTTCTAGATAACACCCTTGTCGGCTTAGATTTGGCGAATCTTTGATTTCCAAAATAATGCAGCAACTCAGCATTATTGAGTTACTGGTGCTCGGCACCTCTGTGTTACTCGGCACCTATACCTGCTCGACACTTAGTTTTGCTCGGCACTTGATAAACTCTGTGTCACTCGGCATCTGAAGTTTACTTGGCATCTACTAAGAATTTTCTCGGCTCTTACTAGCTTGCTTAGCTCCTTCTCTTTAATGAACTTAGTTGAGCTTTACAAAATACTTAGCTAAAACCTTAAATCTTTGATATGTTTCAGTGTGGCCATTCTTTGTATCTTATAGTATGTCATCAAATACACTTTTTCATCAATGGCTTAGCTAATCCTTGTACTTCATGTTGGATACAATTGGTTAATTGAGTGTTGTCTTTGATGTTACACAAATGTCATATCAGTCGTCAGATTGTGTCTACTGAGCTCAGAAGGTAAGCATAGTAGTTTATAGAGTCTACCAAGCATTGTTGTATATTACACTGTAAAGATAGCTTCTACCGAGCTAACTTGGTTAACGAAGGAAGTTCAATACTTGTCGAGCTCACTTGGTGATTGAAGGAAACTGTGATAGAGTATTTACTAAGCTGGGAAGGTAAGTGAAGAAAAGTTAGTGTTTGCCAAGCTGGGAAGGTAAGCGAAGAAAAGTTAGTGTTTACCGGGCTAGGGAGGTAAGCAAAGGAAAGTCAATGTTTACCGAGTTCACTCGGTGTCCAAAGGATTTTTGCACAATTCACAGTGCTTACCAAGCCTCACTTGGTTAACACTAAAGATCATTATGGTACAGTGTTTACCGAGCTAGGTTGGTTAGCGAAGGATTTTTGAAAAGTGTGGAATAAAGGCTAAAATTGATTTATGTGATGAATGTAGCCGACTCACGGTATAATTATTAATAATTTTAACTTGTATTTAAGGCCGACTTGATAATCAGAAAGGTATATATGAAGGATCAAGTTGTGAATTCAAGTGTGCATGTGTGGATAAGATGTATGTGCAAATTGTGAAGGTGCAAGAAAATTTTTGAAGGATCAGATATCCTTGTGGAACTACAAAGCTTTTATGTGATTAGAGAGGATCTAGTGAAGTAGAATAGAGATCTGTATCAGCAAAGATAAGTTGCAATATATTCAGATCATTCATTGTTACTTTCTAACAATTGTAGCTGTGATTTCAAATCTCTTAATAGAGTAGGTTTAACAGCCTTATTGTAAATCCTCTAACAAGGTAACAGTTCAGTTGAATTGTTCTAAAGACCTCTAGCAAGGCCACTCCTAATAGGGTGATTAAATCCTCTATCAGGGTCACACGTAACAGTGTGTTTTGTAACCTTTAATAGGGTTGGCTCCTAATAAGGCTCACTTTAGAAGAGTGAAAAACAATAACTAGTTACATTGGTGGTTTTTCCCATATTGGGTTTCCATGTTAAATTTGGTGTCTCTAGTGTTCATTATTGCTGAATTGTTTTGGTTATCAGTTCTTAATAATTATTAGTATTTGTTGCATTATGAAGTTTCAATAATCTATAACTAAGATCCAGATTTTAGACATTTAAGGGATTGTGAAATGTTTTTGTGGTAATTGATTCACCCCCTCGCCCTCTCAGTTACTCCATTCTCATTTCCAACAATTGGTATCAGATCTTTTTGGTGTTACAGGAAAGGATTTCAAGGTTCTTAGCCAAAGATCAAGATGCCTTACAAAAGAGAAATTCCAAAACTTAACAAAGATAACTTCTCAGCATGGAAAAAATTGATGAAACTTCATCTAGCTACTGTTGGTGATACTGGACTGAAATACCTTGAAGAAAAATATGAAGAACCTTCTGGCACATTGTCAGTTAATGATATTGTTGAAAAGAAGACTCACAACAATATGATGATAGACATGGCATCTTCTCTCAGCTATGAAGAATTTGATGACATTAAGGACTCCAAAACTACCTTTGACATGTGGAACAAGCTAAAGAAGATCTATGGAGGGGATGATAATGTGAGAAGAGAAAAAGCAGAAAGTCTAAGAGGACAATTTGATCAAATGAGGATGAGAGAGGATGAAAACTTTGCAAAGTATGTTGAAAGAGTTAAAGCATGTATAAGTGCAATCAGGGTACCTAGAGGTGACATCAAAGGAGAAACAGCTGTAAGAAAAGTTCTCAAAACCTTGCTTCCCGTTTATGCAATCAGAGTCTTTGCAGTTCAGGAAAGAAGGTGTGAAGCAAATCATAAGATAAATCTTGAGGCCATAGTTGGAAGACTAACTACATTTGAACTAGATAACTTTGACAACTATGTTCCAGCCTCCAAAAACATTGAATCAACATTTCAAGCCAAGCTCTCACTCAAAGAGAAAGACAAAAAAAAGTTAGAATCACAGTCAGAAAGTGAAAATGAATCAAGCCAAAGTTTAGACAGTGATCTCGAAGTGATTGAAGCTCTACTAGCAAGGAAATATTCTAGAGGCAGAGGAAAATACAAAGGTAAAGTTCCTCTAATCTATTTTTCTTGTGATGAAATTGGTCATATTGCAGCAAGGTTCCCAAACAAGAAAAACAATGATGAAAAGAAAGATCATAAATGGAATGGCAAGAAACACTTTAAATCATCCAAGAACAAAGGTAAGAAATCATGTTTCATGGCTGAAAATTCTAAGGATTCTAATAATAGTGAGGATGAAATTATTTATATTGCTGTTAAAGATGACTCTGATAGTGATAACAAAGATAAAATGGCTCTTATCTCTCATGTAAGTAAGAATGATAGATGGATTATAGACAACGGTTGCTCACATCATATGACTGGTGATAAAACTAAGTTTGATCAGTTTGAAGACTATGATGGTGGCAGTGTGAGGTTTGGTAATAATGAACCTCATTTCATAAAAGGAAGAGGAAGAATTTGTCTATCCAAAGAACTTATATGTAATAATGCCTACTGGGTTGAAGGTCTCAAACATAATATGCTAAGTGTTGCACAGTTACTAGATACTGGATTCAAGATAGAATTCATGCATGGAAAGGAGAGACTATTGAATGAGCAAGGAAAACTAATAGGATCTGGCACCCAAACTAAAGGTAACTTGTTCTATCTAGAACTTGGTGAATGCTCATGTTTTATTGCTCAAATTGAAGAGAGTTGGTTATGGCATAAAAGGTTGTGTCATGTCAATTTTGATAATTTGTAAAAATAAGCAAATTTAAGAAAGTAAGAGGCATTCCTAACATTGAGAAACCTGAGGTTGGTCTATTCAAGAATTGTCAGATTGGTAAAATGGGAAAAACTAGTTTTAAAGGTAAAAACCATCAGTCTAAAGATATATTAGAAATTGTGCATATTGATTTATGTGGACCCATTGGAATAGAAAGCTATACTGGAGAAAAGTTTTTCATTCTTTTTGTTGATGACTATTCAAGAATGATGACTGCCATGTATCTAAGGAATAAATTAGAAGCATTTGAGAAATTCAAATGGTATTTGGCAATAGCTAAAAGAAGAAATAGATCCATTATGGATTGTGAAAGAACCCTGATGATAGAAAAAAATATTGCTATCAAATACTAGAAGGAAGCCATCAGCACTGTAGTTCATACCTTAAAATGAGTACAGTTGAAGAAGGACTCATTCAAGACTCCCTATGAATTATGGTATGGCTACAAACCCAATGTAAGTTATGTTAAAGTATTTGGAAGCAAATGTTATATTTTGAAAGAATCTAGAAAAGGAAAATTTGATGTAAAAGGTGATGAAGGAATATTTTTGGGTTATTCTTGCAAAAGCAAAGCATATAGATGTTTAAATCTATCCACTCACAAAGTCATAGAAAGTGCACATGTGAAAGTTGATGAGTTTGTAGACAAATCAGAAGAAGAAAGAAAAAAGATACCTAAAGACTACAAGAGATTTGTTTACATTGAACCTAATACTATACCAAGTATACCATTCACTCAAGAATCCTCAACTCCTGAGTCTTCAGTAACCGAGTTGCAAATAATTCAAACCGAGCCACAACAACATTCAGACACTACCGAGCAAGTGTCTACCCAGTCTAAAGAAACCAAGCCAGAACAACCTGAACATGAAATTGAAGCACAAGCAGATATCAATGAAACTTATTCAAGAGGTAAAGAACCTGTATTAGCCAAATATGTTAGAAGACATCATACATCAGATTAGATCATTGGAGACAAATATGAAGGAACCCTAACAAGAAGTAAGTTCAAAAATACTTGTTTACTTGCTGATTTTGAACCTAGAAGTATTAAAGATGCATTGGCAAATGATAGTTGGATTGAGGCAATAAATGAGGAAATAGAACAGATAGAGAAGAACAAGACATGAACTCTTGTACCCAGGCCTAAAGATAAGAATATAATAGGAACCAAGTGGGTATTCAAAAACAAGTTGACTGAAGATGGTAAGGTATCCAGAAACAAAGCTAGACTGGTATGCAAAGGATACTCTTAAGAAGAAGGCATAGATTATGGGGAAAATTTTGCTCCTGTTACAAGATTGGAAGGAATCTAAACCTTAGTTTCTTGGACAAGCAAAAAGCAGAATTGTACATCCCAATCTACAGCAGAGGTAGAGTATGTTGCTGCAGCAGTAAACTGTTCAAACATTGTTTGATTTAAGCAGTTATTACAAGGAATGAAGATGGAAATCAGAGAACCAGTTGTTATGTTCTGTGACAATACTAGTGTAATCAATATATCTAAGAATCCAGTGATGCATTCCAAAACCAAGCACATAGCAATAAAATATCATTTTGTCAGAGAATTGGTGCAGGACAAGGAGATCAGATTGGAATATGTGCATACAAAGGAACAAACTGCTGACATATTCACAAAGCCATTACCTAAGGATACATTCTTGTATCTCAAAGGTAAGTTAGGGGTCACTCCCCTATCTGAAGTTCACTAAAATAAAGTTTTAAGTGATGCATCAACCTATGACAAGTTGAAAATCTATCAAGTTAATGCAACAGAGTATTGAAGTTATTGCATATGAATCTGTACATAAGGTACATTGCAATCCAGTTGAGAGTAATTTTGGCATACGAGAAGAGCTTTAACTGTGTTGTATTGTCTTTGGCATGTGTTGTCAAAGAGGGAGAGTAAAACTGTAATATCTATTCTAAAATTTGTAAGCATTCGTAAAGGGAGAATAAAACTTTCATATCTTTCTGTTATACAATTCCTTCACAGAGGGAGATTACTAAAAGAGGGAGAAGTTTCTATCTAAGAGGGAGAAGTATTATGTTGACATATTGTGCTGCACTATAAGAGAAAGACTTGTTTTTAAATTTCATTCCACTATGACATGTTGTGTTGCCATCAATGCCAAAGAGGGAGATTGTTGGATACAATTGGTTAATTGAGTGTTGTCTTTGATGTTACACAAATGTCATATCAGTCATCAGACAGAGTCTACCGAGCTCAGAAGGTAAGCATAGTAGTTTACAGAGTCTACCGAGCGTTGTTGTATATTACACTGTAAAGATAGCAACTAACGAGCTAACTTGGTTAATGAAGGAAGTTCAGTACTTACTGAGCTCACTCAGTGATCGAAGGAAACTGTGACAGAGTATTTACCGAGCTGGGAAGGTAAGTGAAGAAAAGTTAGTGTTTACTGAGCTAGGAAGGTAAGCGAAGAAAAGTTAGTGTTTACCAGGCTAGGAAGGTAAGCGAAGGAAAGTCAGTGTTTACCGAGTTCACTCGGTGTCCAAAGGATTTTTGCACAATTCGCAGTGCTTACGAAGCCTCACTTGGTTAACACTAAAGATCATTATGGTACAGTGTTTACCGAGCTGGGTTGGTTAGCGAAGGATTTTTGAAAAGTGTGGAATAAAGGCTAAAATTGATTTATGTGATGAATGTAGCCAACTCATGGTATAATTATTAATAATTTTAACTTGTATTTAAGGCCGACTTGATAATTAGAAAGGTATATATGAAGGATCAAGTTGTGAATTCAAGTGTGCATGTGTGGATAAGATGTATGTGCAAATTGTGAAGGTGCAAGAAAATTTTTGAAGGATCAGATATCCGTGTGGAGCTACAAAGCTTTTATGTGATCAGAGAGGATCTCCTGAAGCAAAACAGAGATCTGTATCAGCAAAGATAAGTTGCATTATATTCAGATAATTCATTATTACTTTCTAACAATTGTAGCTGTGATTTCAAATCTCTTAATAGAGTGGGTTTAATAGCCTTATTGTAAATCCTCTAACAAGGTAACAGTTCAGTTGAATTGTTCTAAAGACCTCTAGGAAGGCCACTCCTAACAGGGTGATTAAATCCTCTAACAGGGTCACACCTAACAGTGTGTTTTGTAACCTTTAACATGGTTGGCTCCTAACAAGGCTCACTTCAAAAGAGTGAAAAATAGTAACTAGTTACATTGGTGGTTTTTCCCATATTGGGTTTCCACGTTAAATTTGGTGTCTCTAGTGTTCATGATTGCTGAATTGTTTTGGTTATCAGTTCTTAATAATTATTAGTATTTGCTGCATTATCAAGTTTTAGTAATCTGTAACTAAGATCAAGATTTTAGAAATCTAAGGGATTGTGAAATGTTTTTGTGGTAACTAATTCACCCCCTCCCCCTCTCAGTTACTCCATTCTCATTTCCAACACTTCATTACAACATCATAACTTCAACATTTCTCTAGGTGTTCTAGTTACTTCTTATTGATTGCCTCCTCTTTGAAAATTAACTAATTGATAGTATTTGGATCACCAGGTTTGACATCAATGACAAAATAATGATTGAGGACATTTTTTACTAGTTCCATATATTATTCCAACAACTTTGCTTATGATCATTTCAATCATTTCCAACACAAAGAAGATATCATCATGATAAATATTGAAACTTGGTACAATCCTCTCTATGCATAGATTTTTTGCTTAGTATGCTTATCACAACTATGACCAAAATATTATGTTCTTTAGAGTATTTGGAAAATATCTCTAGATAGTACATTTCATTCCTTACTTTAATGAATTTGGGAAAAAATGTTTCCATAAGGCTTGTATCTAATTTATTATGAAAGTTTAAAAGAAGAGAATTGTTAAAAAAGGACATGGAATATGCAGCAAACTCATATAGAAGCTTTTAAATAAATCTAGAAAAGAAGGAGTCTTGTTAGTCTAACTAGATGTTATAAATGATATTGAAATACCATGACCATATGAGTATTTGATATTGTTCTGATGAACGCAAACTCATATTTCTCCTCTCTAATTATGTTGAGACGTTAGTTGTAGAGCATAATATAGTTATAGTCACAATAGATGTATCAAATGTAGATGGATTATTCCTTGTGGCTAATTTAAATGGAAAAGCTATCACTTGCAATGGATGTTTAAATCTTGTAAATAGAGGGGACTCTCGGCTAACTGAGTGGTGTGTAAGCAGGTGCTAAAGGTGGAAAGGATAGTAAGAACCATGGTCAAGTATGGAATGGATGAATCCAACTACTCTCTTAGCTCACATAAAAAGAAACAAGAAATGACTTCTTGGATCCCATTAGTTAAAAGAAAGCTTACATTCCATTTGAATTTCCAAGTATTAAATCGATTTATCATGCCAAGTGTTAATCAGTGAAAAGAAAAGAATATAAAAATGGAAAGAATAGAGTTGGAAGATTATAATTACATCTTGAATATTATTATAATTTATATATATAAATGTACATGTGAATTTATTAATGAGCTGATATAACTTTATTAAATTATTATGTATGATGGTCCCCTTTCATTTTTATATCTATATGTATGTCTATAGATATATCTATTATAATAATAAGGTGAAAGGTCATATTAAATCCTTTGAGGTACATTTTATAATTAAATTAAATCATTTTAATTAAATTATTTTGTGCTTCAAATTATTTATTTAATAGCTCATGATATTTTATTGATTATATCCTAATGTTCAAGTTGCTAGGTCCTCAACCCATTTGCCCAGTGCTAGTGATGATCCTGTGCCTAATTATTTTTTGACAATGCTTCCTCCCCTTTGACATGCTTCTTATAAGGAATTTCTTCAAAGTTAAATCATATTACCATAACAACTGAAATAAACATAATGGCTAACCACCTATTCAATTACATGAATTTGTGATAAATTATTATAATGACTAACTATCTTACCATTTCATAGGATTATAAAAGATTTAACTATCAACTAACTTCATGTGAACCTCAATGGCTATTTTGTATATTAGGTCAAAAATTGGGATGTAACATACCATTCCCCTTGTGTTTCATCATCATTGATGAAATTGTAATTGTAATTAACATTATAAAAGAGTATTAAAAATTTCAATGTAATGTACCATTCCCCTTTGTGTTTCATCATCCTTGCTAATCTCTACAAATTAGACACTAAAATAATATTCCAAATACAAGATGCATATATAGCATTGTGATATCATTTCTTTTCAAAATTGGATCAAAATCTAAACAATCAAAGCTCAAGGTCATTTCTTACTTCAATGTTTCTAGAAAGATACTTGCATGATATCATAAAATCAAACACATATTCACCTCAACTCACTCTACCATACTTGTGGTCATCTCAACATCAATTGAGTTTATTCTATGTCATATTCATGTCATACTCATGTAGACGCTCACATTATCATTAGCTTGATTCAATATTGATATCTTCATTCAAGAGGTTTTATAGGGTTCAATAACTGAGAGTAAGATAAGTATTCAAAATTGGAATTCTTCAACTAGCAAGTTCTAGACCATGACTTGATCACATAATTTAGGTCATTTATACATACCACCTGGCACATGGCCTTCATTAATGAGTAGATCATACTTGAAAACTTGAAGATCACCTAAAAAAAATTAATAGATCCATGTTTTTCATTTATGTAACCTTGGCCTTCATGCCCATCTTATCACAATAACATTTTATTACAGTAATCATCTCGTGACATAATGTAAACTTCATCTCCAAAATAATATACAATGACTTATTATGTAAAGTCAAAATTGCACGTGTATTATACATGTATAGCAATGTTTCAAAGGGTGAAAACATGATATGCTATGCAAGATCATCATACATGAAATCAAGATTATAAGCATCTAAAACAATTTGTAAGATTGTTATCGAGTAGCTCATCATTCATTTGTAAATATCTAGAAGTTTATCTTTTCCATTCATGGATCCTAGGATTTTTATGCCCATGTCCCTAGTGTAATGTTTCAAGGAAAAACTCAAGTCAAACAAAAGTTTACATCTATAAACAAGATTTGATAGTTTCAATTATGAAAGTGTTTTTACTCCATACTAGAGCACAAAATGATCTTTGTCATTTTATCAGCATCAGAAAGGATCATGGTTCATAAATTTATTTTGTGTTCCCTTTTGTTCAAGTTCAAAAATAGATAACAAAAAATTACTACCATTTCATATAAAAAATAATATAATTGCATGAAATAAATGCTGGAAACACTCAACATAGAAGAAGTATTTATGCATTATTATATTTTTAGATAACATCTCATCAAGCTTATAGGAGCTATTTTGGGATTGAGCAAGCCTCAACATTGGTGAGAGAAGAAATATTGACATAGGGTTAACCTCCCAACCTTGGACCATTCTTATCCCCACACATTCTATTTAATTAGAATGGCCCTCCCTACATCGAAATTAGGCTCGAGATGATCTTCGTTCAAGCCACATGAACATCCTACTGTTTGAGTGCCCACTTAATTATACTTATATAACTAATGCTATGAACATAAAGTGATCATTAGATGGCACATATGCCTATAAACTACCATGGCCAAGGGTTTCTGATGGGTTTAATGACCTAAATAGCACCACTCAACTTGCCAATCATTTAATTTTCTTAGTTTTGATTCATCTTTGTGGTTTATGAATTTTTCCATTTCATATCATCTCAAGCCTTCCCAACTATTCTAGATGATTCCTCGGTGTGGTCTTTTTACCAATTTTGATTGTAATATCTAGTTATGTAAAAAATAAATCTTTTCCAACATCTACATTTTTTGTTTATCAAAGACAATGTTGGGCCCAAGGTTTCAATGTTGAACCCAACGCTCTGATACCATATGTAACAAATGGATTTTCTAGGTCTTAATTAACAACTAACATACTCAAAGAAATATAGTTATTACTTGATTTTCATAGGAAGACAATTAAATAAGTTTTTTTCATATGGAAGAGATTGGCAATTAAAATCAATTAAACAAATTTTTTTAACTAAGAATTGAAACTTCATCAATGAATTTACTATGGAAATTAAGATCTACATATCATAGAATTCAACACCAAAATCAATCTTTGGATGCTTCTAAAACTAGCTAGGTTAGTCCACAAACACTAGTATGCCAATCAATACTACTATATCAAATCAAATGATGATTTCAATTAAATACCACTATATCAAGTAGGGCATTAAATACCACTATATCAATTAGGATATCGATTACCATTGGACTATTTAGGGCATCACATACTACAATATCACTTAGGGCTTTAGATACCACTATATCATTTAGTTCTTTAGATACCACTATATCATTTAGGGCTTTAGATACCACTAAATCATTTAGGGCTTCATATACCACTATATCATTTTGGGCTTCAGATACCACTCTATCATTACTTTCATTCTAATTGCCGAACTATGGCAATAACTTAAGATTAGAAGATATGATCATATTTATTATTCATATAAATGAAAGATTGATATAACAATCCATCAGATAAATCTATCTCTCACAACTAAATGTAAAATGAATGTAATGATGATGTAACTCAATTAATCTTATGTTAGTCTTGCATATTCATAATAAAAGTAAAAATACCTATTTCCAAAACATAATTGCATATAAAATTTATCTTCGTCTATTGTATGCCTAATAGCTTGGGAAGAGGTGAAACATTGTTAGGGGCTTAACCACCCAACCTCAAACCTAAACTTATCACCACACAATCTCTAACAAGAAAGGCCCTCCCTACCTAAAATAGATGAGAAACATCTTGTCATCCACTAAGTATCTTGGTATCTAATTACACCACGGAACTCAATAGAAGGAAAATACAATAAACATGACCATGCATGAGCTATTAGATGTTTCCTTTTAAAAATTATACACATTTTTATGCCATAAATGATATTGTTTCCTTGTCATTGTAGATCTCTTTCTCTCACCTCTTCACCCTTTTCCTTGGCTATATAGCCAAGTGAGTCCTAGGTGTTTGATTTCTCATAACAATCAATTCTTTCTATTGATTCTCAATTGTTTCATAATTAACATTTATTCTAGTTCATCACAATCTATGATTTGAGAGATTATATTCTTTAAAGATTTTAGAATTGATTGTTTAATTTTAATATCCATTAGCATAAGGATCCATACTATGGTTCCTTGTTTATCTCCTACCATGAACAAGGCTAAATTAAATAAGTTCAATCTGTAAATTCAAACAAGATATCATCATAATAAATATTGAAATTTGGTGCAATCTATTCTATGCATAGATTCACTACTTAGTATGTATTTCACAACTGTTACCAAAAGATTATGTTCTTGAGACTATTTAGAAAATATCATTGGATAGTATATTTCATTCTAGACTTGAATATAGGAGTATTCAAATGGGAAGAGTACTTCTGGTGGGGGGGGGGTTGTGAATCAGAATTAATATAATTTAACCTTTTAAAATCCTTTAGAATACTTAACTGAAATTAAACTACATGCATGTAAAGATATTAGTAAAGCATAAAGTGAACACATGCAAGTAAACATATGTGACCAGAATTTGGTAACTTAGAAACCCTCCAAAATGAGAAGGTAAAACTAGGGTGGTGAGGATACCAAAAAAATCACTATAGTACTAATCTTTGACCACTTCTAATGGTTTTCCCTCTTAAAGGCTTTACATCGTATCAATAGTGACTTGGTTAAAGGATTTGCAAACACTTTACTTGAAGTGTCACCCTATTAAAGGATTTTATCACTTTTTCAAAGGATCTACAAACTAGCTATTAAGCTAACCTATCAACATAGGATTTTCCTTTTGTAATACAATGATTAGGAAGTATTAGACTCAATAAACTTGATTTCTTAAAATCTCAAATTTCTAGATTCAGGAACTTGATGTGCTCATTCTAATTTGATCCTTGATCAACTAGATATGTAAATGTTGCTCAATTCACTAAGTCTCTGACACCCTTGCTACTTGCCGTATTTTTTAATTTTTCTATCTACATAGCAACTTCCTTAACTCCTTCTTAGTATCTCCTTCATAGAAACTCAAAATAATGGGTTCTATGCCTTCTTATAAAGGCTTCAAAGACTTAGGGTTTTTAATGAGTTCATGAACTTAACTTTCCTACTCAAATCCTTAGATTTAACCTATTGGTTGTATGCTGATAATATAGGTAAACCAAAAGATTCAATCTTATCTTTTAATACCTTCATGGCTCATCCAAAAATGGTTTTGCATCTAAGTTTGTAAAGGCACAAACTTATGTTGATTCTTTGTTACTTGATACATAGTAGATTAATGGTGCTTGGCATATGTATAATTCTAGATTGTTCAGCACCTGTATGATTCTGGCTCACTTATTACATATTTCAATCTGACTTGCTTAATATCAACTATGACTTGGCACTTGTATGTCACTCAACACTTGTATCATGCTTGGCACCTGAAGTCACTTGATACCTATTGGAATTTTGCCTCAGCATATACTATAGCTCGGCATGCATAGTGTACTCAGGTTCTATGGGAAATTTTGTTAAGTGTGTTGACACTCAATTGTCAAAACCAATCAGAGACCAACAATCTCCCCCTTTGACATGAGTGTCAAAAAAACTTAACTAAGCATTATTTATCTAAACTTGTGAGTACATTATTCATTCTACTTGGCATATGTACAAAACTCCAAAAACTTGTTCAAAATTTAGTAAGGAATAATATACCTAAAAAATTCTTATAACTCCCCCTGAGCTGATTATTCCTTTTCCTTCCTATAACCAAAATTTTTTGTTGAATTTTTCTCTTACTAATGTATCAGATACTATTTTCCTTTGCCCTATTTTTTTATTCTATACCTATGTCCTATATTCCTTCCATTCTTATTCACAAACTCCTCAAGATTTGGTATCTCCCCCACACTATGTCTTATATCCCTGTTTTTGGTTATGTACAATCTTTCCCCCTTTATTACCCAAAATAATGAAAGAAAAATGAAAGAATATAAGTACATACTTAGTATTCTACCCTTTTGTTATATCTCCATTATATCTCCCCCTTTTTGACACTTATGTCAAAGGGTGCTAAGGATTAGTACCATATTTTTCAAAAATGTGTTGTTTACCTCCATAATCATTTTTAGAGTTGCATCCCAATTTTCCAAAGCAATTTCTAATGACTTATGATAGATGGTAGTCTTTGCACCAAGATTTACAAGTCAATCCAATGTAGAAAGATTGAGATCTTTCTTTTAAAAAGTTTCAGCATAGACTTGCTCTTTGTGGAGCACTTCGAAATGTGGGGTTATGGAAGATTGTATCTACATTAATTTGGCATTTATATTGGCCTCTTCAATTGATAAAGTAGCTAATTTTTTTTGAGTGTGAAGTGATTGAGAAAAATTCTTCTCACTCTAAGCTAGATTAGTGGGTAACTGCATGGTAGAAATCTTAAGATTTCTCTCAAGCTCAATATCCTTTGACATGTCCCTTGTGTAAAGTAGGAAAAAAATACAACTTTTTGTACAATGAGAATATATTCTCAAGTACAATTTTGACCTTTTCAATCTTCTTGGGCAACTCAACTTGTTGAAGTGCTATATCACTTGATATTTTCTCATTCACCTTTCCTTGAAATTTCCTCTTAGGCCATTCCATAAGTTTGACATTGGTGTCCTGGTCTTCATTTGTCACCTATTCAACTATATCTGATAATTGTTCCATTATAGGCTTTGTCTCATCTAGTGACCACAAGCTAAAGGGATCCATAAAGATGTCCTTAATCTCATCTAATTCTTGTTTATGTTTATACTCTTTTCTGAGTATTTCTTGCCTCTTCCTTCTATTCAATGTATCCTACATCTCTATAATCTATTCAATGTTAATTGTCTTGGAGTCATAGGTAGGTATTAAAATTTCTTCATTTAATTTATGGTATCCATAGTAAAGTACCCTAGTTACCTTAGTTGAGCTCAATCTTGTTGTAGAGATTTGCAAAGGTATCATCTCAGTGCTTGGCTTTTGAAGATTTTTTGTAGGAGTACATATTTTTGTTAACTCTACCAATGTTTGAATAGTGGCCTGCTCCTCCTCTTTTGATGTATCCTCCTTTTCCTCTTTTATTTTCCCTTGATCAGTGATAATTAGTGGGGGTTTACCTACTATCTATACTGTAGGATTAGATGTGGCAATCTATCTTATTTTCTCTGTGTGTTTCACTACCTCTATACTTGGCTTTTGAATGGTGTCACCTTCTCCTAATATCTCAACTATTGCAACTATTAGAGATTTTGGTGGAAGTGTTAGGAGTTGACTGCTAGTATCTATAGAGACAAAAGGTGGTTCTTGTGGACTCACCTTGTCTCTTGATGAGACAACTACTACCTTTTGTAGCTCATCCACACTGACCAATACTAGATTATTGCATAATCTTGCTTGCTATGTTGATTGGTCAAGGATCTTTGTGAGATCCTCTATAGTTAGTGGATTGATGATTTGACATGATTTTTCAGTAACATCCTTAACAATTATTATTTCTATAGGTGTGATGGTTACATGAGGAGGACTAGGAGGTGCCAATTGTGTGTCTTACACAATCTATTCCTCTTGCTATTGTTGCTGGTTAGCTATTGCCATTTGATCTCCTTTTTCTATCTCCTCCTTTTCACATTTTTCCTTATCCTCTTCCTCTTTCTTCTCTTCTTCTTGCTTCTCTTTCTCTTTCTTTTTTACCTTATCCTCATCCACTACTTTGGCTTCCTTTCCTTCTCACTAGCTTTAGCCTTATTTGTATTTGCATCCTTAATTTCTTCTCCATCCTTATCATTAGTCAATTTGTAAATTGACTTCCACAATTTTGTGGATTTCTTCACAACATTCTCAATTTTGTTTGGTAAAATACTAAAGGCTCTATACATTGGTTAAAATTTTCCACCATGTTTCTTATTAGCCTTAGTTATTTGACCTCTTGTCAGGTTTGGCATCACTTGTGCCAATGTGGAGTCTTTGATTTCCTTCTCCATTTTAGGACAATAGTGCCATTTGTTTTCAATGATCTCATACAATTCCTTAAGCATTGTGTTGTCCAATTCTAGAGGTTTATTTTTAAATTCTACCATCATAGCATACATTGATTCCTCTATCTTGTTTTGATCCTCTCTACTTGACTTCTTAAATTCAAAAATCAATCAAATATGCATTTTTAACATTTTGAAAGATTTTATCTATAGCTGATTTGGGAGGATGTCTTACCACTTAGAATTGGCTAATATCCTCTAATTTGGTCTTCTCTTCATCATCAGAATCTGGTTGTGCTACATATTTCCTCCTTTTCTTTTGTACTTCACCAGTCTCCTTAGTAGCCTTCTTTTCTTTTTTTTTTTGTTTCCACCTTGGCCTTTTGAGTAGATGCCCTTGTGGTAGCTCTTGTTGTAGGTCTTGGCTTAGCTTGTGTGGGCTTGGCAACTTTTTTGGCTTTAGGCTGAGCTAGAGGCTAAACTTTAGACTTTCTCTTCTTTGACTCAACTTTTTTTGGTGGTTCCTTAGCTTATTCTTCCTCGACACCTTCCTCCTTATCTTCTCCTACGCCTTGTGTCAATTCCATAGGGCCTTGCCCTTGTTCTTCTTTTTCTCCTGCACCTACTACCCCTTCAATTACTTCATCAAATTTCTTGTTTATTTTTCTCAATATCTTGTCCTTCCTCTTAACCACAAAGGTTGTCTTGAGTTTCATCTCAACTTTTGACTTCAAAACATCATAAGTGCCAAAAGGTTTGGTAGCCTTATCATTATCCTCTACAAGCAATGTAGTGATTGTTGTTGATGCTTCATCCACATCTAATTCATAACCCAATGGCCTTAGCCATCTCATCCTTGGAACTATAACTTAGATATAAGTGTAGTCAATGTCAACTAGGAAGCATATGTCATTAATGTGTTTTTCCACTAACAAAACTAGTATCCTTAGTCTTTGCTTTATGGATTTCTTAAAATCCTCAAAATAGCTTGTCATCTATGCTTCAAAGTTGTCACCCATCTATTCAATGTACTCATTGATTTGAGTAATTGTAGACTTGTTTGAGTTCTAGTTTACATTCCCAATTGAAAGAAACTCTTCCAAGACATAGAAAAATATGCATACAAGAATTGAACCAAACTTGCATTGAGCACCTTTAGAACTTCTTATTGCTCCAAGATTCTCATTGATCTGTTGCAATAGTAACTCTGCCAAATCATATGTATGATCTTTCTTTACAAGCTTATAGGCTACATCCACAACAATACATGGTACATTTTTCAATCTATTGGATTGGTAGAACTTATGTGATATGACTCTTACTACAAAATTCAAAAGGGGATCTATGATAGTATCTATTGTCATACCAGTCTTATTCTATTTGGCCCCTGTGTTTCTTTCAATTTCCTCCTTTGATTCACTTCTCAAGGTCTTATGCTAATCTAGGGTTGGAAATCCCATAACCTTATGTAATATCCTATTCATTACTTTAATTGGCCTTACTTCCAACCATAAGTAGCCATCATGAATTCAGCTCAAGACAATCTGGATCCATTCAATTTTGAAGACCATGAGAAAAGCTAGGGCACTAGTCAAACACTTTTTCTCAACAATTTGGAATTCATCCTTCAGAATCCCATTATCACACAGTTTTTCATATGCCTAGAAGATCTCTAGGTCTCGTATGGTGCCTACCTTATAGTTGTAGCATTTCCTAACATCTTGCACCATAATTACTCTGGGAAAAATTATGGATAATGCATTAGCAAGGTCATTCTAGTACGCTACCTTGGGAATTGGTCTAAACTCAGGTTGTTTGACCTCATTACTAACCAACTAAACCTTGTGGCTCTCCTTATCCTTGGGATTTCTAGAACTAGAAGCCATTTCATAGATCTAGGGTTTTAAAAGATAAAAAAATTTAACACTGTGCAACTCAACACTTGAAGTATACCTTAGATTGATTAAATTCATGCTAAATCAATGTTGAAATCCATGCAAAAGGCTTTTAGGTACTCTTTGATCTCTTATGTGCTCTTCTCATCTTTTCTCTACATTCAAATGGCATGAAAATGATCAAAAATTGACCTCATACCTTTCAAAACCTAGCATTAAATGTTTAGTACATACAACAATTCACTCAGCTCTTGAAGGTTTTTCCATGATTTGACTTCCATTTGCTTTCCATCACTTGGCATCAACTAGATTTCCACTTTACTTGACTTTCATTGCATTTCCCAACTTCGCATCAACCATCAACTCAATCGCTACTAGCAACTCAGCATGCACTAGAACTTTACTCAGCATCTAAGAGCTACTCAAAAACATTTGCACAAACTTTAAGTTTTTGACTTGGCATCTTTACTTGTGCTATTTTCTTCTTTGCAATACTTATTTATGTTGGGACTAATGTTTGATATAACTTTGTATATTAGTCCCATACACCTATCCTTGCTTAGTTGGATGAGGTGTGACCACTTGACTTCTTAGGTGAAGTGATCCCTCCATTGGATGTGTTAGCTACATCCCTTCTTTGCCATGTCCTATTCATCTCTACCCTGATGTGTTCCACATCAACTTTTTCTTTTCCCTTGCTGACTTTTGACTTGGGTTCCTTGGCCCTTGTTGGATAATACTTGCTAATATGACCAGTCTTCAAGAAAATATAACATGTGGTTTGGTTTAACCATATGCTATAGTTCCCTTTGAAATGTATTCTTATGAAGTTTTTAGGAACATTCTTATAATCCTAATAGTAATGAAAGCTCTGCCTAGTATTGTAATCCTAGTTGTAGTGGTGCCTATGGTTGTTTCTCCTTGTAGGCTGATTAGGTGTCCACATAGGCTTAGATCTACATTTAAAAGCTCTATTTCCATAATTTTTTTAGTTTTAGTAGTGACCATCAAATCTTTGTGTTCTCATGGTCTTGGTCCTACAATCTTGTGTCAAGTGTCCCTACTTGTTGCATTTGTGATAGTGACCATTGTTCTTGGGTTTGTCTTATTGATTGGTCTTCCTACTCCTGCATACATTAGCAGTGTGTCCCTTTTTACCATAGAAATGACAAGTGAGTTTAGTATTCTTACTTTGTCACTCCTTTCCTTTGCACTCTTTGATGACTCTCCTTCTTTAGTATTGGTGAATCGTATTCCTGAAGTGTCACTACTAGATATTGGTGATTTCAGCAATTGTTCAAAGTGCTTGATGGCTTAACTTAATTTTTTGAAGCTTTCTGCTATCTCCTTCTCTCTTTTTAGTTCATTTTTCAATTGTTCATTTTCCATTCTCAAAGTGGAGATTTCAATGTCCTTCATGTTTAGCTCATGATGAGCATTCATCATTTGGCTAAGGGTATCTAACTATGTATTGGAGACTTTTGCAAGCTCTATAGACTTCTCCTCTAGTCTGTTTGCAAGGTTTCTTTTGTCATCCTCAAGCATAGCCCTGTCCTCAATGGCTCTTTTCTTCTATTCAATTATCTTACGTAGCATCATGGCTTTTGACTCTTGCTCCATTCTAAGAGATCTTATCTCTTCTGCTTGAGTTTTGTTCTTTTCCATCAGTTCTACTATTACTGCATCAAATTCCTTGGAATCTCCATTGGCAATCACCTTTTTGGTATGAATCTCCTTGTAGTGTGTATCATTCTTAGCCATGGCTATATCGTTCCTTCTTTTTAAGGATTTTCTCAATTCTTCTCTAGCTTCCTCCAAGTTGTGTAGAGTGAGATACACATCAATCACCTAATTGTCTATGATCTTCTCAAGTTTGAAGACTTCCATCTTCAGATCTTTTCTTTAAGCTATTAGGCTTCTCCTTGTGATAACCTTGCTCTGATACCATTTTTTGGAGTAATCAAATGGGAAGAGAACTTCAGGGGCGGGGGGGGTGGGGGGTGAATCAAAAGTAATACAATTTAACCTTTTCAAATCATTTAAAACACTTAACTAAAATTAAACTACATGCATGTAAAAATATTAGTAAAGCATAAAGTGAACACATGCAAGTAAAAAATGATACTATAATTTGGTCACCTAGAAACCCTTGAAAATGAGGAGGTAAAATTGGGGTAGGGATGATACTAACAAAATCATTGTAGCAATAATGTTTGACCACTTCTGATGGTCTCCTCTATTAAAGGCCTACCTTGTTAAAGGCTTTACATTGTGTAAATAGTGACCTAGTTAAAGGATTTGTAAACACTTTACTTGAAGTGTCACCCTATTAAAGGATTTTATCACCTCTTCAAAGGATCTACAAAATAGCTATTAACCTAACCTAAGAACATAGGATTTTCCTTTTCTAATACAATTGCTTGAAAGTATTAGATTCAATAAATTGGATCACTTACAATCTCAAATTTTTGGATTTAGGCACTTGATCTACTCATTTTGATTTGATCCTTTCTTGATCTGATTTCTGATCATAGTCCTTGCTCTATTTTGATCAACTGGATATGTAAATGCTACTCAATTCACTAAGTCTCTGACACCTCTACTGCTTGCCTTGTTCTATAATTTTGCTATCTACTTAGCAACTTCCTTAACTCCTTCTTAGCATCTCCATCATAGAGAATCAAAATCATGGGGTCTATGCCTTCTTATAAAGGCTTCAAAGACTTAGGGTTTTCAATGCATTCATGAACTTAACTTTCCCACTCAAATCCTTAGATTTAACCTATTGGTTGCATGTTGTTTCCAATTTTCTTATTGGTTGTATGTTGATAACATAGGTAAAGAAAAAGATTTGATATTATCTTTTAATTCCTTCGTGACTCATTCAAAAATGGTTTTGTATCTAAGTTTGTAAAGGCACAAACTTATATGTTGATTCTATGTTACTTGACACATATTAGATTATTGGAGCTCGAAAAATGTATAATTTTGGATTGCTTGGCACCTGTATGATTCTAGCTCACTTGACACATATTGCAATTTGACTTACTCGGCATCAACTATGACTTAGCACCTATATGTCACTCAGCATCTGAATCATGGTCAGCACCTAAAGTCACTCAGCACTTGCTGGAGTTCTAGCTTGGCATTTACTATAGCTCAGCATGCATAGTGTACTTAGCTTCTATGGGAAAATTGGTTAAGTGTATTGACACTCAATTGTCAAAACCATTCTAAGACTAACATTTAATGCATTTGGAAAAAAAATCATTTTCATAAGGGTTGTATCTAATTTATTATGAAAGTTTAAAAGAAGAGGACTTTTAACAAAGGACATGTATTATGTAGCAAACTCATCTTGAAGCTTCGAAATAAATCTAGAAAAGAAAAAGTCTTGTCAACCTAACTAGTTTTTATAAAATGATATTGGAATAGAATAATTTGATGAGTATTTGATATTGTTTTGATGAACCTAAACTCATATTTATCCTCTCTATTTATGATGAGACATTACTTTTAGAGCATAATTCAATTACACTCATAGCAGACGTATCAAATGTAGATGGATTATTCCTCGATGGTTGATATAAATGGAAAAGTTTCCATTTGCAATGGACATTTAAATTTGGTAAATAGAGGGGACTCTCAGCTCACTAAGTGGTGTATAACCAAGTGTTAAAGGTGGTAGGGATAGTAATAATCATGGTCAAGTGTGGAATGAATGAATATGAAATTCTCAACTCACATAAAAAGGAATGAGCCATTACTTCTTGGCTCCCATTGGTAGAAAGAAAGAATACATTTCATTCAAATTTCCAAGTATTAAATTGATTTATCATGCCAAGTGTTAACCAATTGAAAGCAAAGAATATAAAAATAAAAAAATACAATTGAAATATTATATTTATTTCTTGACTATTTTTATTATATGTGTGTGTGTGTGTGTGTGTGTGTGTGTGTGTGTGTGTGTGTGTGTACATGTGAATACATTAATGAGGTGACATCACTTTATTAAATTATTATAATATAATGGTGCCCTTTCATTTTTATATATATAATAATAATAAGGTGAGAGATCATATTAAATCCTTTGAGGTACACTTTATAGTTCAATTTAATTATTTTAATTAAATTATTTATGCTTTAAATTATTTATTTAATAGCTTATGTGATTTTATCGATTGTGTCTTGATGTTCAAGTTGCTAGCTCCTCAATCATTTCTCTAGTGATGGTGATGCTTCCACCCCTTTTATGTGCTTCTTACAAAGAAATTGTCCACATTTAAATCATATTGTCATAACAAGTTAAATAATCATAAAGGCTAACTTCCTATTCAATTCCATGAATTCATGATGAATAATTATAATAACTAACTATCTTACAATTTCATAGGATTATAACAAATTTAACTATCAACTAACTTCATGTGAACCTCAATGGCTATATTTTAAATTAGGCCAAAATTTGGGATGTAACATACCATTCCCCTTGTGTTTCTTCATCCTCAATGAAATTATAATTGTCACAAACATTATAAAGGAGTATTAAAAATTGGAATGTAACATACCATTCCCCTTTATGTTTCATCATCCTCAATTATCTTTGCAAATTAGACACTAAAATAATATTCCAAATAAAAGATGTATATATAACATCTTGATATCATTTCTTTTCAAAATTGGATCAAAATCTAAATCATAATCAAAACTCAAGGTCCATTTTTACTTTAGTGTTTCCAAAAGGATACTTGCACTCACTCTACCATACTTGTGGTCATCTCAATGTCAATTGAGTTGATTTTATTTCATATTCCTATCATACTCATGTAGACACTCACAATATCATTAGTTCAATTCTATATTGATATCTTCATTCAAGATAATTTTTAGCATTCAACAAGTGAGAGTAAGATAAGTATTCAAAATTAGAATTCTTCAACTAGCAAGTTCTAGATCATCACTTCATCACATAATTTAGGTCAGTTATATGTAGGACTTGGCACATGGCACTAATTAATTTGTGGATCATCCGTACAAACTTGCAAATCACCTCAAAAACTTTAATAGATCCATGTTTTCCATTTATATAACCTTAGCCTTCATGCCCATCTTATCACAATAACATTTCATTACAAAAATCATCTCATGATATAATATAGACTTCATCTCCAAAAGAATATACAACAACTTAGTATGTAAACTCAACATTGCATGTGTATTATACATGTATAAAATTGTGTCAAAGGGTAAAAGCATGATATACTATGGAAGATCATCATAAATCTAATCAAGATTATAAACATCATAAACAATTCATAATATTCTTATAGAGTAGCTCATCATTCATTTGCAAATATCTGGAAGTTTTTCTTTTCCATTTGTGTGACCTAGGCTTTCATGCCCATCTCATCAGTGTAATTTTTCAAGGAAGAACTCAAATCAAAAAAGTTTACATCTATAAACAAGCTTTGATAGTTTCAATTATGAAAGTGTGTTTACTCCATACTAGAGCACAAACTAATCTTTTCATTTTATCAACATCAGAAAGGATCATGGTTCACAATTTTGTTTTGTGTTTCCATTAGTTCAAGTTCAAAAATAGATAAAAAAACATTACTAACATTTCATATAAATAGGAATATAATTGCATAAAGTAAATTCTAGAAGCAGTCAAGTGAAAAGAACTATTTAGACATCATCATGTTTTTAGATAACATATCATCAAGATTATAGAGCTATTTTGGGATTGAGTAAGCTTTGACATTGGTGAGAGTAGAAGCATTGACATAGGCTTAACCTTCCAACCTCAAACCATACTTAACCTCACACATTCTATTGAATTAGAATGGCCCTTCCTAACTCAAAATTGGGCTTGGGATGTTCTTTAGTCTAGCCACCTGAGCATCTTGGTGTTTGAGTGCCCTTTTAGTTATCGATATATAACTTATGCTATGGACATCAAGTGATCATTAGATGATTCATATGCCTATAAAATACATTTTCTAAGAATTTTTGAAGGGTTCAATGACCTGATCACCAGCGCTCAACTTGCCAATCATTTTAATTTCTTATTTTTGAGTCATTTTTGTAGTTTATATATTTATCCATTTCATATCATCTCAACCCTTCCTAGCTATTCTGGATGATTCTTCAGTGTGACTTATTTTTCTAGTTTTCATTGTAATATCTAGTTAATTAAAAAATAAATCCTTTCCAACATTTACATTTTTAGTTTCTCAAAAATAGTGTTGGGCCTAAGGTTTCAGTGTTGAACCTAGCACTTTGATACCATATGTAACAAATGAATTTATGGGGTCTTAATTATCAACTAACACACTCAAAGAAATATAGTTATTACTTCATTTTCAAAGGAAGATAGTTAAATAATTTTCATTCATATGAAAGCGATTGATGGTTAAATTTAGTTACACAAAATTTATTAACTAAGAATTGAAACATCATCAATAAATTTACTATGAAAATTAAAATCTACATATCATGGAATTTGACATTGAAATCAATCTTGGGATGCTTCTACAATCACCCAAGTTAGTCCACAAATACAACTATAATGATATTAAATGATGACTACCAACCAATATTGCTATATCAAATGAAATGTTGATCTCCATTAAATACCACTATATCAATTAGGGCATCACATACCACTGTATCAATTAGGGCATCAGTTTCCATTGGATCATTTAGGGCATCAGATACCATTGTATCACTTAGGGGTTTAGATAAAACTATATCATTTAGTGCTTTAGATACCACTATATTATTTAAGGCATCAGATATCACTAAATCATTTAGGGCTTTAGATACCAATGTATCATCCCTTTCCTTATGATTGCTTAATTGTGGCAATAACTTAAGATTAGAAGATATGCTCATATTTATTATTCATATAAATGAAAGATTGAAATAATAATCCATCATATAAATATATCTCTCACAACTAAATGTAAAATGACTATAATGATGAGATAACTCAATTAATCTTATCTTAGTCTTGCATATACATCATAAAAGTAAAAATACCTATTTCTGACAAACAATTGAATGTAAAGTTTATCTTTGTTGGTTGTACATCTGACAGCTTGGGGAGAGTTGAAATATTTTCATGGGGTTAACCACCCAACCTTGGACCAAAACTTATCCCCACACAATCTCTAATGAGAAAGGCCCTCCCTACCTAGAATAGATAGGGACCATCTTGTCATCCACTGAGCACCCTAGCATCTAATCACACCACTCAACTCTATAGCAAGAAAACACAATAAACATGACCACACATGAGCTATTAAATGTTTCCTTTTAAAAATGATAAGCATTGTTATGCCATAATTGATATTGTTTCCTTGTTATTGTAGATCTCTTTCTCTTATCTCTTCACCCTTTTATTTGGCTATATGGTTGGGTGAGTCCCATGTGTTTGATTTCTTATAACAACCAATTCTTTCTATTTATTCTCAACTATTTCATAATTATCATTTATTCAAGTCTATCACAATCTATGATTTGAGAGATTATATTCTTTAAATATTTCAAAATTGATTATTTAATTTTAATATCCATTAGCATAAAGATCCATACTATGGATACTTGGTTATCACCTTCCATGAACAAGGCTAAATTATAGAAGTTCAATCTATAAATTCAAAAAATATATCATCATAATAAATATTGAAACTTTTTGCAATCTGCTCTATGGATAGATTCACCGCTTAGTATGTTTATCATAACTATGACTAGTAGATTACTTTCTTGAGACTATTTGGAAAATATCACTGGATAGTATATTTCATTCCAGACTTTAATGCATTTGGAATAAAAAAACATTTCCATAAAGGTTGTATCTAATTTATTATGGAAGTTTAAAAGAAGAGGACTATTAAAAAAGGACATCGAGTATGCAACAAAATCATATTGAAGCTTCAAAATAAATCTAGAAAAGAAAGAGACTTGTGAGGCTAACTAGCTATTATAAAATGATATTAAAATAGCATGACTTGATGAGCATTTGATATTGTTTTGATGAGCCCAAACTCAGATTTTTTCTCTACAATTATGTTGAGATGTTACTTGCAGAGCATAATCCAATTACAATCATAGTAGACATATCAAATGCAGATGGCTTATTCCTTGGTGGCTGATATAAATGGAAAAGATACCACTTGCAATTGACATTTAAATTTGATAAATAGATGGGACTTTTGGCTGACTATGTGGTGTGTATAGCAGGATGCTAAAGATGGAAAGGATAGTAAGAATATGGCCAAGTGTGGAATGAATAAAATTGACTCCTTTCTCAGCTCACATAAAAAGGAATGAACTGTGACTTCTTGGCTCCTATCGGTTAAAAGAAATATTACATGCCATTCAAATTTCCAAGTATTAAATTGATTTATCATGCCAAGTGTTAATTATATATAAGAAAAGAATATAAAAAATGGAAAGAATATTGTTCGAAGATTATAATTATATCTTTAATATTACATACACACACATGCACACACACAAATATATGTGTGTGTGTGTGTGTGTGTACATACATGTGAATATATTAATGAGATGACATCACTTTATTAAATTTTTATAATATAATGGTGCCCTTTCATTTTTATATCTATATGTACCTATATAGATATATCTATTATAATAATAAGGTGAAAGATCATATTAAATCCTTTGAGGTATGTTTTATAATTCAATTCAATAATTTTAATTATATTATGGGTATGTGCATGATCATGGTGTGCCAAAAAGTGGTGATCTGAAAAATCTGTAGTTTTAAAATATCTCAAACCATTTCAAAATCTATTCCATCTTTTTTCCCACCCACTCTAATATTAAATAAAAATAATTAATATCTTTATAAGGTTTACTATATATTTTGATATCAAACCTATATGGTCAACTTTAAAAACATCCTAAAAATGTGCTTTTGGCCTATTTTTATGTGATTTTTAATTCAAACATGTAGCTAATGACCTTTTTTCACCAAAATCTAATGAATTAAAAAAGGTTTCTTAAGAATTTTCTTATCTTTCCATAAATGTAAGGTTTTTCAAATTATGTGTTTAGTAAGTAATTTTTATTTATTTTCTAATGGAGTTACATATAAAGTGCTGACAGATAGTCTACTTGAAAAACAACTATAACTTTTAAATGGTACAACATTTTTTAAATCCAAAAGATGTGTCACATTCTATGTTTCTTCTAATATAAGGAAAAAAAATTGAATTTTGCAGAATTTTGAATTAGTTAAGGTGGATAGACATGAGAGTTGTTTTAAAACAAAAATACTAAATTCAAAAATTAATTATTTATTATTTATTTGGAATAGAAATACCAAAAAATATGTATCACATCTAGGCATAGTCTACTACTTATATCTAGAATATTATTAAAAAATATTATCATTTGATTTTGATTAAGGTGGTTAGATATATGTCTACTTCTTATTGTTGTTCTAAAATTTTTGTAATATTGCATTAAAATTCAAAATTTTGACCAATCAATTTTTTATTTTTTGAGATAAGTCCTAGTAGTTTAGAAACTAGATTCAATTTTCTAGAGATTCTTTTGTCTCAACTGTTTGATATAAAGTTAATAACAATTAGAAAATTGCATGTCAAGTTGGCATAACCCTGATTTTCTAAGTTTTTATTGCCACTTAAGAACATAGTTTGGTTGACCCTGATCTTACACATACCCTTATTTTATGCTTTAAATTATTTATTTAATCTCTCATGCTATTTTATCGATTATATCTTGATGTTCAAGTTGCTAGGTCCTCAACCCATTTGCCCATTGATGGTGATGCTCCTGTGCTTGAAACATTTTTGACAATGCTTCCAGCCCTTAGACGTACTTTCTACAAAGAAATTATTTGTAATTAAATGATATTACCATAACAAGTTAAATAATCATTATGGCTAACCACCTATTCAATTCCATGAATTTGTGATAAATAATTATGATGACTAACTATCTTACCATTTCATAGGATTATAACAAATTTAACTATCAACTAACTTCATGCAAACCTCAATGGCTATATTTTAAATTAGGTCAAAATTTAGGATGTAACAAATAGTATGATATCTCATTTATCTAGCTTTCTGTTGGTTGAGTGGGGTTTTAGGTCCCCTCAAAACCTTTTATTACCATAATTGAAAATAACTTATCATTAGTGAGGTTATTTATTGTGATGGGGAATAGTAAATATATATAGGGAAATATTTAGGTAGTGAACAATTCATACATTATGTAACAATGACATTGGTCATTAAGAAGACTTTGGAAATGTAGACTAAAAATGTGATTTTATGTCACATGGACATCCTTACATAATGAAATATTTACATAGATTTATCTTTATGATTAAAAAATTTATTTGGTCATGTTTGAAATTATACATAGTTGATTTGAAATTATCAACCATGAGAATTAATGACACAAACATCATTTTCCAAATAACATAACACATAGATCTTGTATTTACAATTAATAAACCAAAATCTCTCCTAATTAACCTTTTACTTATTGCACTTCCTAATTGTACACCATTGTGTAATTTTTTTAAAGTTTAATTTTTTTTTTGCATTAAACTATCTACTCTATTTTCCTCATAGTTCAAATTGAAAATAAATAATAAATAATTCAATCTCTCTTCATCTTTAGCTCATAAAAACACAATGTGCATGATGTTAACAATCCATATAGTCTTAGACTCTTTCTTTGAGAGAGCTTTAGGTTTTAGTGAAGAATTAATCCATGAAAATGTGGAATGTTTGACCATAAATGACATGACTATAAGGGTGAAGAAGATCAATAAATAGAAAAAAATTCAATCCTTCCCTCTAAATATTTTCCCACCAAGGTTGTGAATGTGGAGAGCTCTACAAGAAGGAAATTTCTTGTGGTGAGCGAGATAGTTTATTAATAGTGAAGATGAAATTTAAATGACTACTAAAATCACTTTTTGTATTATCAAATTTTAGGTAAACTTTTCACCAAATTTTTTTGTTAGGGTTTGATTATTATTTTTCTTTGTTGTGTGAAAAAAATAGAGACTAATTTGTGTAAAGAATTTATCTCACATTGAATTTGAATTTTATTTTTAGTCTCTTAGTGGAGGGGTTGTTGGTAAATTCTTCACAGAGTAGTTTGAATTACTTTCCTATTAGTTTTAGGTAGCTTGGATAGTTGTTTGTCCATATGTGATTAATTAGCAAATAATTATTTGTTAATTAATTGACTCCTAGAAGCAACTAGTATCCTATTGGTTAGGTTGTTTTAATCACTTGAAGCAACTAGAAACCTCTTGGTTAGGTAGTATAAAAGGGGGGTCAAGGGAGGCATTTGGAGAATAGAACAAATGAACACAAGGAGTTGCAGAAGCATCTATAGTGTTAGAAAATGAGATTGTAGTGATAGAAAATAGTTTGTAGTGATAGAAAATAGTTTGTAGTTTTAGAAAGGGCACAATGATAGCATTGGGGATAGTAGTGGGGAATATTAGCAAGAGAAATTAGGAGGTTGTTTGAGCTCTTCCAGTGAGAGTAAAGGAATATTGTATCTCTTGATTTGATAAAGATAATATGTTTTTCATCTACAAAACTAGTTTTCCCTTGGGGGTATTTCTAGAGACAATTTGTCCAAAAATCTTATGTTATTTCTATTTTGAACTTATTTCCATATTTTATTGATGAATTTGCAGTTGTGTTATTTTTTGATATTAGCTATGAATTTATTTTTGATAGTTTAATAATTATTTAAGATATGAGATTAATAACTAGTGACAACAATAGGAATTGTCACATGGAATCAGAGCATTGTTAAGGCTAGAAGAGTTTTTCCCTAGGAAAGAAATTAAGGGTTTATATAACCTAGATTGATCTCTTTAGATTATTATTGTTGTAATCCCTTGAGATGGCTTCAACTAGTTTGAGACATTAGGATAGATTGAATGGTGCCTCAAATTTTGGTGTCTAGAAGTCCATAATTTCTTTATTGTTGGAAGAGAATGGTATCAAGGATTATGTTACTAGTTTTGTACCTTTACTAATGAATGTGACACAACTTGCAGCATTTAAGAAGGATAATGCCAAGGCGAGGAGGATTATCCATGATGGTGTCAAGGATCATATTTTTCCACATATATCAGAGCTAGATATGGAAAATAAGATTTGGCATGCCATTTTGAATCTGTACCAAAATCCTACCACTAATAGGAAGATTATACTTAGAGAGAAGCTAAAGAATATTTGGAAGAACTAGGAAGAAGATGTAAAAAGTTACCTTACCAGGCTTAGACTTTTCAAGGACAAGTTAGTAGTTGTTGGAGATAGTCCCAGTGACAATGAGTTAGTGAGAATAGCCTTGAATGGATTTTCTAAAAATTGGAGTGTCTTTGTTCAAGTTGTTAGTGGAATACATACCTTACCAAGTTTGGATTTACTATGGAATGATTTCACTTAGCTGGAGCTTAGACTAAGTCTTGTCAATGGGATCAAAAAGAGTCAAAAAAGTGAGGTGGAATAGGAGAACATTGCCCTAGTGGGGAAAGGGAAAGAAAAGAAGGGATGTATCAAAGGATAAAATTCATAAAGGAAGAAGAGGAAGAAGGAACTTTCTAAGGTTAAGTTCTTTGGATATCATGATTATGGTTACTATATCAGTGATTGCCTAGAAATGAAGAAGGAAAAGAAGTAGGTGGCAACTTCAGCAAGTGTAGAAGAACTCTTCAATAGAATGGAAGATGAGTTTGCACTTATAGCTTGTATGGTGAGCTCAACCTCACAAACTATCTAGTATATAGATAGTGGAGCATCATTTCATATGAAAAAAGTTAGAGAGTACTTCTTTAGTTATAAGGAGGAGAGCACTAATATCAAAAATTTTATGGGAAACTTGTCCAAAGTCAACCTAGTCGGGAAAGGGACTATTTAGTTTTAGAGAGAGAATGGAAAGATAATTCTAGTTCATGATGTGTTGCATGTGATAGAATTAGGTATGAATTTTATCTCTATATCTGTTCTTTAGGATAAGTGGTATAATGTACTCTTTAGAAGGACACATGTGTTGATTAAGCACAAGGATTGGAAATCACCCATAACTATTGGAGTTAGGAGTGGTCTCCTTTATAGGTTGTAGTGTGATACTCCTAAGGAACTCATGAGTAGCTTTAATCCTAGAGATCATGGAGAGCTATGGCATAGGAGGATGGGCCATATTCACCATGGATCACTCAAATTTATCTGTGAGATAGTGATAGGTCTTCTAGAGGTGAGTACAATGCATGATTATGTATGTAAGAGATGCATGTTGTAGAAATTTTTGAAATCATCTTTTCTAAGGAGTGACACCAGATTTGAAGGTGTTCTCGATATAATACATTCATATGTATATGGGATGATGTCAGAAAAGTCTATCAAAGGATATGAGTACTATGTTACTTTTATCGATGATTTCTCCAAGAAGACCTAGATATACTTTTTGAGGACTAAGGATAAGGTTTTTAGTCAGTTCTAAGAGTTGAAGGCTCTAGTGAAATAATTGAAGGGAAGGAAGATAAAGGTTATTCGATCATACAATGGAGGCGAGTACAAAGGAAATAACTTCCAAAAAAAATTAACTAGAGAAGGAATTGAGAGAGAGATGATTTTTACTTACAATAAATAGTAGAATGGAGTTATTGAGAGGAAGAATCATTCTATATCAGAGGTGGCATGAGCTATGTTACATGACTAGGATATGCCCTGCTACTTATGGGTAGAGGTGTGTAATACAACAATGTACATTCATAATAAGGTTTTACATAAGATACTAGGGAGGATGACACTAGAGGAAGCTTTTATAGGAAAGAAGCCTGATGTTAGCCATTTTAGAATATTTGGGAGTTTGGCATATTGTCATATTCTAGGTGATACATGTACCAAGTTAGATCAAACTACACAGGGGCTACAATTTTAGGTACAGTGAAACCTCAAAGGCATATAGGATTTTTATCCTTGGGATAAAAAGAATTATTATTAGGCATGATGTAAAATTCATGGAGGACAAGTAATTTAGATGGTCTAGATATTTTCTAGTAAATTATTAGAGTGATCAGCCAATAGAAGCTCCAAGACCTAGTCAAGGGTAGCCAAGCACAAGTACAATTACTAGTAAAAGTGTAGGCTTGGGTAGTGAAGTTTTATAGAGCATGGAGCATTAGGTGTAATAGGAAATGCATCAAGAAGACTTAGAGGTTGATATTTCATCCTCTATAGTTAGCAATAGGAACCATGAAGTTCAAAAGACACAAAGGCATACTCAAGAGTTTGTGGGAGCTACTAGGAAGAGTACTAGACAATGGAGACAACTAGCCAAGTTTAAAGAATATGTAGCATTAGTTAGTCAATTGGTAGATAGTGAACCTTCTAGCTATTAGGAGGTTGTAAAGCATTAGGTATGGTGACATGCTATGGTTAAGGAGTATTCCTCAATAATACATAATGATGTGTGGGAGGTAGTACCTAGCCCAATAGGTAGAGCAATTGTTGTATCATGTTGGATCTATAAGATAAAGAACGATGTAGATGGTCACATCAAGAAATATAAGCCAAGGTTCATGGACAAGGGGTTATCTCAGAAGGAGGCAATAGACTATGAGGAGATATTTTCTCTAGTGTCCAAGTATACCTCTATACAAGCTATGATCTCATTTGCAACATAAATTGAATGGCAGATCCATCAAATGGATGTCAAGAAAACATTCCTTAATAGTGAGTTAAAGAAGGAGGTATACATAGAGCAACCAAGGTTTGTTGCACACAAAAAAGAGACCCACATGTGCAAACTAAAGATTGCATTATACAAACTCAAGAAGGCTCCTAGAGTGTGGTATGAATGCATTGACACATACTTGCAAGAAACGGGCTTTGTAAAGAGTGAAGTAGATGCTAACCTCTACTACTTGGTGGTTGGTGATGAGATTCTCATTCTTGTTCTTTGTGTGGATGACTTGTTTCTTATAGGTTTATTGGGGCTCATAGAAGACTACAAGAGGGACCTTGTAGAAGAGTTTGAGATGAAGGATTTGGGACTCATGCACTACTTTCTAGGCATGCAGGTGTGGCAAACAAATGGAGAGATTTTCCTTGGTCAAGGGAAATATTGCATTAAAATCTTGAAGAGATTCAGGATGGAGGATTGAAAAGCCATGTCTACACCCATGATCAAAAATTGGAGGAAGATAGATACATCAAAGGATAAGGATGTATATCCCACTTTATATAGGTCATTGATTGGTTTTATTAAATATTTGGTCAACACTAGGCTAGATATAGCATTTTTAGTAAACTCTCTAAGTTAGTTCATGGTTGAACTAAAGAGAATGCATTGGATAGAAATTAAGCATGTATTGTAATACTTACATGATGCATTTGGGTATGGGATTAGATTTTTTTTAGGTGAAGGTATCAAGTTAATGTACTATATTGATATACATGGGCAAGAAGTATAATTGACAAAAGGAGCACTTCAGTGTGTTGTTTTAGTTTGGGATCAAGAGTTGTATCTTAGTTTAGAGGGAAGAAGAAATTTGTGGCTCTGAGTTCAACATAAGAAGAATAAATAGCATCTAGCATGGTGAAATGTGAAGCTATATGGCTTTTAAAGTTGTTAGTAGCCTTGTTCAGTCAAAAGGGTGAGACTACTATGATACACTGTGATAATTAGAGTTGCATCAAGTTATCTAAGAATCTAGTGTTTCATGATAGGTCTAAACATATAGACATTAGATATCACTTCATTAAAGATTGTGTACAATGGGGGGTTATTTAGCTACACTACATACCTATAGAGGATCAAGTAGCATCCATTTTGACTAAGGTATTGGGGAAGGAAAAATTCATCTTCTTCAAAGATAAGTTGGGTGTCATCTAGAAAAACTTCCTCACTAAGAGGGAGTGTTTGTTTTAGGTAGCTTGGACAGTTGTTCATCCATATGTGATTAATTAGAAAATAATTATTTTTAATTAATTAAATCCTTCTAGAAGCAACAAGTAACATAGTGGTTTGGTTTTTTTAACCAAGAAGCCGCTAGAAACTTCTTGGTAAGGTTGTCTTGATTAAGAAGCAACTAGAAACCTCTTGGTTAGATAGTATAAAAGGAGGGAGGGAGGGGGTTGGAAAGCAAAGCATTTGGAGAATAGATGGAGGAACACAAAGGAGTTGTAGAAGCATTTTCAATGTTAGCAAATGAGTTTGTAGTGATAGAAAATAGACTTGCAATATTAGCAAGGGCACAATGATAGCATTGGGGATAATAGCGGGGAATATCGGCAAGAGAAATTATGAAGTTGTTTGAATTTTGTTAGTAAGAGGCAAGAAAATTTGTATCTCTTGATTTGCTGAAGTGAATAAAATTTTAATCTATAGTACTGGTTTACCTTTAGGGGTTTTTCAAGGACAATTTTTCCAAAAATATTGTGTTCTTTGTGTTGTGAATTTCTTTCCATATTTTATTGGTGAAGTTGAAGCTATGTTTTTTTTGATATCAGCTATGAATTTTTTTTGGGTAGTTTAATAATCATTTAAAATATAAGATTTATAATTAGTGACTACAATAGGAAATTTCACATTTCCATGGACGAGGCATATCTCATGCCGTAAGTAAGTGGCCTACTAGATACCCTCAATCTCTATGTAGTAGGAAGAGACCCCTAAGTAAGGAAAACATGCATTTTAATTGGTGAAAATAAAATTCATGTCCATCATGTTTTCATATCTATATAGTGTCATAAATATTTTAATGTCAATCAAATGTGATCTATGGCTATATAATAATGCTCTCCAAAGTGCTCTAGTTCTCCAAGCTTGGTATAAATCCAAAAAAAATGGGAATGCTTAGTTAATGAGAACTTGATCCTCAACAATACTCTACATCTACCAAATCATTTCCAACTTTAATTTCTAACAAAAATCCTCTTTTCATTACGTTTTGACTAATGTTCATTCCTATTCCAACTCTCCTAATTTTGCATACAAAACTAACAAAGGTTGTGGTATTTGGAGTTACAATTGTTATTCTTCCACAATTTGCATACATTTTTTCCTCCATAGTTTGATTGTAGTGTTTGAATTTATTTCCCATCCTTATGCAAAAATTGTCCCTTCCATATTTTGTTGATTGATGCCTATAACCTATCCCACAACTCCCATTTTAGCATAGGAAAAAGGATCCCTTTTACTATTCTTTAATGGATTTCCTTACTATTTCCTAAAGCTTTGATTTTAGCATAGTAGGAGGAACTCTTCTAATAGTCCATACCATATCCTAAAGCCCCCATTTTAGTACATGTATGATGATATTGGCAAAGGCTATGAAGTGTAGATCTACACTTGTGAATTTCATTTCCTTCAAAAATTTAGTAGTGTTTTAATAAATCAAAACTATAATTTCTTGAAATCATGGAATTCCATGAGATAATATCACTTTCAATATTATGTCAAACATTTCATATATGCCTTTTTATTCTTCCATGTTTTGTATGTGTGTCCAACATAGTGTTTCCAACTAACATCTAACAAAAAGATGTTTTTCAATATGTGTGACTATGCTTTGATGGATTAGATTGTGGTGACAAATTAGGGAAGTACTATACATACCCCATAATTCCTTGATGGGGCTATTTTATTAACATTTTAAGGCTGACATGTTGTAACTAATTTTAACCCTAAAGAGGCAAAAATACTTGTATAAAAGGGCTTAGGGTTAGGGATTGTTTCATAAGCTATGATGCAAAAATTGCTTCTTATGGTAGTATTGAGCTGTAAGGGATTACAAATTCAAATTAGGTTGTAATCATTGGATCATAATAATATTGAACTTGATGTTTGGTCGACATAGCCCAAGGTTTGGGTGAACCATGTTAAATCATGGTGTCTTGTGTGATCTATTATTTTCTAATAGTGTTTATATTTGCATATAATTGTTATTTTTGTCTAAGGTTTAATTCTAACAAGTGGTATTAGAGCCAAAAAAAAAAATTAGTTATCCTCTACAAAAAAGTCTCATAGTTGAGTGGGAGAAATGGTAGACAAGGGTAAGCTAAAGAGTGACAAGTTTAATGGGAAAAACTTTTAGTTATAGAAAATGCAAATGGAGGACTATCTTTATCAGAAGGATTTATGGAAGTTGTTGGAAGGAGAAACCAAGAATGATGGATTTATAAAAAATGACAACTGAGATCTTTTAGATAGAAAGGAGCTTAGAAGCATTCGATTATGCTTGACACCATCGGTGGCATTTAATATTATAAAAGCGAAGATGGTAGAAAAGTTGATGCAAAACCTAGCGAAACTATATGAAAAGCCCTCCACTTCAAACAAAGTATTTCTCACGTGGGAAAAGGCTATCAATACTATTGTATATTTTATTAATAGAGGTCCCACTACTCCTTTGGGTTATGGTATTCTAGAGGAAGCATGGACTAGTAAAAAGGTGAGTTTTTCTTTTCTCAAAACCTTTGGTTGTGAAGCATTTTCTCATACAGATTCTAAAAATAGAACCAAGCTGGAAGCTAAGTCAAAGAAATATGTATTTGTTGGATATGACATTAATGAATCTGGTTATAGGATTTGGGATTTTGAAAATCATAAAATTATAAGAAGTGGGGATGTCATATTCAATGAAAAAGTGTTGTGCAAAGATTTGTTGCAAGAACATGAGAAGAAAGAAAATTATTATGTAGTGCTGGATGATACTCTGAAACTTGATATTGCAACAATTTCTCATGATGTGCAACAACTAGGAAAACAAATACTACACACCCTAGTGAATTTTAGATAGTCAACAAGGATGAGTAGACCTCCAAAAATATTTTCTCCTTCATTGTATTCTATTTTACTTACTAATTGGTGAACTTGAATGTTATGATGAAGTTGTGCAAGTGGATACAAAGATTCAGTTATTGTATGCAATTAAAGAAGAAATGGACTCTTTGCTAAAAAATAAGACATGGGATTTATGCAAGTTTCGTACAAGTAAAAAGGCTTTGGAGAATAAATGGGTTTATAGGTTAAAAAAAGAGGATGGAGATAAGAAAATATTTAATTCCTAGTTAGTTATAAAAGGATTTGGATAGAAAAGGGCATTGATTTTGATGAGATATTATCTCTTGTTGTTAAAATGACTTCTATGCGCACTATTTTAAGTTTTGCAACTACTGAAAAATTTGCATTTGAAGAAGCTTTATGTTAAAATAGCTTTCCTTCATGGCTATTTGGATGAAGAGATATATATAGCTCAACTATAGGGATTTGACGTCAAAGGTAAGGAGAACATAGTGTGCAGATTGAAGAAAAATTTATATGGCTAGAAAGAAGCACCTCGGTAATGGTATCTGAAATTTGATAGGATTGTGCATGAGCATGGATACGATAGGTGTCATGCATATCATTTTTTTTATTTTAAGAGGTTAGATGATGACAACTACATTGTTCTATGTTTACATTATTCTATTTTTGGATGATGACTAAGGAGATGTGTCCAAAGACACACAAAGATGAGGAAAAGATGTCTAAAGTACCTTATGCTTTAGCTGTAGGAAGCTTGATGTATGCTATGGTCTATACTCAACTAGATATTGCACATGCAATGGTAGTTATTAGAATGTATATGAGTCATCTAGGAATTGACCATTGGACTATAGTTAAATGGATTCTTAGATATTTGATTGTTGAGATCTGATTGAAAGGACCATTGATGAAAGAGATTATTGAAAGAGAGAGATTGTTGAAGCAAAAAATGTCTTTTGGTAATTGTTTTGTTAGTGATTTCAAACCTACCATTTTTCTTGTAAGATAATTGCTTATAAAATTTAAGCACTATCACATAGTTGATTGATTAAGAGGATTTGATCAATAAGATGTAACAATAGCACCTAGAGGAAAGGTTGAATTATGATTATGTAATGAAGTACAAGGATCAGTTATGACAATGATGAAATGATGTATTGATAATCTACTTGAGGTTACAAAGGTTGGTTACACTTAGAAGCTTTAGAAGGACAACTTACAACAAGACTTTATGCCAAGCTTGACTATGTTTATAGTAGGTGCCCAAAAAAGTTAGTGCAAGTAGAGTAGGAAATCAGTTGGAGCCAAGTAAAAAAAATTGTAGTGTATGCTGAGTAAAATAGTTAAAGCTAAGTGAATTCACGATTGATGTCAAGCAACATAGTATGTGTCACACATCAGTAATCTTTGGTTGATGCTGAGTGAATTCATAGTTGATGTCGAGCAACACAGTATGTGTCAAGCATCAAAATATTGATAATGTCGAGCTACAACATTATTAGAAAGATCAAAGATTCACTAAGTCTAAGATGACAAGTTTGTTTTCTTGAAGTCTATAAACCAAGTAGAAAATAAAGTTGATAAGTTGGTGGCACAGAATTTGAGGTAAATCATATCTAGGTAAATGCAAATGGATTCCAGGAGAAGTTTCTAGAAGAAAGATGGAATATGAGGTACATAAATTATATCCTACCTAATCCATCCAAACCCTAAAATGGATGATGGAAAATAGAAAAGTATGTTAATTTCCTATTTATAGGAATGTCTAGTCCTAAAGTAAGAGTGGATAAGGTCAAAGAAGACAAGGAAAAGAATAGAGAAAAGAAGGAAGATAGGAAGTCAAGGACTCTACTTCATTAACTGACCTAAAAGGTGACTGCATTGGCATGCTAAGAAAGAAGCCTTAAGGAGATATATACTTGAAGGATGAAAAAGTTTTCAAAATTGAGGGCTGAACAGTTATCTATAATCTACAAAAAAATTTGTAAGTTGTATCAGATTAAAGTTCTACCATTATCCTCTAACAATTGTATTAGTTTAGGGTAAATCCCTTGGATTAAAGTTGACCTAATAGTCATTTCAAAATCCTTTAATTGGGTGGCATTTCAAGTCAATGGCATAAAGTCCTGTAATAAGGATCACTACTAATAGGGTGATTGAAATACCTTAACTGGGTCACATTTAACAGTGTGCATCATAACCTTTAATAAAGTTGGCATTTCACAGGGCATTACTTCAGAAGAGTGAAAAGGAGTAGCATTTTACTAGTGGTTTTTAACAAATTGGGTTTCCATGTTAAATAATTATGTGAAGTGTTTTGATAATCTTTTATGTTTCATGTTTACATTTATGCAAGTTGGTTTAATAGTAACCTACAAGTTTTATTGATTGCTTGGATGCATGCACATATATGAATGTTTTATGAATTCATTAAGCCAAGTGAAAAGTTTTTTTTGTACATCTAGACCTTGAATAATTTATTCACCCCCCTCTCAATTATTCTAAATAATTCTAATAATTAGTGTTAGAGGCATCTACTGAAGAGGACTAGTTTGAAGATACTAGAAGCATAAAGATCAAGATGTCAAAAAGAGAAGTTCTCAAGCTTAACAGAGACAACTTTCTTGCATGGAAAATTTTGATTTAGTTGCATCTTAGAGGAATAGGAAATCATGCACAATCCACCATCTTAGTGGAACATGTTGATCCTACTGGAGTTCCAACTACTAAAGATATGAAGAAGAAAAAAGAACACAATTAGGTGATGTTGGAGATTTCCTTTGCCCTAAGCTATGTAGAATTTGATAATATCAAAGGGTGTGACACTGTAAAGAAAATGTTGGATGCCTTGCAAACCATGTATGGAGGGGAAAAAAATGTTCAAAGAGCCAAATCAAAGAGCCTCAAAAGTAAATTTGATGACATAAGAATTGAAGAAGGTGCGAATATTGCTCAATATGTTGCTAGGATAAAAGAAGTTGTTAGTGCAATAAGAGGAGATACTGGACATATAGATGATGATGATTTTTAAGTAAAGTCTTAAGAACACAACTACCTATTTATGCTATTAGATTTTCTACAATCCAAGATTTGAGATGTATTCTAGGAAAAAATCTAACTCTTGAAGGTCTAGTACGTAGACTCACTACTTTTGAGCTATCTAACTTTGACAATTACAAACAAGAGCGTCTTGAATCTTCTTTCAACGCAAAGTTGTTACTAAAAGATCCTGATGAGAAAAAGTAGAAGAAGAAAAGAAAGATAAAACATGTTTCTCATGATAGTGATATTGATGGAGAAGATGTTGAACAACTGGGAGAACTACTAGCAAGAAAATCCCATAGAGGAAAAGACAAATTCAAAGGAAAGTTGCCTATCATTTGTTTTAATTGCAATGAGATTGGTCATATTGTTGCTAAAAGCTATAGAGGAAGTAATAAATATAGAGGTGGAAGAAATGAAGATAGAAAATATTATAGAGAGAAAGGTAAGAAGTGCAACATTGCTAAAGAGGATGATTCAGATGAACATGATTATGAAGTAGTTTGTGTTGCAATGAAGGACAAATCTGATGAAGATGAGACAATTACACTTGTGACTTGTGTGGACAAAAATAATAGATGTATCATTAATAGTGGATGCTCACATCATATGACAAGACATAAAAGCAAGTTAGTTACCTTTAACTATTATGATTGAAATAGTGTAAGATTTGGTAATGATGCTCCATGTTTGATAAAAGGAAAAGGTTCCATCAAGCTCACGGATAAGATCAATGCTTACTATGTTGAAGGACTAAATTAAAATCTATTGAGTGTGTCACAACTAAACAATTTGGGATGAAATTTTGAATTCAAAATCAACACTACTAAGATATATGACAAAAATGAGAAATGGATTGGAAAAGGTGATCAAACTAGAAGCAATCTATTTAACTTTGATATAGACAATGCTACTTTCCTTGTTGTAAAATTTGATGATGTATGGCTATGGCACAAAAGGTTCTATCGTGTTAACTTTGATAACTTGATTAGTATTAGTAACATGAAGAAAGTTAGAGGTTTTCCCAAGTTGAAAAAGCCTGATAATGTGATATGCAAATAACATTAGCTAGGCAAAATGACAAAGTCAAGTTTCAAAAGAAAAAACTTATACCTCTAAAGAGATACTAGAGATTGTTCATACTGACTTGTGTGGACCAATTGAAGTGTACAACTACAAGGGAGACAAGTACATAATGTTATTTGTAGATGACTATTCTAGAATGATGATAGTCATATTTCTTAAACAAAAATCTGATTCTTTTCAAATGTTTAAATGGTTCTTGTCAAAAGTTGAGAAAAAAATAGGTAAAAGTGTGAAATGTTTGAAATCAGACAGAGGAGGAGAATTCACATCAAATGAGTTTGAAATGTTCTATAATGATAGAAGAACCCCTCCACAAAATGGAATTGCTAAAAGAAGAAACAAGTCAATAATGGATTATGCCAAGGCACTTATGATGGAAAAGAATGTTGCTCTAAAACATTAGGGAGAAGCTATAAGTACAACTATCTATACCTTGAACTATGTGCAAATCAAGAAAGGTACTCATTCAACACCTTTTGAACTATGGTATGGATACTCACCCAATGTAAAATACTTTAAGTTATTTGGGAGAAAATGTTACATTTTTAAAGATGTTAGAAATGGTAAGCTTGATGCAAAACGTAAAGAAGGTATATTCCTTTGCTACTCCACAAAAAGTAAAGTGTACAAGTATTTAACTACTAACACTAACAAAATTGTGGAAATTGAAAATGTGAATTTTGATCAATATACAGAAGTATATGATGTTGAACCTATGAAAAATCCATAAGAATACAAATCATTTGTATACTTTTATGAAGGAATGCCCACTAAAGAAGAAAGTGCAAATCAAGTTGGAAACTAGTAGAAAGTTTTAGTAACTATCGAGTCACATCCTATGAATGCCAAATTGAATTCAAGAACTAAGCTGTATATAGATGTGGCATTATAGAATGAAGGAATTGCACATTATGATTCTAAGGTTAGTGTACATGAAAAAAATGCTAAGATACTTGATAAAGATATACATAGTGACTCTGAAGATGAAAGACAAAATGAAGAAGCAAGAGCTAAGCCAAGATTGTCCAAATATGTTAGAAGACATCATCCTGCTGATCAAATAATTGTTAACAAAGATGCTAGACCAATGACAAGAAATATATTGAGAATTAAATCATGTTTGTTGAGCATAAAAGAACCAAAGATAGTAAAAGATACATTAGAAGATGTTGACTTGTGCAAAGCCATGGAAGAAGAGATTAAGTAGATAGAGAGAAAAAACATGGAGTCTAGTTCCTAGACTTGAAGACAAAAATGTGATTGGCACCACGTAGGTATTCAAAAATAAGCTACATGAAAATGGTGAAATCACAAGGAAGAAAGCAAGACTAGTTTTCAAAGGATATGCACAAGAGGAAGGAATTGACCATGAAGAGACATTTTCCCCTGTTGCAAGATTAGAAGGAGTAAGAACTCTACTTGCTTATGCTGCATACAAAGGATTCAAAGTCTATTAGATGGATGTTAAATCTACATTTCTGAATGGCATACTAGAAGGATAAGTTTACATAGAATAGCCTCAAGGATTTTTTGATGATAACAATAAGAATATGGTATGTAGACTACAAAAAGCTCTTTATGGTTTGACACAAGCACCAAGAGCACGGTATGAAAGACTTCATAAGTATCTTGTGAAAATTGGATTTGAAAGAACTGATGATAACAAGAATATGTACATAAAGATAGAAAAGGTAAAGGTATTCTGTTACCTAAAATTTCTATTGATGATATAATATTTGTATGACAAGATGCTTTATGTAAGAATTTTGCAAATCAGATGAAACATGAATTTGAAATGTTAATGTTTAGAGAGATCAAATTCTTTGTGGGATTGTAAGTATATCAGATAAAGTATGGTATATTTATCACTCAATCAAAGTACATCAAGGAAATATTGAATTTTTTGGACTAGAACATTCAAAACTAGTAAGTACACTTATGGTGACAAGATACAAACTATCAAAGACTGATGATTCTACTGAAGTGAATCAAATACTATATAGGTCTATGATTGGCAAGCTACAATATGTTGTACATAGCAGACCTGATATTGCATTATTTTTAGGGATAGTTGTAAGATTCTCTACAAATCTCATGGAGAATCATTTAATGGTTGTGAAAAGAATAATGAGATACTTGAAAGGAACAAAAGAATTTGGCCTATACTACAAAAAGAATGAGAAGTTTGATTTTAGAGCTTACACTCATGCTGACTAGGCTGACAAAATAGATGATAGAAAGAGCACTAGTGGAGAAGCACTTTTCTTAGGTAAGAGATTAGTTACATGTCCAGACTATTAAGAAACAAAGTTGTACCTCACAGTCTACCACTAAAAATGAATATGTTTCTACTACTATAAACTACACAAATATTGTATGGATCAAATAGCTACTCAAAGGATTAAAGGAAGAAATAACATAACCAATGATACTTTAATGTGATAACACAAGTACTATCAATATATCAAAGAATCCATTGATGTACACTAGGATCAAGTATCATTGCTTGAGAGAGGTAGTTCAAGATAAAGAGGTAAAGATGGTGTATGTTAACACAAAGGAACAAATTGCTAATATCTTCACCAAGCCATTACCTAAAGATGCACATGAATATCTAAGAGGTAAATTAGGGGTGATACCCCTATCAAAGGCTATCTAAATAACATGATGACTAGCTTGCATCGAATAAGTTGATTGCCAAATGTCACAAATTGATGCAGAGGATCTTACTGTAGGTGTTGCCTCAAGTAGTCAAAATGTTGAAACTCCAAAATAGTCACAATAAAAGTGACATAGGGAGAAACTATAGATACTACAAAATTCTATATCTGCATTTTAAGATGAAAAGATGATATGTGTTTGGCATTGTTGTCAAAGATAGAGAAAGAGTATTAAATTAATCATCATCAGAGGGAGTTACAAGAGATATTCCACTGATCAAAAGGGAGAAAGTATATCAGAGGAAGATATTAAGAGATTTCTATCTGATAGGGAGATAATTGTTGATGTTGTTGAAGAGGGAGAACTCTTAATGTACCTAGTAAGAGGGAGTTACAAGAAGAAACTCAGAGGGATTCATAACAAAGAATTTTGTAACCTAAATAGAAGATGGAAGATGCTGATAAAGGAAGAAATTTTGATACGAGTTTTCTTTTTGGTATTGTCTTACTATTTTAACTTAGTCAGTTTCATTGAACAACGTGTTTACCACTCAAATAACTTGGTTGATCAATTTGGTTTTCCATCAATGTGAAAGAGGGAAATTGTTGAGATCTAATTGAAAATATCATTTTTGAAAGAGATTATTGAAAGAGGGAGATTGTTGAAGTAGAAAATATGTTTCAATCATTGTTTTGTCATTGATGTCAAACTATTATTTTGCTAGTAAGACAATTTCTTATAAGATTAAAGTACTATCACTTAGTTGATTAATGAAGAAGATTTGATTAATAAGATGTAACAATAGCACCTAGAGGAAGGTTGAGTTATGATTATGTAATGAAGTATAAGGATTAGTTAAGAAAATGATGACATGATGTATTGATAATCTACTTGAGGTTACGAAGGATGGTGATACTTAGAAACTTTAGACGAACAAGTTACAAAAAGACTACATGCGAAGCTTGGCAAAGTTGTTAGTAGGTGTTGATCAAGTTAGTACAAGCCAAGAAAAAAATCAGTTGGAGCCAAGCAAAAGAAAATTCTAGTGTATGCCGAGTAAAATAGTTGAAGCCAAGTGAATTCACAGTTGATTCTGAGCAACACATTATATGTTGAGCATCAATAAACTTAAGTTGATGCCGAGTGAATTCATAGCTAATCCCAAGAAATGTAGTATGTGCCAAGCATAGAAAGATTAATAATGTCAAGCTACTACATTATTAGAAAGATCAAAGATTCACCAAATCTGAGCTAACAAGTTTGTTTTCTTGAAGTCTTTAACTAGGTAGATAAGGTTGATGAGTTGGTGGCACAAAATTTTAATTAAATTTCTTTTAGGTGAACTCAAATGGATTCTAGAAGAACTTTTTAGAAGAAAGATGGAATATGAGATAGGTACATTGTATCCTAATTAACCCGTCCAAACCTTAAAACGGACAATGGAAAATGGAAAAGTATCTTAATTTCCTATTTATAGGAATGTTTGGTCATGAATTAAGAGTACAAAAGGTTAGAGAAGAGAAGGAAAAGAACATATAAAAGAAGGAAGATAGGAAGTCAAGGACTATGCTTCATTAAGTGACTGGATTAACATGCTAAGCAAGAAGGTTTAAGGAGATATATGCTTGAAGGATGGACAAGCTATCAAAACTGTAAAGTATGAAATCCAAGTAAAATTGAGGACTAAAAAGTGATTTATAATCTATAAGATAAGTTGTAAGTTGTATCAATCAAAGCTCTACTATTACTCTCTCAAAATTGTATTAGTTTAGGGTATATTCTTTGGAATAAGGTTGACCTAATAGTCATTTGAAAATCCTTTATTCAGGTGGCATTCCAAGTTAATGGCCTAAAGTCCTCTAACAAGGCTCACTTATAATAGGGTGATTGAAATCCCTTAATTGGATCACATTTAATAGTGTTCTTTGCAACCTTTAATAGGGTTTTCCTTTCATAGGGAATCACTTCAAAAGAGTGAAATTGAGTAGCATGTTACTGGTAGTTTTTCCCAAATTGGGTTCCACATTAAATCATAGTGTCAAGCATGTTGATGAATCTTTTATGTTTCATGTTTACAATTTTTCAAGTTCATTTAATAGTAACTCACTAGTTTTAGTGATTTCTTGGATGCATGCATAGATATGAATGTTTTATGAATTCACTAATCCAAGTGAAAAGTTTTTTTTGTACATCTAGACCTTGAATAATTGATTCACCCCCCTCTTAGTTATTCTAAAAAATTATAACATTGAGAGGAACATCCAATAAGTGTCTACATTTTAGGGGCTCTACTACTAATTTATAGGCTTATATTGAGTCAGATTTGGCAAGAGATATTGATACTAGGTGGTGTATTATAGGTTATGTATTTACTATTGGTGGGATAGTCATGTGCTAGGTTTCTAAGATATAGAAGGTTAATGCTTTATCTACTATAGAGGCAAAGTATTTTGCTACTATAGATGTAGCCAAGGCGATGATATGGCTTTAGTTCTTCTTGGAAGAATTGGGACACCCTCAGAGGGATAATTATTTGTTTATAGATAGCTGGAGTGTCATTCATCTTGCAAAGAATTTAGCTTTGCTTTCAAAAATAAAACACATTCAGTTGTGGTACCATTTCATTTGGTCATTTTTGGATGATGGACAATTAAACCTAGAGAGATACATCCAAATGACAAGCTAGTGGATATGTTTACAAAGTTTGTGACAAGTGAGAATTTGAATTCCTCTTTAACTGTGGTTGGTCTTCTAGATTGAACATGAATAAAAGAACAACAGAGTCTAGGGTGGGTTGATCCAGTGGGAGCCTCATGGAGTAGTGACATAGCTACAGGATTAGTCTCCAAGTGGGAGATTATCATTTAATTTGAACCCTTATCAATCCCCAAGTGCAAGATTGTTAGATTTCGGTGACTAATCAGGGAAGTATTATACATACTCCATAATTTCTTGGTGGGGCTATTTTAATCAAGATTTTACAATTGACATTTGTAATTAATTTCAATTGTAAAGTGGAAAAAATACTTGTATAAAAGGGCTTAGGGTTAGGGATTTTTTCATAAGGTGTGATGCAAAAATTGGTTCTTGTGGTGGTATTGAGTTGTACAGGATTATGGATTGGAATCAAGTTGTAATCATTGGATCATAATAATATTAGATTTGTTGTTTGGTGGACATAACCCAAGGTTTGGGTGAACCATGTTAAATCTTGGTGTCTTCTATTCTTTTCTGTGTGATCTATTATTTTATGATATTGTTTATATTTTCATGTAATTATTTTTTCTATTTGAGGTTTAATCCTAACATGATGGATGTCCATGTCATATTAGTATTTGACAAAAATCTTCTATCATTTACATATAATAAATTATATCTCTCCCTTCCTCCACATATTTGTGGCCCAAATCTCCCATTTTGGCATAGGTAGGAACAATTCTAGAAGAAGCTATGAAATTTGATTTTGCACCTACAAATCACATTTACTTAAAATTTTTATCAAGCTTTTTAATAAATCATTTTTTTGAACATCTTGAAATTGTGACCATGAGATAATCACTTAGAAGAATTAAGTCAAACCATTTTCATTCCTTGTCGATAAATCTATGTTTTAGATAGATGTTTAAACCATTATAATTTGATGGAGTTCATTGTTTCAAAGCTCCCACTTTGGTAATTAGTGAGGATCTTGGAAAATACTAAAGAGTTTCGCTTTACATATTACACTTAAAATTGGATTCCAAGATAAATTTTATTGCATGTGATAAACACTTTTGATTCATTTTGTTAAATAATATACTTTATTTATCTATCATTCCATGTCATTCATTGTTTAGGCTTCCTCGTAATACAAACATAGGAAGTTAAAAATGTATTGAGTATGCTTCCAAGTTTTTCATGCATGTTTTCTTGGATAGTTATACATGTTTTGTCTAAACTTCCACATTTTTCATTCATCGCCAATTAAACATGCATCATGTTTCCGAGTTATGGAAATATATCTACCTAGGAAATTTTAGTTAGTGCATTTGATAACAAAATTATATCTTTTACATATGACATAAAGTATCTTGCTACTAAGATTTTCGAGATATCTTTCCTATTGGAAACTTCCCATTTTGGAATTTTAGAAAGGGTAATTAAAAATATTGTGAAATGTGGCTTTACATCTTCCAATTTTTTTGCTATAACAGACTAAAACAAAAACCAATTTTCAATATCTGTGAAACAATGGTATTGTAGAGATGATACTCTTTTGAGGAATTATATTAAATAATTCAAGTGCCTTACATACATGATGTCTCTTTGATAAATTCTATCAAAAAAACTAAAGTGCCTTATCTATTTTAAATTTCTACCCCATTTTATATAGATGTGGTTGAACATAAAATTAGATAACTGCAAACTCCCCACTTCCCATGCACAAGATATCAATTTATGAAAATTGTAGATTATATAATTCAATTGTGTTAGCAAGAATAGAACAAGAACAAAAAATATAAATTATTGATGAATGCATTGGTATAGAGGCTATGAGAAACAACAAAAATTCTATCAACCTGATGAGAAAAACATGTCATGCATTTACTAGGATCACATTGCACTATAGCTCAATCACATAAGGTCCAATAAAAAATACAACCATGTACCATTCTATTGCAATCCTTTACCCATTTTTCCACCACGAAATTGTATATGTAGCAAGGTTTGTGATAGAATTTAACTGCAATATCTACACCATCTTTGTTGACACCAAGATATCTACACAAAAAGGGTTCTTTGGAACTTCAAACCTACAACAAAAGATTCAAGATACTTTGATGCTTGCATTTTCATTTCCTCACCTATCTATTTGGTGAATCCTTCTAGAGTGCCTTATCTTGCCACATGCATGCACCTGACAAGCTACATAATCGAACATAATCACATAACCAACAAATAGCTCTGAATAATTTCTTCACTAACATTCTTAACAAGCATGAAACATATTCTACATGGAATCTTTCATAAATGTCTTGTCCTTTTTATTCAAATATAGAACTAAGAAAGAAAGTGGTGATAACAGATAACAAAAGTGTTTTATTAGCTTGGCTGCACAATAATATAGATTAGATAACCTATACAAATAGAGGACATCTAGCTACACATGAGGAGTCTAGAGCATACATGTGGATGGTTTAATGAGAGAGCACTAACACTTAACTTAAAAACTTTTCCATGTGTTTAAAGACATATCCAATCATACATACACATGATGGAGTTAACTACAATTTCAATTGTAATAGGAGAATGATGTGGACTTGGTCCATTCCAATGAGTTTGTCTATTCTAACACGTTACCTTAATTTATACCACTAAAAACTCTTTATGTGGAAGAAATTATGATAAGAAATTCAAATAGAATAGTTCTCAACATTGAGCCTTGTTAGATACCCATTTTATAAAATTAAAAGAAAATAGTTCTCCTTCTCATTATCAATTTGTTCCTTGTGTCAATATAATATAGGTTTTTAACTGGTGACCCATAACCATTTGGGACTTGCCCCAACTAATGCAATTGATTTTCCTTTTGGGTTTCTCACCTAAACAAGTGGTTTTGGCTTACCATAATACTTTTAGAAAACTTTTAGGTTATGCACCCAAATAGGTGGTTTTAGCTTACCACAAACTCTTCAAAAAAATGAATTAGGGTCTTTCACCCAAAAAAAGGGTTTTATCTTACAAAAAACTCTTCAAAAAATTCTTTAGGATGTTTCAACCAAAAAAGCTGCTTTGGATTACCACAAACCCTTCTTCACCTAAACATGGTTTTGGCTTACCACAAACCATTCAATAAATTTTCCTAAAAAAGTGGTTTTTGATTACCAAAAGCCCTTAAAACTTCACAAAAAATATTGTTCCAATAATGAGGAAACTAGCACTAAACTTTTCTCATGCATACTAATATTGAGTCCATATGAAAAATAATCCATCTACCGAGTCGCATGGGTAATCAGCCATTGTGCTCACTAGCTTTATAGAAATATTTTTTAGATACATGGTTCATCAATATGTAAAAACTTTTGAAGTGTTGGGTACAATCAATAATCCACCTCTTGCTACAACCATCACTATTTTAATAATCACAGTTTCTATTCATTGTAGACATTGACTTCAATGATCAACCTTTCTTTTCATTTGGCAGCAACATATCTTCTATGTGACATTTTAAAAAACAAACTTCATGAATAAAAATAAAATAAAACATCAATATACTCAAATAAAATCACAAATTTAACAATCAACATAAAGCCCAGACTACTCAATAATATTTTTTTAAGAACTACACAAAAAATAGTATCTTTCTTTCTATGATTTGGTATCTTGTTTACTATGATTTTCAACACTTTTTTAAATCTTTATTCAACTAAACAATAAGAAAATAAATCAGATTTCATACAAACAAATCCTACCATAGCATGTGAATCATAGATGCTCTAATATAGCAATATATTAGAGAAAAGAACTATATCATAGCCCTTGAATCAAAATATGCTCTGATAACATGATAAAATATAAAACTAAGAAAGAAAGTGGTGACAATAGATAAAAAAAAATGTTTTATTAATTTGGTTGCACAATAATACAGATTAGATAGCCTCTATAAATAGAGGACTTCTAGCTACAAACAAGGAGTATGGAGCGTACACGTGGATGGTGTAATGTGATAGCACTAACACTTGACTTAACAACATTTCCATGTGTTTGAAGACATATTCAATCATGCACACACATGGTAGAGTTAATAGTAGTTTTAGCTGGAATAGGATAATGATGTGGATGTGGTCTATTTCAATGACTTTGTCTATTCTAACACTTTGGTCTATATCCTACTACAATAGATTCCTCAAGTTCTAAAACACATAAAATTGTAAAGTAAAACACTCAAACACATATTAAACAAAAATAAAAAGAGGGAGTTGATTTTGTGTGATGTAAGTTATCTCAATCTCTAGACTGATCACACAACAGGATGGATTCCTTCCAAAGAGTAAAATATTTTTTTCTTTATTACTAATCAATATCTATTATATGTGTACTTAAATTTTGCTAAACAAAATCAAGAATTGTATTAAAAAAATATTTATTTTCCTACATTTCTTGGTTTTGTGAACTTCCTCAGATTAGATCCTTATTTTTTGAAAAGACCTTTAATTTCAATTTCTAAAATTGGTTTTTGCTACTATGGTATGGATAATAATATCCAAATGCAATTTCTTCCAAAAATATTGAAGGCATGATGAATCTATGCTTGAGAGTCTGATGAATCACTATAATATTATTTACTAGTCACTAGCATTAAATTTCTAATAACAAGGTACTAGAATTAGAAAATCTTAATAGTGTCCAAATGATGACTAAATTTCTGTACTTGTTTATAATATTAAACTTTCTATGTAAGCATATCATTTGATATTGCCAAAGAATTTAAGTTTTCAAGATAGTCCAATCATATCATGATAAAGAAAGATATTGATGGGTCCTATATTTTGACTACATGGAGCTAATTTTTTGGGTGACATTTGACGTTACATTATTTAGGGTGGCTTATTAAATGCATTTAATTCTAATGAGAAAATCATTAGGAGTTGTAGCTTTGGGACAAGGAACAAAATTGAATAGAATAAATTTAATGAGTAAGAATTAAAGTTACTTCATATATTCGGGAACATTACTTAGTTGGATAAGCTTGAAAATTTGTGGTCTTCCACACGCCTTTGTTGATTAAATTTTGATTTTCTTTGTGTAAAGAAATTCCTTCATCTTCAATTACTATTTTATTATTTATACATTTTAATATTCTATGTAGCTCAATTCTGATAATCAAATTTTCTCATACTCTTCTATTATTATAAGAACAATTCTATTGTTGTATAAGTTGTGCTACTTTTGATATCTTGGAAATGTTGCTTCTATTTGGAGCACTTTTGTTTCTTATTTTGTATTTTATATATTTATATATGCTACTTCTATTTGAATTTATTCTATCATGATTGAATGATGTTGAGTGTTACAATTTCTGTTACCAATTAGCATTGTCCTTCTCATTAAGACATATCCAACTCATACTCAAATTATCAACTTGTCTATAAGGAATTCAACTTCAAAACATAAAAAATTTCTCAGCACAAACACCTACTCAGTTATAGTTTTCTTGGCATGTAGTGGATGCCAAGTGATAGTAAAATGGTGTTGAGTTACTTGGCACAAGAAGAAGCATTCCACTTCTGCCAAAAAACACTAAAACTTCAACTGATGAAACTATATGGTACAAACCATTTGGTTTGCACCATGTGGCATTACAGCCTCCACCCAAGTTTGAGTCTCAAAGTGTTAGCAACATTGACATTGCAATGTTCATCTAAGGCTCATATAGCTAATGGAGGGCCCACCATATTGGCGCACATCTAGCCTAAAGTCTAGACTAAGGAGCATGGTGGGATGTTATGATCCTTGTAGGCGGCCTTCACTAAAACCTCAGTATTTTGGTGCAATGGTTCACACCACTTTAACTTACAGCACTAAGGGTTGCATACAATAATGCTTGGAGTAATCACTACTACTTAGGAAAAAACAAAATGGACTTACAAAGAGATAAGGAGATTCAATATATGCTTCTACAAACACAAAAAATAAACCTTCTTCCTTTCCTCTAATCTTTGTTTTGAATATTCTTCCTCTGCTTTGATCAATTGATCTTCTTCTTTTCTTTGCACTATGCTATGCTCTCCTCTAATCTCTCCCTAACTAGTGAAATAAATCAGATTCATTACCTTTTTTTTTTAGCAAAAAGTTTTTCCCTCTCATTTCAAATTCAAACTCACCTACCAAGTTGAATGTTGTAAGGTAGGTAGGTGGGTGTATGGCTCTAGGGGAAACCAACCAAATGTAATAAAATTTTGACACTCCCCATTTGTCCCAAACCAAAATGAAAAAATAAGGATCACTCTTGACCCAAATCAACTACACTAAGACTCTTTCTTAGGTGCACAAAAGTTCCAATGTCCAAAGGGTTTGTAAAAATCTATGCTAGTTGTTGCTCAAACATACAAAATTTCATCTTGATAACTACATTCTCCACCAACTCTATGATGAAATGATATCTAATCTCAATGTGCTTGCTTCTCCCATGTAAGACTAGATTCTTAGATAGTGCAATTGAGGAGATGTTATCACAAAATATTGTGGTTTCATCCTCTTGTCGTTTATTGAAATCTGTCAAGATTCTCCTTAACCAAATAGCTTGATATGTTGCTACATTCACTACTATATATTGAACAACAATAGGTTACTTCTTGGATGCCTATGAAATTGCACTCAATTCCATATGAAACATGTAGCTGGAAGTGCTCTTCACATTATCTAGAATTCCAACCCAATCACTATCGGTGTAACCAACCAACTTAAAATCCTTATTTGTAGTACATAAAACCAAAAACCCCTTAGTACCATTCACATACCTTAGGATCCTCTTTCTTGCTTGCCAATGGGAATCCTTTGGTGTCTCCATAAATTTGGATATTAGATTTTATGCATCATGTTAGGACAAATTTTTGTTGAATACATTAAACTTCCAACCATATTCTTATATAATGTTGAATTCACCCTTTTGCTACAATATTCCTTACTCAACTTTAGACCTATTGTTGTTGGTGTTGGGGTTGCCTTACTATTCTACATTTTGAATCTCTCCAAGATCTATCTTGCATATTTTTCTTGAGAGATGAAGATGCTATTATGCTTTTTTTTTACTTCTATACCTAATTCTATCATTTCAAATTCATTCTTCATTGTCTCTTTGAATTCACCAATTAGGAAATTATCATTTCTAGTCAATATTAAATCATCAATATAGAAGAAAACAATCAACCCTTTACTACTTAGTACCTTGATGTAGAGAGTGGACTAACCATCACTTTTGCTAAAGCTATTGCTCATCAAATGTGAGTCAATAAGAGCTTTCTAAAAGCAATACAGAGATCTCTTCATTTTGTACACCTTGTGTTCTTCACTTGGAACTTCACAACCAGATGGATGCTCCACATATAATTCTTGTTTCAATACACTATTTAAGAAGGAAAATTTTATATCCATTTGATATACCTTCAATTTGTACTTGGCTGCAATTGCTATGATAGAACACATGGTTTACATTCTTACAACTGGGGTATATGTCATATCATAATCTCTATCATATTACCTCTTGTACCCCTTGACCAATAAATGCACTTTATGCCTTCCTATTTTTCCTTCAACATTACACTTGGTCTTGTAAACCCATTTCACTCCAATTACTTGCTTCTTGGGAGGCAATTTAGTTAACTCCCATGTCACATTTTTTTCAATAGCATATATTTCCTCATCCATGACATTACACAATTTCTCTTCCTTCATAGCTTTCCCAAAATAAATTGGATCACTATGAGAAAATAATGAAAAATTGACACTCTCATCATAATTCTCCTTGATATATCTCCCTTATACTTTTATTCTTTCCTAGCAACAGGGAGGTGAGAGTGGGATCTAAATTCTCAGTATTCTAGCTACTACTAGTTTTCACGAGGTTGTCTTGAACTTCTTGGAGCTATTGCTTGACATGTTATGGGTTTCTTGCCTTTTTCCTTTGTCTACAATCCATGTTGACTACTCCATCATCCTGATCATCACCACTATCTTCCTCTTCATCATTACTTGACACTTTTCTTGAAGTCTTTGAAGATACATCAGCCAAGCCATCCCATGACTAATTTGTAAGATATTCTACATCTCTTGAAATGATGATCTTCTTGGTGATAGGATCATACAATATATAAGCCTTTGATTCTGACATATAACTTATGAAGATACACTTCACACCTCTTTCATATAGCTTTTTCCTTTGTTCCTTAGGCACATGTGCATATGCTATACATCCAAACACTCTCAAGTGTTCAACTGTCCATATGTCTATTGACTAAGCCTCAAGATGAATCTTTTCATGAACTAACTTTTTGGGAGACCTATTAATCAAATATACTACTATTGCTACAACCTCTCCCCAATATTTAGTTGGGAGTCCTTTTTCTTTCATCATGCTTCTAGTCATTTCAACAATGATCTCATTCTTCCTCTCAACCACTCCATTTTGTTGTGGAGTATAACTGGTAGTAAGCTCCTTCTTTATGTCATTTTGCCTACAAAAATTTACAAACAAGTTGGAGGTATGCTCCCCATCTCTAATTGATCTAAGGAATTTTACATAATGTACACATTCTTTTTCAGACATGACTTTAAATTCAGAAAATTTGTCAAATGCCTCAAATTTTTTGTTCAAAAAATACACCCATGTCCTACAACTGAAATCATCTATGAATGTCATAGAATAAGTACTCCCCACAATAGAAGTTGTTTTCATAGGGCCTACTAAATTATAATGCACCAATTATAATGGTGCTCTAGCCCTTCTAGAATTTCCATAATTAAACGGAAGCCTATGTTGGTTACCCAAAATGCAAGCCTCACAATTGTTATATGAATCTACTATGCTTGGAAAACCATCTATCATTATTTTCTTATACAAAAAATTTAAACTATCAAGGCCAAGATGTTCATACCTGAGATGCCAAATCTTGGAGGGGTCTTCAATCACACTTTTAAGAGATGATTGCTGATGTATTATTGTATATGCATGCTTGGAAGGTGCAACACTGACTTGAGAAGAGAAATGTTTCTCTATCCTCAAAGGGAACATCTAGTTCTTTGTCATTTGGAAAACTGCAAGTAATTTATTACTCCCATCCTTCTCATGAATAACACACTTGTCATTTTCCATGAGTACTTTGTATCCATTTTGAATGAATTGTCTAACAATCATCAAATTGTGCTTCATATTTGGGGCAAAATATACATTCAGTATCTCTATCTTCTCACCCTGCTTAGTGCATACCATCCTTTGCCCACTATGGGAATGGTTCCATTGATTCACATCTTAATTTTAGATTTGAAAGTCTTATCCATGAGAGAAAATAAACTTTCATTACCACTAATGTGGTGGCTACAGCCATTATCCAAATACCATACCTTAGGCCTACCTTCTTTACCAATATTGCACATGATGAAGGCTATGGGATTATTTTCATTTCCCATGTTTATATCAACCACATTTGCATTCTTCTTTGACTAATCACCCTACTTCTTCTAGCATTTTCTTGCATAATGCCCATATTTATTATAGTAATAGCAATCAAAATTTCTCTTATTAGAGTTTTAAATCTTCTTACCTCCTCTACAACTATTTTGAGAGGTGCTTGCTCCCTCCTGGTTGCTTGCTCATCCTGAGCTTTTTGCACCATCATTTTTTACCATTACTTCCATGAACTCTACTTCTTGAGCCTCTATTAGAGCCATTTCTTCCTCTCCCCCTACCTCTTGAGTTCTCTTGCGCCTTGAAAGAATTCTCTTGGGAAGGTTTTGCTGATCTATTTATCTAGTGCTCATGGGTTTGAAGAGTTCCCATCAAATCATCCATGGTCAATGTGGTGAGGTCCTTTTCTTCCTTAATTCTCATTAAAAGGTTGTCATATTTCTAAGGTAAACTCAAAATCTTTTCAACAATCATCTACTCTTCATAATCTTCACCATTTGATTGAGCTAGTTTATCAAAGTGGAGATTCTTGAACTAAACTCTACAATATTTTCATTATCCTTCATTTGAAGGCTCTCAAATTCCCTTCTAATCATATGTAGCTTCACTACTTTAACCTTATTAGTCCCCTTGAAGCTTGTATCAAGGATATCCCATTCTTTCTTTTCTAAATTTACTACTACAATCTTGGGAAAGACTATCTTTGTCATTGATGCCTCAATTAGACTTAATTCATTTGCATCCTTTCTCCTTCAATCTCTCAACTGAGTCTTCTATGGGTTTGTGAGGGCAACATATAGTGTTAGAACTATAACATCATTGAATCCATTGATCACAAACTCCCACAAATTATTAGCTACCATTATGGTTTTCATCTTGTTTGCCCATGTATCATAATTATGTCCATTAAAGGATAGTGGCTACTACCATATTTTTTTTGCATTTCCTAGCATGTCAATTTCCTAGAATAAACAAATAGCCTAACTCATGTTGGATGTGGGGCCTCAAAGCTTTGATACCATGTAAAGAATTCAATTTTACAACATAAAATTTTGCTCAGCATAAGAAGGTGTTGGGTGATAGTGTGCTCAACATGTAGTGGATGTCAAATGATAGGCAAATGGTGTCAAGTGAAGCTAAATGAGCTCAACACTAAGGGAAACTTGACACAAGAGGGTACCGAGTGAGCTTGGTCACTAAAGGGAAGGTGGAGCTTAGTATAATGGTTGTTGAGTGAACTTAGTCTGTAAAAGAAGAAGGTGGAGCTTGGCAAGCTTGACACCCAACCAACACTTAGACAGAGAGGTCTTGGTCAACAAAGATACTGAGTGAACTCAATAGGAAAAATAGAAGAGAGATCTTGGTTAAAGGGTGAACCAAGTGAGTTGTTTAAAAAACTTATTGTCTGAGCATTTCTTCTAGTAAAATACATAGTGGCTAACTTCAAAACTTGCAAGTATGAATATCTCAAGTGCAAAACATGTAATATCAAATAGAAGGAATCCTAGAATATGCCAAGTATGCTCACTTTCTTGCTTTCTATTTAACTAGGTTAAACTATCACAAAATCTACCAACATTTAGCTTCAATGAAAAAAAACTAAAAGTTTAACTAATAAAATTTTAACTTAGAGCACTAAGGGCTACATAAAATAATGCCTAGAGAAATAACTACATCTTAGGACAAAAAGAAATGTACTTATATAATGGCAAGGAGATTCAACATGTGCTACTAAAAATGTGAAAAGTGAACCTTCTTCTAATCCTCTAATCTTTGTTGTTAATATTCTTCCTTTTCTCTGATCTATTGATCTTCTTCCTTTCTCTACACTTTGATCTACTCTCCTTTAATCTCCCTCTAAGTAATAAAATGAATCAAATTCATTCCCTTTTGTCTTTCAAATTTTTTTTTTCCCCTCTCATTTCAAATTCAAACTCACCTACTGAGTTGAATGTGGTTAGATAGTTAGGTTGGTGTTTGGCTCTAGCAGTAACTAACCAAATGCAATAAATTTTTGACATTTTCATCATTATTTTTACATTCTCAACTTGTAATACAATTTTTTTGGGCATATGTATTGAGAGTAATATTCTACTCCATCAGCTTTGTATATCTATGACGCTTCCTATACAATCTTGTCCTCCAAGAATAGTTTTAAGATGCTATAATTAAACTTTACTTAAATCTAAGATTATACTATAGCTCAATGTGTAAGAATATGAAGTTATATGCATACTTGGTTACTTGAGTAAGAACAAAAGAAAGAGCATTCTATACTAAGTTCATTCCATGGTATTGATCAGCAAAATTAAAGAGCTATAAGTGCATTGCTAAACAAAATTTAATCATTCTTCTTGAGAGATCTGATTTAGTTTAAGAAATATGTACACATATGATGATTTGAGTATTGAAAGGAACATAATATCATACTAATGTCTATTTTTTTGAGGAGGTTAATGGAATAAGACAAGTCAATGGATTTGAAAATAATAGAAAAAGTAGTCAGTGTCACAACAGTTTCTCCTACTATTTCTGACCGTAGATTTGAGTCATCAATTTTGTAAATAGTCCTTGGAGTGTTTATTATTTCTAGATTTTCCCAAAATTTATGATTTTTAGGTATATCTCCCACATACAATAAAAAATAATTTCAAGTTGATACCATGAAATTCCTTTTTGTCACTACCCTAATTTTTTTGGGGTTTAATCAAAATCATAAAATTCTGGCTAGTTTCCTTTTCATTATCACCCTATTGATGTTGGCACAATCAATTTTATTAAAATCTATTATAAGTCCCTTTTCATCACTTCTATTCTTGGGAATAATCAAATTTATAAATTAAGATTAATGAAAAATTGAATGGGTGAGTACTGGCAATCAAAGAGAAGATGTTAAATGTGTATGAGCACAATTAGCTAATTATAGTGCAATCAAGACATAGTCATGCCAATACTTATTGATGTTTTATCAATTAAGTTTGTCTATATCTAAAATTAGATTTGTAGGATTGTAAAATTGATGACATTTATGTAATATTTACATATAAAGTATCTCTTTAAATTAATATAGTGAACAACTATTTTATAAATCTCTATTTTGCTTCTTATATTCTTCTTAATGATATTTGTGCTATTCTTGTCTTAATTTTTTATCAATAAAGCTATATTTAATTTCTTTTAAGCCTATGCTATTGGGAATTAATCAATTTTAAGAGAAAAATCACAAATTTTGTGTTGCGATCTTCAAATGCATTGAATTTTAAGTGTATTATACATTGTCATGAGAGAAAATTGTTGAAATTTTTCAATTTCCCCTTGATCCAACCACCCACCTACCCATTTGGGGAATTAAACATAGTAGGTGAGTTTGAATTTTGAAAAGAGAGAGTTTTTGAGACAAGTCAAAAGGAAAATATGCTAAGAAAGAAGGACATAGGTCAACTAAAGAAAGTAGATTTTTTAGAGAAAAAAATGAAGGTCTAGGAAGTTAGGAAGAAGATCAAAAGTTGAAGTAGCACAAGTCTTGATCTCCTTGTTCTCTGTATGCTCATTTTGTTTGTCTTATTCAAGAAATAATTGCTTGAAGCATTATTGTATGTATCCATCCAATGTTATAAGTCTATATTGAAAATAGAAGTTGTAGGTTAAAGTATTTTGAATTTGGTTGAAGCAATATGCTCCTCAATTTGTAATAGTTGAATCAATTTGTCAATAGAAAGAAAGAAAGAAAGAATATTAGTCTATTTAGTGATTTGGCTTATTTTTGTCTCCTTCCTATCTATCTTTGCATTGTGTTTTGTATTTGAGAAGATCAAAGTTGCAAGAACTTTGTTCTTATCTCCATGTTTTAATGGTGGAAGAAACTAGACTATAGGTCAACCACCAAGTAACTTGGTACCCTAGTTAACCAAGTTCTCTACTCTTACCTGGTTCTAGTGCAAACTGAGTCTTTCCTATGTTTACCAATTCATTTAGTCTTAGTTTTTCCTAAGCTCACTTGATCACTATAATATTTGAGCCCACTTGGTCCTCTATCTAACTAATTTGATCAAGCTCTCTTGGTTCCCATGTCAAACAACTTCACTCAGTGTAGTGTTGGTTGAGTTTGTGTTGCCTAGCTCTTTCCTTTGGAGACTGAGTCAATCACCTCCCATTATTTTTGAGAAAACAAATAGTGCCTATCACTCAGCTACTTAAGGTTCCAAGAAACATGACAGTAACTATGTTTTTGATTGCTAAGAAAAATTTCTAGTGAATTTTTTTCACAAAAATCATATAATTGAATTCTTCTATTGATATCATATTTTGACTTAATATAGAAAAGCTCTTGTGAATATGATCTCAAACAACTCTTCACTTCAATAGTGTATTTAACATCATCCTTCATAAAAGTTTTTTGAAGCATAATAACTAAATAACACAAAATAATTTTTGAATGGACTATGATTTATCTTATTATAATGAAGTACCATTTTGTAAACTAATCTAATCAAAATTGTTGAGCATAAATACCTAAACCTAGTCTTGGTTGGGCAAGCCACTTTGAGAAAATAATTAATTCTTATCAAATTGCATCTCTAAAATTTTCCAACTCTCCAATGGTTTAAAGGTCATTGTAATAATGGATCTCTCCTTATCCCAACATGGGCACATTGAATGTTGTGGGTAGCCCATACTTCACATTTTCACTAGCATCATAGTAATTGCCCACAAAGTCTACCTTCACATTGAAAGAGGGAAAGCTTCATAAGTTTTTTCTTCATCATGTAATGTTGGAGTAGTTAAAAATGAACATTTCATCATCTAATTTATTACTCAACTTCAAACTAAGGAACTCAGGAAGCAAGGTGCATGAGTTAGTCTTAGAGTTACATTAAATGAATAATGTTCATTGGATAGAGTAGTTTTAATACCTACAACATCAAATTGTGGAAATATAGAATTAGGGTGGGTACATGAATAAAGTGTAGAAGTGCATAGAATGAATGAATCATTTTATTGACATTTTTAGACCAAACAACCAATGGAAAGATGGAACGACATCTGAGATTAGACTTTCAACAAAAGGGTTGAAATGGAGACCCTAAGTAAGAAAATTAAGAAAAAGGTACATTTTGCATGTATACATTACTGAGACTAGAATATCTTCTCCAAGTAATCCTAGTACTAGAAGAAGGTTTCCTAGAGCATTGAGGTTCAAGAAACATAATCAATTTTTATAGTGCATCTTTATAATGAAAATCAACAAACATAAAGACATGTCATGAGCAATAGGCCATTAAATATATCGATACTACAGCAAGTACACAACCTAAAGTTTCCTCTTCCTCCATTCATTGTTACAAATTTTCACTATATCCACTTTAAAGGTTTCATTGATGTTTTAAAATTCAATACAAGGACAACTTTGCAGAATCATAATGTTAATTTCAAATTTCATTAGTCCAAAATCTTGAAGTATAGATAAAATATTCAAGTTCTGATATTGTTCCATTTTGATCACTTTTCTTTTTGTCGGCTTCTCTATCTTGAAAGCCTTCTCTTTCTATCTTCCTACAAGTATTAACTTTCTTGATCATTTTTGTATGAGTCAATGATAGGACTGGATGCTATAGTTGTTTCAATTGTTATGGGAATAATCTATAACACTGTGAACAGAGGAAGAACTATCATGTGCACCATTTATCAACAAAACATACACATATTCAAGGCCTTTAATGAGGTAATGCACATGAATAAAAATTATTTATATCCATTACTATATGTTTGGGAGGGGGCTAGGGGTGGGGGGGTCAGGTGTGTATATGAAATATGAAATAATCTTCGAATATTTTAGTTAATGCTAATCAAGCATGGGGGAAATGATATGTTTGGGGCCTCTAGGTCACCATGCAAAGGATGTAATTGAGTATTTGGAGGAAGTTAAAGGTGTGCCCTCAATAATGGAAGGTTATAATTTGGAAAGATGGATGTTGGAGTTTAATTCTATTAGGACTAAACCCTAAAGCAAAGTTTATTTTGTAGAGATATATCATAATTCCCATGTATACTTGTAAGAGTTGGTGATGATAATGTATCTAGGAATTTTTCTCTCATTAAATGTGAGTCCTCATATGGTAGTTATATTTTTTTTATTAGAAACAATGCTCTAATAAAGGAGTTGAACATATTAGCTCCAAGTTCAAAAGACTTATAATTTGAGTCATAGTATCCACATATTTTCTTCATCTAGAAAATTCTCTTTCATAACATCATCATTTCCCTATGAAGTCATGTGAATTCACCAACTCTTCTCCACATTGATCATAATAATTATTAGTCAAAATATAGCTTATGTAAACCAAAATAGTATGGTGGGCACCATGTGAAGGAAATCCTTGTGTCGTAAAGCATAGGATCTTTAGACAACTTAGTGTTGTGTGTTGGTGTATAAAAAGAACTTAAACCTTAGTGGTATAAAAAATGTAGAATAAAACCCAATATGCTCTTCTGCCAAAATTCATTTGTATCATGGCTTAATGAGCTTGATTCTTTGTATTTGGTCTACACTTCATTTGTATCGTGGCTTACTGAGCCTAATTTTGAACTTTAAAACTTGAAATCTTGCCTAAAGATTCTTCAAAAAGTCTCATAAAAAATATTTTTGCACCAAATCCATTGTAATTTTCTTGAATGGATTTGAGGAAATTAATTTAAGGGGATTGATTTTAAAAAGTTTGAAAGTCAATAGGCCAAAGCATGCCAAAAAATAGCTCTTAATGGGGATAATTTTTTCTTGCAAAAAGGCACAAAACTGTAGAAACTTGGCAAGGACAAGCATTGAATACATTGGGCAGCAGAGTTGATAATGTGAGTATAGCGAGTTCCTAAGAAAGCGAGTAGTGGGGAACAAGGTGACAAGCCAAAACTAAACAAGGAATTTATTTCTAACCATCTAAAATAGACCAAAAACTTATGTACAACTATGTATAAGGGGATGCACCCTTAACTCTAGAAATCTACAAATGTGTCATGCATAACCATTCATAGGCTAGGAGAGATATATGTCTAAATGAATAAGAGGTATGAAGCCATGAATGTTCTATAAATTCCCATGTGCATCTTGAATCCAATGGAATCCTAGTTGACATGAGGCATTTTTGAATATGAAGTTTCCACAAACAAAAACATTTTTTCATCATATCTTTCCATGACCCTTTGGGTAAGGCATTAACCACATCCATCTTCCACTTTAAAAAAATCAGATTTTAACGTACATTCTTTTATAGAAGAGGTGAAAAGACAAGTTTTCTAATGCAAATTATAATTTGAAAAAGATAAACTTTGATCAAAGTCTTCTAGGTTTGAGATTATCTATGTGACTAAGCCTTTGTGGGTTGTACTATTGTGAAAATTCTTGCTATCAATATTCTCATACATTGTTACAACTATTGCATATTGTAGAGGATATTTTTCTTTTTCTTCCATCTTTATTCCAAATTGAAGTATGGTACTTTCATGACTATCTCCAATGCATGGTTGAAAATATTATTGTTTAGGCATTCTCAAACTAAGGCTTACATCATATCTATGACCCTTTTCCTTGAGAACATTATCTTCAAAATAATCTTCAACATCTAGAGCACCATTAAGAAAAAAAATGCTTCATATAACATAGGGTCAATATTGACTATAGAGCTTCCATAATGTTCTACTACTACTAAATATGAAAAAATATCTATCTAAACTTAATGCATAAGTAAAATTAATACCTAAATCATCTGTATAGAAGTTCCCTTGCTTGTTAGGTGGAAAATATTTCTCAACAATTTTTGACTTGCCAAGAGAATTACCATCTAAGAAGACTAATGATGATTGAGGTCATGATATTTCAATGCTTCTAACATCTCTAAGTGCCGCATAAATTTCAGATTTTCATTTTCCCTCAAAAGTTGTAGGGTCTAAAATGCTTTCAATGAGATATACATTAGCTTCACTTTCAGCACAAAGGGATTCATGAGAAAATATATTTTATACTAGTACCTTCTTTTATTCCATTGCTAAGTCTTTGAAATGTTGCAACACTTCTTGTTGTGTAGATAACACAAGTCTTCCCATAGTTTCATTTTTATAAGGAAGGATTCTTGTGCTATTTGGTAATTCTATAGGCAGCAATACTTTGATAGAATCATCAACATTTAATCTCTTTTTCCTTTAGGAACTTCCTTCCTAATAGGATTTTTAGTGTTAGGGGACTCTCTCTCCATACATGATTCTTCTACATTTTTCCTTACCCATAATTTATCTTTATGAGGTTGAAAGTGTTAGAATTCTTTAGAATAACTGAGAGAGGGGCTGAATCAATTATTCAATGTCTAGATGTACAAATAAAAAAAATTATTTAGCTTAGTGAAAACATAAAACATTCATATCTCTGCATGCATCCAAGTTTATCACTAAAATTTTCAAGTTACTATTAAATCAAATTATACAATTGTAAACATGAAACATAAAATATTTATCAACACATTTGACATAATGAATGAGTGTTAGGTCAACCTTAATCCAAAGCATTTTACCCTGAGTTGATACAATTTTTAGAGAGTAGTAGTAGAGCTTTGATCTAATACAACTTATAGCTTATCTTGTAGATTACAGATCACCATTCAATCCTCTATTTTGTTTTTCTGTCATACCTTTTAGTTTTCATAGCTTTTTCACCCTTCAAGAATATATCTCCTTGAGTCTTCTTGCTTAGCATGCCAATGTAGTCACCTTTTGGTCACTTGATAAAGCAGAGTCCTTGACATTGTATCTTCTTTCTTTTCTCTATTCTTTCCTTTCCTTCTTAGACCATCTCTCTTCTTTGCTTCATGGCCATACATTGCTATAAATAGGAAATTAAGATACTTTTATTTTATTTTCCATCATCCATTTTAGGGTTTAGATAGATTAGGTAGGATACAATGTATTTAACTCACATTCCATCTTTCTTTTAGAGAATTCTTCTACAATCCATTTGAATTCATCCACAAATAGTTTACCTCAAATTCTATGCAACCAGCTCATCAACCTCATCTTTCACATGCTTCATAAACTTCAAGAAAATAAACTTTATAGCTCAAATTCAATGATTCCTTGATCTTCCTAATAATGTAGTAGCTCTGCATTATCAATCTTCTGATGCTCAACACATAATACATTGCTTGGCATCAACTATGAATTCACTCAATATCAACTATAGTTTATTGATGCTCAACACATAGTGTGTTGCTTGGCATCAACTGTTTTGCTCAACATACACTAGAATTTTCTTTTACTTGACACCAATTAACATTTTTCTCATCTTGCACTAACTTTTCTCGACACCTACTATCAACTCAGTCAATCTTGGTAGACAATCTTTGTGCAACTTGTTCTTCTAAAGTTTCTAAGTGTAACTAGCCTTTGTAACCTCAAGTATATTATCAATGCATGATGTCATCACTATCTTAATTGATCCTTGTACTTCATTACATAACCGTAACTCAATCTTTCCTCTAGGTGATATTGTTACATCTTATTGATCAAATCCTCTTCATTAATCAACTAAGTGATAGTACTTGAATCTTATAAGAAATTGTCTTACTAGCAAATAACAAGTTTGACATCAGTGACAAAACAATGATTGAAACTCATTTTCTTCTTCAACAATCTCCTTCTTTCAAAATCTCTTTTAGCAATGATTTTTTCAATAAGATCTCAACAATCTCCCTCTTTGGCATTCATGGCAAACCAAACTAATCAACCAAGTCACCTGAGTGGTAAAACACTTTGTTTAACTTGATTGACAAAGTTAAAATAGTAAGGCAATACTAAAAAGAAAACTTGTATCAAAATTTCTCCCTCTATTAGAAACATCCATCTTCTAATTAGGTTACATAATTCATTCTCTTCCTCTGAGTTTCTTCTTGTAAATCCTTCTTACTAAGTAGATTAAGAGTTCACCTTCTTCTGCAACATCAGAAATTAACTCCTTCTAAGATAGAAATATCTTGATATCTTCCTCTTGTATACTTTCTCCCTTCTGATCAGTAGTGTTGGATGTTCATTTTGCATGAGGTCAACAGTAGGAATCCATAATGTAATTCCTCTCTTGAAAAGAAAATCTTTTTAAGGATCCACTCCAAGGTTCAATGTTTATCTTGCGACGTACCAAAATTTGCTCAGTAGAAGATAAATGTGAATGTTCACAAGGAAGCCTTTGCTGGTTCTAAAAAAACTCTTTTGTCTTGGAATCAAAATAAAATCTATTTGTTGTCTCAAAATATCACACCAAAAGAACAATATTTTTGTATTTTCTATTTTTTCAATGAATGCAATTCTAACAATGCAACTACTATTAGGTTCTATTCTAACAAGGGGTTAGCAAAGAAAATAGCGAAACTGAAAGAAAATAACATGAAATCAAATAACTTGAAATTGAAATTCCTAAACAAAAATAAGCTACAGAACACAACACGCTATGAGTTAAACCTTCAAAAAAATTGGTAGGAAACCAATGAAAATAGGAGCAGCGCTTCCTAGAATCCACTGATGCAATCATCGGTGAGAATCTTTAACAAATCGAATGATGTTTCACTCTTCATCAAATTGCAAGGCCACAAAAAGTGTGCTCATGCAAGACAAAAAGCTATGTAGACACAATCGGGTGATCTCTTCTCAAGCTCGTTATGTCAACAGAATTCATATATCTATAGCAAACACCAGAACTAAAAGATCGCACAACTAGAAACAATGCAATAAACCTTTGGCTCAATCACAATCTCATAAATAAAATCCACAAAATAATGACACATTCAGGAAAGAATAACTACACTCTAAATGCTAGCACCAAAAGCATAATTTTATTACATAATAATGGCGGCCCTTTTTACATTTTACAATGGGGTATTTATAAGAAATTGTCTCCTCAATTTGCGTTTAGAGTGAGAGATATCCTAATGCAATGAATTGCTTTTAAAACATTTAAACAAACTAAATATATACAAACTGACAATCTAACTGGTGCTTAGAAGGACTCCATCCATATTTTATTCATTAATTGGATGCATGAGCCCTTTACATATCAAAAATAATGAAAGCATGAAAGAGAAAGAAGGAGGAAGCCATCAATCGAAGTAGAAGTGCATGGAGACACTAAAAATAGAAGCTAGACCTTCAGTTGATGCGTGTCAAAGTTAACTTGCCATCAAAATGTGCTCCTAATGCATGGAAAGTGCTATTTTTAGAACTAGCAGTCAACTATTGCCATACCTCTAAATTTTTGATCGACGAACCTGTGGATCTCAGAAGCTATGGAGATACAAACCTCGAATGGATCAAAATCTCAAAATTTTACTGTGTCAAAATTGAAATTCTGGCATCTGGGTTTTGCTCATCTCTATCCTAAAGATATGTTTGGATGTTTGCCCTTGAATTTCTCTATAATATCAGTAATATTAGTAGCATCAAGAAGATCCAAAGCCTCATACTTATCCTTGAACTTTTGTCTATAGTTGTCCAGGCTTGTCTGATGTCTTCATCACTGGATGCTTCCTCTAAAGTCTTTCTAAAATTCTCCACAACTACCTCAACTGGTAAAAGCTTCTCTCATTCTTCATCTTCAAAAATATCTAAGCATGCATCACTGTACAACCTTTTTGCTTCCAAAATTCGCTCTTCGACTTAGTCCTTGAGCCCATGTATCTCATCATGCAATGTTTCCATCACTTTATTTCCATCTACAATCTTTTCTATCCAATCATCTATCATTTCTAACTCTTCTCCAGTATATACATCAATTAGAATGTGGTACCTTTTTCCTTTATGGCTTGTAGACTTTGTAAATCCTTTCTCCAAACCCATACCTCATCCATAATACTGAACTCCTACCTCAGAATTGCCACGATCTTATCAACATTCTCTTGTGTAGCATGTAATAACTTCAAACTTTCTGTAATGATAGTGACAACCCTATCCTCAAAGTTGTCTTTCCAATCCTAACAAGCTCTCAAAAATGGACTGAGCCGTACACCTTCCCCTTCTTTAAGAATGGTAGTCAAAGTCTCCTCAGGGCATTCAAAATCAAGAGGACCAATAACTTCAGCTAAATATCCTTTCAAGATCTTAACTTCCCCTCGATGTGCTCTAATTTAAATATCATCATGTTCCATATGGTTAAGAACCTCCATGACTCCCATAGTCATCATCTGTTGAGAAGTATCCCATGTAGGCTTTCCTAACATGATATCCTTCACTTCATAGTCCTGAAGGCTGATAGCTTCTTCATCTGTACCTTTTAGAGGGTGAGCCACTTGTGCAAATAAGTCCTAGTTCTGAGTAGTAGTAATGAATACAAATGGTGTTGCATCATGTAATGGAGAGTTAGGCTTGTTCAAAATCTCTGCAATGTCACAAATATCATCCTCTGAAGCAAGAAATTGATGCTTAGCACTTCTCATTATTTCCTTTCAGAACCATCTCATGATATGTCTTTTCGTAACCTTGGCACTAGATGATGAAGGGATGCAATCAACTACGTCCTTCCCTTTCTCACTCTTGCTCGAAGTCTTGTGTTGTGAGGCTTCTTCTTTTGTAGTCTCAGTTTTTGTAGATCCTATAGTTTGATCCTCAACTTCTTGGAGAGGCTATTGTATACATTCTACTACCTGTGCCTCTTTTGATGGAAAATCAATAACCCTTGGTTCTGGTTCTCCGTGTAATGACAATTCCTTCTAAATATTTTGTTCTGTACTTGGAGGTCGAGGTGTCACTAAAACCTTATCTACCATCATAACCTAAGGTGAAGATGGGGGATTTGGATGAGGACCTTATGTCTGAGGTGGGATCTGTGTCCAATCTTGTTGTTGAAATTCACCTGTAGGAGTATCTCTAATCTTATCTCCAACTAATTCTGTACCCACTAGCGTGAAATCAAAATTTGGGATGGAGAGAATATCATCACCTAGCTCCCTTTTCTCATTCACCCATTATTTTACTTCATGTTATGAAGAAGAGAGTTCTACTATTTCAGCTTGGGTGGGTCGTGTGGTATTTGTGACATTCTTCTTTCTTTCCAATTCTGTGGCTTTGGCCTATCGAGTTTTCCTTTGTAGAGGCACTTGCTCTTCCTCCTCATCTAACTTTGTTTCATCCTCATCTGATTCTTCCTCAAGAATGGTTTTAGGAATAGATGGATTAGGCACTAATATTTTATGAACTCTTTGCCTCTTGTTCATTCTAACCTTGACCCTCTTTTGCTTCTATGGAACCATAGGAGAAGCGAGCTCTTCATGCATTAGATGAATGGACATCTCTAGAATCTCTCCTTCTTCTTATTGGTTTGAGCAAATAGGAGGCAATGGAAAATCAACCTAGATATGAGAAATTCTAGTGTCTCGGGGGTCCTAGGGAGTAGATTCATGTTGCTACAAAGGGGCCTATTCTTCAACATGCTCTATCTGGATCCTCTGAGGAGACGCTCTCTTCCCCTTTTCTTTCTTCTTCTCTAAAGGATGGTAGTATCCCACTAGATGATCAAGCTGGTAGATTATTTTTGGCCTAATAGGAGATTGGAGCGCAAAGATAGTAACTATGACTTTCCTCCCCTTTACCCTTTCTGGGTGAGCATGTGCATGGAATATCACTATATCCAAAATTGGATCAAGTGGAAAGGGTTTCTTGATCCAACTCTTTGTCATTCTGATGACATGTCTCGCTTGATGATTAATATCATCTCCTTCCTCTCTATCAATTTTTGCATTTAGGATGGGCCTTTCACCAACTTTATCTATATTGAAAAAGGGATCCCATAGCTCCTGTGAATCCTATAGCCTTATCTCATCAAGGACGATCAAATGGAGAGCCTTCTCTACTAAATATAAAGTCATTCTGCAATAGTCCCTAATACGAACATCATAGTCATTTTTGTTATTCATCCAATGATCCTCAATGGCATCCTCGTGGTAGAACTCTTTTCCTGCCAGATTTTCCACTTTACCAACATTGTCAAAGAATTACCAGGGAGAGTTATATTCTTCGAGAGGATAATTCTCCCATTCCCACTCGAAAATTGGGATAAGGCCTTGGTTGTTTCTTGATCCTCTCATAAGCTGACTCAATTTGCTGAGAAATTTTCATTAGAACCAACTTGTCACTTAGGTATCTTGGGAGCTTCTTTAGATGGATGGATGCACCACCAACCCAAATGTATGTGAATGTCTAGAACTAGATGAAATATGTACCAAGAGTTGTGATCTATGCCTTGGCCTCATCAGACAATCACTTCCCATAATCCCCTTTAATGAATCAAATGATGGCAAAGATGAAGCCATCATTCACAATCTTGTACTCTTTGCTTTGCGGTGAGAGCTTCTTCTTAACTAGCTAAGGATAAACTATATACGGCCATGCATTCGGATCCTGCACACTACCTTTCTTGTACAACCCGAGATAGTCGGTGACTCTTGCTGCAAGTAGATATACCACATAAGAAGTCATATAGAACTTCCTTTTGTCCTTTACTATTCGCAACTGGTCACACAAGTTCTCACTAAGTGTGGGGGCCCAATCCAGTGGCATCTTTGTGTGTTTGATGGTCTCAATGAAGTTAACCATGAATGGAGCAAGATGGCCCATTGTAGGCAATCCCATAACTTTTCTCAAGAGAATGAGTGAATATCCAATGTCATCCTTCATGTATCCTTGAGTTGTATCTACTTTACTGATTGTCTCCCCCTGAGATGGCTTCTCAATGAAGTATGAGGAATATATGATGTTGATGGCCTCTTGGTAATGATCCTTATGCTAGCTCTTAGCTACTTCATATGAAATCCTGATAGATTGATCAGCTCTAGGTAGGTGAAAAACCATCTTGATATTATCAGGCCAAAGATCTAAGACCACTTCCCTAGTGATGCTCTTTACCACCCTTTTCTCAGGAACAAAATGTAGAGATAGGGTCATAATCAATTCAGTTGACTAAATGGTCCTAGCATGCGATGCTACATTTACCAATCTAGAATAGATTAAGGCAAATCTCAAAGAAGATCTTTCAGTTGGGTTGTTACAAACCCTCAAAAACTCTCCCAAGTCCATGTGTCCAAATTCTATGTCTTTGATCTCAGAGTATTCATCGTGCAACCGTGACTTTGGGGTTATGCCTTGGAACTTGTGCACAACTGGTTTTTTTGTTGATCTGGATGTGGACGCCATTTGATTATATTACCTGCATGTCACAAAGAGAAAAAGAATGATTAATTATTGGATATATATATATATATATATATATATATATATATATATATATATATATATATATAACATAAAAAAACAATCTCCAAGAATTTGATTTAATTTGTTTTTTTTTTTTTACATTTTTTCTTTTTTTTTTTGGTTTTTGACTTTACTAAAAAAAATTAAATTAAATTAAAAAAGAAAGGGGTTTAAGGCGCAGCGGTGGCGGCCCAAAGAACATGGCAGCTATGCACACACGTGCTCAAGAGTGCATGGCGGCGGCCAGGCGCGTGCACGTCCAAAAGGGCATGTGCGGCCCAGAAGGTGCGCACAGTGCCGCACTGTGCATGGCCCAGAGGGTACATGCAGTGCACCCAAAAGGGCGTGGGCGGCTATGCCATGCACCCCAAAAGGGTTGCATGGAGGTAGAGGGGGGGAAGGTTTCCATACCTTTCCCTCTAAGCTCTTTTTCTTCAAAAAATGAAGTAAAAAAAAAAAGGGGGGGGCAGGGGGGGGGGGGGAACGGGGGTTTTATAACCTCCCTTCCTTCTTTGACTTTGCAAAAGCACACGCGCCTCAATAAGCACACATGCACAATTCTTTTTTCTTTTTTTTTTTTTTTCTTTTTTTTTTTAAATTTCAATCTTTTATCTTTTTTGATTTTTTGACCTTTTGACTTTAAAATTCTAACTTATTTAACTAAGTTTTCTTCTCCCGACTCCCGAACTATGAGTTAAGGAGTCAAAAAAAGGTAGGGGGTCCCCATTCCTAGTAAGGAATGGGGCATGTGTTGTGGAGACCACAACAAATAGCCCCCAAAAAAGGAAGAAATGACCAAGGCATTTCTTCATCAGCAAAGATTCTTCCACTATGTGTCAAACACCAACCGAACTTCAAACACCTTAAGCATATCTCTGATGACCTTGCAATCCAAATTTATGAAGTCAAAACATTAAAAATCTGTGTGTGCATTGTGTATTCATTCCCTTTGACATTCAGGATGTCATCAATCAAAGTCCTCTATCAACTCAAAATAATCTTCCACCCCTCCCAACTCATTCATTTGAAATTTCCATGAAGGCTCTTTGTCAATCAATTGCTTGACCAGATAAGACAATCAATTTGAGGGCTCTTGGCAAGATGTCATGTTATTTTAATTTTTAGCCTTTTGCATAATTGCTCCATATCATTTAAAACGTTACTTTTGATGAAACAATACTTTTGGCTGCAAGACGCTTTGTTTTGTAATGTATCTCTAGCCATTTTTAGATCCGTAGAATCCTTCAGAATTAACACTATCTCTTTTTTCTTTTTCTTCTCTTTTTATTTTTATTTTTATTTTTTCTATATCTTGACTATGCTTAGATTGTGTAGCCAAAACATCGGTGTCATTTCTTGGATTTGATCTCTTATGAACATCCGTTGTGTTCCTCTTTTAGAACATTTTAGGAAACTCTCATGCCAAACAATGATCTTAGCAACCTTTCGAGGAGACTCCTCCTATTTGAACTAGTCAGAATTTGGGTCATTTCTCATCATCTTTGACTTGAATTTGAACAACACCTAACACAATCAAATCTTTAAATTTGCACAAAGTGTTGAGAGCTTGTTAGTCTAGGCTTCTAATTTCTAGATTGAAAGTCCCCTAATTCCACAAGAGATGTTTGTTGCTTGGTTGGTATAAAACACCCAATATCATCCAAATGTTTTGACAAAGAAATACCTCCTCCTGAAATCTGGACCAAAGAGTGGTTAGTAAAATCTTGAGAAAAATCCCAAGTACACCTTACCCCCTAGGACTGACATAACTTTGAAAGAAAATAGACAACTGAAAGAAAACACACAACTTAGAAAAAAGAAACACACTTACAGAAATCTACATGTGAAAATGAAACCTAACTAATTTTTTTTTGTGTTTTTTTTTTTTTTTTTTTTTTTTGGTCTTAGGCTTCAAAATAATGTTTCAAAAATTTCCCATTTATTGGTAAAGGTAGAAACTCCCCCTGTAAGGAACTTAGCCTAAATGTGTTTTCTCTGAGAATTTTCACAATCTGATGTGGGCCTATCCATAAGCATTAAAACTTGGTATGGCTTCTTGGCTTTTCTTTCACCTTATCCCATAGTAGGACGAGGTCCAAAATCCTGAAAGATTTTATTATGGCCCTCTTGTCGAACCATCTCTTAACAACAACTTGATATTTAGCCATGTGCTCTAATGCAATTGTTCATTTCTCATCCATTTCCAGAATATTCATCAACCAAATTTGTACTTTGTCAGTGTCATCAGCATACCCACTCATGAATTTTAAAATAGGAATCTTGAGATTGAGTAGGAATACTGGTTCTTGCCCATAAACAAGTAGATAGGGAGAAGTACCCAAGTCCTTTTAAACTCTAAGACAATCTATCCACAAGGCATATTTCAATTGTGTATGCCAATCTCTAGGGTTCTCCTTTAGCAATCATTTTATCATAGTGATTGAATTCTTTTTTGTAGACTCTGCTACCCCATTTCCTTGCGGATAGAAATTTGAGGAGAATCTAATGATGACTTTGTTTTCAAATGCCCATTGTGTCAAGAATGCAAATGCAAATGTAGCTCCATTCTCATATACAAGAGTGAATGACATTCCAAATCTAGTAATAATATGTTCTTCAAAAAAGTTTGTCACCACCATAGCAGTGCAATTCTTGAAAGTCTCTGCCTCTGTCCATCATGTGCAGTAATTCATAGCTATAAGGATGAATGCATGTCTAGTTGATGATGGTGGGTTTACTGGACCAAGGAAATCTAGTCCCCATTTTGTGAAAGGGTGCACCTCGTATACCGGTTGTAGTGGTATTGCTGGGTACCTCTCTTTGTTAGCACTAGTTTGGCATATATGACAAGAACGCACATGTTCAAAAGTATCTTTGAATATTGAGGGCCAAAAATAACCTGATCTTAAAATCATGTGAGCTGTTGCTTCTCCTAAACTGTTTCCCATGCCATACTTGCCATGAAAATGTTCCAAGACATCCTTAGCTTCTTCACGTCCTAAGCATTTCAAATAAATCCCTTCATAGTTCCTTTTATACAAACTGTTACCAAGTAACTTGTAAGACTCACATTTTATCTTAAGTCCCCTATGTTGTGAACTATTCATCCATTTGGGGCATTGATCTTGTAGGAGATAATAGACAATATCCCGGTACCACACATCTATCACCACACCTTGATTGATATCAAGTTGTGATACAACCATCTTCTTTTGATCATCTTCATCAGTTTCATCATCAAATTTAAATTCCTTTTGATTTTCATTCTTGGTTGTCAGTGATCATTTTGGATAATCCTTGGCCTCTGACTAATCACATAGGTTGAATCTCTAGATTGAATTCTTGAAGTATTGCCATACAATTTCCTCTTCTCTCACCAAGTTCATTCTGCATTAAAAGCATCTTTACTGCTGGGTCAGGTACAATTGCGTATGCCTTACTTCTGAGTATGCAGTGACGAAACTTCTTTACTATCTTGATTAACAAAAATGACTGTTTAACAAGATTTGAATATTTTAGTTCAGCATTATTTAGAGGACAAATCATGAAAGCAATGGGTTGCTCATCTTCTTTCTCTCTTTTTTGCATCAAGATCCCTATGCAAGAATGTTCGAAAGCAAAGGAATAGATCTTGAATGGTAACTCATAATCTAGACTTACCAAAATTGGGGCTATGGAAATGGTAACCTTAATATCTTGCAATGATTTCTTTATCTCTGGTATCCATTCTATTTTAGCCCCCTTTTTGAGTAAATCATTGAGGGGGTAGACTATCTCTGCCAAACCACTTATGAATTTCTGTACAAAGTTTATCTTTCCAAAGAAAGATTTCAATTCCTTCTGATTGTGAGGAGGTACTAACTTCAAAATAGAATCAACTCTATCTGGATCAATGGAAATTCCAACTTCAAAAATGACATGTCCCAGGAGCTTCCCTTTAGTAACACTAAATGAACATTTCTTGGGATTGAGCAATATGCCATACCTACGACATCTATTGAATACCTGCCTTAGATCAGTAATATGAGTACTTCAATCTCTTGAAAAGATAGTCAAGTCATCCATGTAGATGAATATACACCTATTTATCAATCCTTTGAAAGCTTCATCCATTTCTCATTGAAATGTAACTCCCACATTAATCAACCTGAAAGGCATCCTTCTATAGACAAACATTCCCCACTTGGTTGTGAAAGCAGTCTTTAGCCTATCTTCTTCATCAACCATCACCTAGTTATATCTTGAGTAACCATCCAAGAATGACATCATCTTTGAACCATTAATAATTTGCAGCACCTCACCTAATGAGGGTAGAGGGTAGTTATCCTTCTGAGATGCTAAATTTAAGTTACGAAAGTCAACACAAAGGTGAATCTCTTTGGTCTACTTCCATATAGGAACCAAATTTCCCACCCATGTGGAATGACAGATAGGAAATATGATCTTAGCATCTAGGAGTTTCTTAACTTCTTTCATAATCAGTGGTTCAATTATTGGATTTACTGGTCATTTTCTTTGTCAAGAAGGTTTAGTATCTGGTTTCAACAGGATGTCACATGTGATAATCTCAGAATCATAAGACTTTGACTCTTCATAGCCCCAAGCTATAACATATTTATACTCAATGAGAAATTTGAGCATGTCATCTCTTTCCTTTTTATTGCATACTTTTCCTATTTGCACCATTTTTGGTTCTTCATCAGTACCCAAATTGTACAAATCACATTCTTCGATTCCTTTCTCTTGATTTTCCCTTCTATTGAGTGCTGATTCATCATTGTTGAAGATGCGTTCAAGTTCACCCATACCTTTTAGAATGTTGTTGGTTTCCAAATTAAGGATTCCATCATCATCCTCAAGCTCATCATCTTCAAGCTTGTCTTCAGGTGTATCATCAATCTCTTGTCCTTGAAAATGGTGACTACACATAATAAACTCGAGTATATGTTGATCATCGTGAAAGACCTGAAAGTTTGTGATATTGTCAGAAATGGAAAGAATGAAAACTAATTCAACTGAGAATATTTTCAACTTTGTTCTTTCTAGTGGTTGCAAAGTGCTGGCTAAAATAGCAAGGGCGTCTGCTACCACATTCTTTCTTCTTGGAATGGATTTGATGTTCAGAGCTTCAAAGTCATCCATTATATCGCATACCCTTTTCCTGTAAGTGATTAATCTTTTTTCATTGCATGAGTATATGGATTTTACTTGTTGTATCACCAATTGAGAAACCCCTTTGATTATAAGAGTAGTGACTCCTTTGTCTAATACAAAGAGAAGTCTTCAAATCAAAGCTTCGTATTCTGCACCATTATTAGTACATCTAAACTACAATTGATATGCAACATAGAAAGATCTACCTTTTGGGTTGATTAGTTCAATACCTACACTGGCTCCTAACTTGCATCTGGAACCATCGAAGTAGAGTGTCCAAATTACATTTTCCTTGGGTTTTCTAACTTTGTGCTTATTCATCCTTAACTTTTCTTTTACTTGAGTCTTGAACAACTATTTCTTGGGAACCCATTGTAACTTTTCTTTTGTAGGGTTTGATGAATCTCCTTCATATCCTTTTGATAGAGGAATAGTGTGTTTTCCTTGCTTCTCCTGAATTTCCCTTATCAGTTCGTTGATTTGTTCAACTTTAGGTTTAGGATGAATGATTGCTGAAGTCCATCCTTTGCCTTTGACATATTGTCTTCTTCTCTAAACTTTAATCATCTTGGGAGGAGGAGAAGATAGACCTCCACCATCTAAAGAGGTATCACTATATGATACATTTAGATCTTTACTTTCCTCTTCAGTTCATTCAATAAGGTTGGATGAATTCACTAAATCTTGACTTTCAATAATTTCATCACTTGAAGTATTTGTATTCTTGTTCTCCATCATTTGTGTCAAAACCTTTGCTACTATTTTTTGACATACTAAACATTCAAACTTTGAATGACTAACTTTGTGTAATCAACAAAATCCTCAAAGGAGGAGGATACTAGGGTTAGCTTCCTCTCCTAAACAATGTAGATTAGTCACCATACTTTCTATGAATTGTGTCATGGTCTCACTTTTGGGTACCGACACCTTACATTCTTCATTTTGATCTTGAGATGTCTTATTTGAAACTATGCTCAATACCATCACTTTGTGCAAACCCAAGTCCAATTGTAAGAATGCTACCTCATTCGGGGCATTGTAATCTGTGATGATTATTTTCAGTTTGGGCTCAGCATCTATCTTGATTTGATTGTTCAAACCTTTCCATGGCAACCATAATTGAGTTAAATCTATAGAGAACCATCCTCTGAGACATTTTGTCCATTCTCTACTTAAGAGTAATCCGTATGTTTTAGGGATGTCAACCACATCTATGTCAACAACATCCTGGATCCAAGGATCAACTGTTAACTGTATCTGCACATCTTTCAATACTCCAATGACTTTTACCTCTATTTTATCCTACTGTATTACCACTCAGTTAGAGGGTTGAGGATTAACTCCTAGCCTTTGAGCTATTGATAATGGGATCACATTACACGAAGCTCTTGAATCAATAAGAACATTGTGAAGATTCTTTCCATATATCCTTATGCTCAGAAAAAATGGGGGTACCTCAACTTTTTCCTTGAACATAGTGGGCATTGCTTCTGCAGCATTTACTTGTTGTGGCACCATCTTTTGAGGGACATTATTCATATTATGGGAAACCTTTATATTATCCAGTGTCTTCATGAGTGCTTCTCTTTGTTGTGGACAATTCTGCAACATGTCGAACATGGACATATTGGATTTCATTTTCTTCAAGTCTTCAATCACATTATATTTTTTAGTAGAGAAAGCTGGATTCTTTAGTATTGTTGGTATGTTGACTTGATTTTGATACTATTTTCCTCCTTGGGCTAGCCTTACCAGTGGTGGATTTTTATTTGCTCTAGTATTAGGTGGAGTTGGTTGCAAACTAGGAGGAATTCCATCGGTCAAGGGATCCTTTTTATTTATGAGATTATATGTATTTCAATTATCATTTTGAAAGGCAAACATCTCATCATGTTGAAGATTGGGTTCTTGACTGAAAGGGAATGAGAATTCTTCATTTTCCTATTGTTCCACTTGTAAATTTTGCATCGAATCGTAAGATTCTAATAGCATTGAATTGAATTGAATAGGAGGCGGATTATCATTCACTTGTGGGTTTTGATTCAAATCCTGATTACTATTATAGTACACACCATCATTGCTAGGCATATTTTGGCCATCATCATACTAATTAATATCAGCATACTGAATGTTGTTGTTATCAGCAGGAATGCTTCCATTATTCAGTCGAGTGTTGCATTGTCAGTTTTGTCTTTGGAAGCCATTGTTGCAATTGGGAGGATTGAAGTTGTTTCCTCTGCCATTATTTCCTGTGTTGTTGTTACTATTGTTGTTAAAGTTCCTATTGTAATTTTGACCAAAATTGTTGTTGTAGGGGCCAGTTTTATTCTTTGGAAGTTGTTATTTTTTCCTTGTGACAATCTAAGACAAGTCAACTCATTGTTCATTTGTGACATGGTCTTCTTCATCTGACCAACTTCTGAAAGGAGATTGTTATCTGCTTCCACAAGAACTATTGCTTTTTGTTCAAAGAAGGCTATTTGCGGGGGCTCATACCCTGGATATGTTATCACTTGAGTTTGTCAAGTGGGTACCTGTTGTAATGGAACTAGGTTCATAGGTATGAACTTACTAGGCACAGTGGATGCTCCCACAGGAACCATTGGCATTGTAGGGATTGTTTGCATAGGAAGTATCATTCCTCCTCCATTAGGATTAGCTTGCTTTGTGAACGTGATTTCTTCTGCAAAGACATTGTCCAATGTGTCAATATTTGCTACAGGAAGTCTTCTCAGAAAGATCACAGTAAGAGGATCCATAGCATTGAAATAAACTTGGATGGAAGCTTCAACTGGAATTGTGTATGGTGTTTCCAACTTGCAATAGGCCATATGAAAATGATGATTGGAGCGTGAAACTGTTTCAGCTAGGACCCTTTTTATTGATATGAATTGTTGATGTATCACTGGTGGATTGATGAATGTTTTGAATTGTTCCAAAAAAAAAATTTCAAAAGTCTCCCAGTCTCCAATACATCCTAGTGGTAGGTTCATGTACCAATTGAAGGAAATTTCCCCAAAAGAGTAGGGAAATAAATGAAGAACCACATCTTCATTAGCAATTTGCTTCTGGTTGTAAATTTCCTTAAAAACCTTAACACCATTGATAGTTCTTGTTTCTCCATAAATAAACTTGGGACAAAATTTCTCAGGATTCTTAGGGAGTTCATGGAGGGCACCTCTCAAGCTAAAGGGTGAATCAACTGTGTTTGCAAAAAAGGCCATTGGAGGATTTTGTGGACCTAAAGGTGGCTGGGATGGTAATGGGAGTGGTGGAATATGTGGAGGTCCACCTAGTGGTTGAATGGTTGGTGGAGTAGAAGAAGATAATGAAACGTTGAATGGAAGTGTTTGAATTTGGGGTATTCCTCTATCATTACGTGGCTTACAAAAATGAGTAAGCTCTAGAAATTCTTGGTCACTTGGCGAAGATCTTTATGCTCGCTGGAATGGGGATTTTGGATCAATATCTTCCATCTTGTATCAATTTTGGAAAAAGCACACCTCTGCAGAGGTACACTTCCTCACTTCTTTTGAATTTTTTGCACCACAGAGTTCTGTAGAGTTGTGGACCTGCAGATCTATGGAGCTAGGGACCTATGGAGCTGTGGACATGTGGATCTGCAAACCTGCGAACCTGTGGATCTGTGGAGCTGTGGACCTGCAAAGCTGAATTTCTAAAAAATTTAGAAGTGATTTATGAACTTTTACTGAGTGTCGATTATTGCAAGGGTGCAAAACTTTTGAAAATTTATCAAATCTTTCTTGTTTCCAATAGTGGGTTCTTTGTATTGCCCTCCTTCTAGTGCCACTTTTTTTGAGTGTTGTTTTTGCACGGGGTCAAGGACAAGAATCCATAGTGTAATTCCTCCCTTGAAAAGAAAATCTTTTTAAGGATCCACTCCAAGGTTCAGTGTTTGTCTTGTGATGTACCAAAATTTTCTTAGTAGAAGATAAATGTCAATGTTCACGAGGAGGCCTTTGCTGGTTCTTGAAAAACTCTTTTGTCTTGGAATCAAAGTAAAATCTATTTATTGTCTCAAAATATCACACTAAAAGAACAATATTTTTGTATTTTCTATTTTTTCAATGAATGCAATTCTAACAATGCAACTACTATGAGGTCCTATTCTAACAGGGGGTTAGCAAAGAAAATACTAAAACTGAAAGAAAATAACATGAAATCAAATAACTTGAAATTGAAATTCCTAAATGGACATAAGCTATAGAACACAACATGTTGCAAGTTAAATCTTCGAAGAAATTAGCAGGAAACAAATGAAAATAGGAGCAGTGCTTCCTAGAATCCACTGATGCAATTGTCGGTGAGAATCTTTACCAAATTGAATGATGTTTCACTCTTCGTCAAATCATAAGGCCAGAGAAAGTGCACTCATGCGAGACAAAAAACTATGTAGACAAAATCGGGTGATATCTTCTCAAGCTTGTTACATAAATGGAATTCATAAATCTATAGAAAACATGAGAACTAAAAGATCACACAACTAGAAACAATGCAATAAACCTTTGGCTCAATCATAATATCATGAATAAAATCCATGAAACAATGACACATTTAGGCAAGAGTAACTACACTCTAAACGCTAGCACCAAAAGCATAATTTTATTGCATAATAACAATGGCCCTTTTTACATTTTAAAATGTAGTACTTATAAGAAATCATCTCCTCAATTTGTGTTGAGAGTGAGAGATATCTTGATGCAATGAAATGGTTTTAAAACATTTAAACAAACTAAATATATACAAACTGACAACCTAACTGGTGCTTAGAGGGACTCCATCCATATTTTATTCATTAGTTGGATGCATGAGCCCTTTACATGTCAAAAACAAGGAAAGCATGAGACAAAAAGTAGGAGGAAGCCATCAGTTGAAGTATAAGTGCATGGAGACACTAAAAATAGAAGCTGGCCCTTTAGTGGATGTGTGTTGGAGTTAACTAGCCATCAAAATGAGCTCCTAATGCATGGAAAGTGCTATTTTTGGAATTGGCAGTCAACAGTTGGTGCACCTTTGAATTGCGGAGCTACAAACCTGTGGACCAATGGACCTACAGACCTGTGAATCTGCAGAGCTATGGAGCTGCGGACCTTGATAGGATCAAAATCTTAAAAAATTTCTAAGTGTCCAAATTGAAATTTTGGCATTTGGGTTTTGCTCATCTCTATCCTAAAGATATGTTTGGATGGTTTCCCTTGAATTTCTCTATAATATTAGTAATCATAGCAGCATCAAGAAGATCCAAAGCCTCGTACTTATCCTTGACCTTTCATTTGTAGTTGTCCACCTCAATTCAAGTTTGTGCAAAATCTCTAAGTTTGGTGTCCAACTCTAACAATGCTTCTTCTATCTTGAAGGCTTGTCTGATGTCTTCATCAATGGATGCTTCCTCTAAATTCTTTCTAAAATTCTCCACAACTACCTCAACTGGTAAAAGATTCTCTCATTCTTCATCTTCAAAAATATCCAAGCATTCATCATTGTACAACTATTTTCCTTCCAAAATTCACTCTCGTTCTTGGTCTTTGAGCCTATGTATCTCATCATGCAATGTTTCCATCATTTTATTTCCCTCTACAATCTTTTCTATCCAATCATCTATCATGTGTAACTCTTCTCTGGTATATACATCAATCAAAATGTGGTACCTTTGTCCTTCTATGGCCTGTAGAGTTTTTAAATCCTTGCTCCAAACCCATAACTCATCCATAATACTAAAGTCCTTCCTATAATTATAGTGACACCCCTATCCTCAAGGTTGTCTTGCCAATCTTGACAAGCTCTCAAAAATGGACTAAGCCATACACCTTCCCTTTCTTTAAGAATGGTAGTCAAAGTCTCCTCAGGTCATTTAGAATCAAGAGGACCAATGACTTCAGGTAAATATCCTTTCAAGATCTCAACTTGCCTTCAAAGTGATCTGATTTCAATCTCATCATGCTCCATATGGTTAAGAACCTCCTTGACTCCCATAGTCATCATCTGTTGAGAAGTCTCCTATGTAGGCTTTCCTAACATGATATCCTTCACTTCATAATCTTGAAGTCTAACATCTTCTTCATCTATACGTTTTAGAGGGTGAGCCACCTGTGCAAATAAGTCCTGGTTCTAAGTACTAGTAATGAGTACAAATGGTGTTGCATCATGTAATGGAAGGTCAAGCTTGTTCAAAATCTCTACAATGTCACAAATATCATCCTTTAAAGCAAGCAATTGATGCTTAGAACTTCTCATTATTTCATTTTGGAACCATCTCGGGATATGTCTTTCTATAGCCATGGATCTAGATGATGAAGGGATGTGTTCAACTACGTCATTCCCTTTGTCACTCGTGCTTGGAGTCTTGCATTGTGAGGGTTCTTCTTTTGTAGTCTTAGTTTTTGTAGATACCATAGTTTGATTCTCAACTTCTTGGGGAGGCTGTTGTATACATTCTACTACCTATGCCTCTTTTGATGGCTCATCAATAACCCTTAGTTCTGGTTCTCGTTGTAATGACAATTCTTTCTGAACATGTTCTTCTAAACTCAGAGGTGGAGATGTCACTGAAACCTTATCTACCATCATAAACTGAGGTGAAGATGAGGGAGTTGGATGAGGACCTTGTGTCTCAGGTGGCATCTGCATCCAATCTTGCTATTGTAATTCACCTGTAGGAGTATCTCTAATCTTATCTCCAACCAATTTTGTACCTACTAGCATGAAATCTAAATTTGGGATGAAGAGAATATCATCACCTAGCTCCCTTTCCTCATTCACCCATTGTTGTACTTCATCTTCCAAAGAAGAGATTTCTATAGTTTCAACTTGGGTGAGTAGTGGGGTATATGTGACATTCTTCTTTCTTTCCAATTCTATGGCTTTGGCCTGTTGAGTTTTCCTTTGTAGAGGCACTTTCTCTTCCTCCTCATATGACTCTATTTCATCCTCATCTAATTCTTCCTTGGGAATGGTTTCAGGAATAGATGGATTAGGCACTAATCTTTTATGAACTCTTTTCCTCTTGTTCATTCTAACCTTGACCCTCTTTTGCTTCTAAGGAACCATAGGAGAAGTGGGCTCTTCATGCATCAGATGAATGGATGTCTCTGGAATCTCTCTTGCTTCTTGTTGGTTTAACAAAACACCAGGCAATGTAAAATCAACCTAGATATGAGGAATTTCAGCATCTCAGGGGTCCTAGGGAGTAGATTTTTGTTGTTGTGAAGGGGCCTATTTTTCAACATGCTCTGTTTAGATCATCTAAAGAGAGGTTCTCTTGCTCTTTTCTTTCTTCTTCTCTTAAGGATGCTAGTATCCCACTAGATGATCAAGCTGGTAGACTATTTCTAGCCTGATAGGAGACTGGAGCGCAAAGATAGTAACTGTGACTTTCCTCCCCTTTACCCTTTCTGGGTGAGCATGTGCATGGAATATCACTGTATTCAAAATTGGATCAAGTGGAAAGGGTTTCTTGATCAAACTCTTTGTCATTCTAATAGCATGTCTCGCTCGTGATTAATATCATCTCCTTCCTTTCTATCAATTTTTTCATTTAGGATGGGCCTTTCACCAACTTTATTTGTATTGAATAAGGTATCTAGTAGCTCTTGTGAATCTTGTAGCCTTATCTCATCTAAGATAGTCAAATGGAGAGCCTTCTCTGCTAAATACAAAGTCATTCTACAATAGTCCCTAATATGAACATCATAGTCATTTTTGGGATTCATCCAATGATCTTCAATGGCATCCTTGTGGTAGAACTCTTTTCTTGCCAAATTTTCCACTTTACCAACATTGTCAAAGAATGGCCAGGGATAGTTATATTCTTCGAGAGGATAATTCTCCCATTCCCACTCAAAAGTCAGGATATCTTGCTTTCTCTTTAGCTAGTATGCTCCTATTACAAAAGGCCAATCCCAACAAGGCCTTTATTGTTTCTTGATCCTCTCATAATCTGACTCAATCTGTCAAGAAATTTCTATTAGAACGAACTTGTCACTTGGGTATCTTGGGAGCTTCTTTGGATGGATGGATGCACCACCAACTCGAATGTATGTGAATGTTCAAAATTGGATGAAATATGCACCAAGAGCTATGATCTATGCCTTTGCCTCATTAGACAATATCTTCCCATAATCCCCTTGGATGAATTGAATGATGGCAAAGATGAAGGCATCATTCACAATCCTATACTCCTTGCTTTGCGACGAGAGCTTCTTCTTAACTAGCTAAGGATAAACTATATACAGCCATGCATTAGGATCTTGTATACTACCCTTCTTGTACAACTTGAGATAATTGGTGGCTCTCGTTGCAAGTAGATATACCACATAAGAAGTCATATAGAACTTCCTTTTGTCCTTTACTATTCACAACTAGTCACACAAGTTCTCACTAAGTGTGGTGACCCGATCTAGTGGCATCTTTGCATGTTTGATGGTCTCAATAATGTTAACCATGAATGGAGCAAGATGATCCACTATAGGAAATCCCATAACTCTGCTTAGGAGAATGATTGAATATCCAATGTCATTCTTCATGTATCCTCGAGTGATATCTACTTTACTGATTGTCTTCATCTGAGATGGCTTCTTAATGAAGTATGAGGAATATATGATGTTGATGGCCTCCTAGTAATGATCCTTATGCCACCTCTTAGCTGCTTCATATGAAAGCCTAATAAACTGATCATCTCTATGTAGGTGAAAAACCCTCTTGATATTATCAAGTCATAGATCCAAGACCACTTCCCCAGTGACGCTCTTTACCAACCCTTCCTCAGGAACAAAATGCCAAGATAGGGTCATAATTAATTCAGCTGACTAAATGGTCCCAGGATGTGATGCTACATTTACCAATCCAGAATGGATTAAGGTGGATCTCAAAGAAGATCTTTCAGTTGGGTTGTTACAAACCCTCAAAAACTCTCCCAAGTCCATGTGTCCAAGTTATGTGTCTTTGATCTCAGATTATTCATCATGCAACCGTGACTTTGGGGTTATGCCTTTAAACTTGTACACAACTGATTTTGCTATTGATCTAGATGTGGATGCCATTTGATTATATTACCTGGACGTCACAAAGAGAAAAAGAATTATTAATTATTGGATATATATAAAACATAAAAAAAAGGATCTCCTAGAACTTATTTAATTTGTTGTTTTTTTTTAATTAGTTTTTGACTTTACTTTAAAAAAATTATATATAAAAATTTAAAAAATAGGGGTTTAAGGCATAGTGGTGGTGGCCACGCGCGCGCACTCTGAACAGGGCATGACGGCGGCTGTGCACAGTGCTACACCATGCATGGCATAGACTACACGCGCAGCATCACATCGCATGCCCAAAAGGGCACGGTGGTAGTACCACACCGCACACTTCCTCTTTTGGTCGTGCACGTGCGTGAGTGCGAGGGCTACACGGAGGTAGAGGGGGGAAAGGTTTCCATACCTTTCCCTGTCATCTCTTCTTCTTCAAAAAATGAAGTTAAAAAAAAAATGGTGGAAGGGGGGTTTTATAACCTCCCTTCCTTCTTTGCCTTTGCAAAAGCGCGTGTGCCTCGATGAGCGCATGCGCACGATTTTTTTTTTTTTTTTTTTTAATTTTCAATCTTTTATCTTTTTTGTTTTTTTGACCTTTTACCGAGTTTTCTCTCCCAACTCCCGAACTATGAGTCAGGGAGTCGAAAAAAGGTAGGGGGTCCCCATTCCTAGTAAGGAATGGGGCATGTGTAATGGAGACCACAACAAGTAGAATAGCTCTTGTAGTTCTTTCTCCATCTTTGAATGATCAGTTTAATGCTCTTTCTCCCTCTTTGACAATAATTCCAAAGACATATCATCTTTTCATCTTAACATATAGATATAAAACTTTGCAGTACCTCTAGTTTCTCCCTTTGTCACCTTGCTTGTGACTGATTTGGAATTTCAACAGTTTCATTACTTCAGGAAGCACCTAAAGTAAGATCCTCTACATCAATTTGTAACATTTGGTAATCAACTTGTTTGATGCAAGTTAATCATCATGTTACTTATATAGCCTTTGATAGGGGTATCACCCTTAATTTACCTCTTAGATATTCTTATGCATCCTTAGGTAATGGTTTTCTGAAGATATCTACAATTTGTTTCTTAGTGTTGGCATACTCCATCTTCACCTCTTTATCTTGAACTAGCTCTCTCAAGTAATGATACTTGATTACAGTGTGCTTTATCTTAGTGTGCATCACTGGATTCTTTGACATATTAATAGCACTTATGTTATTACAATAAAGTATCACTAGTCCTATTATTTCTTCCCCCATTCCTTTGAGTAGCTACTTGATCCATATAATGTTTGTGTAGTTTATAGCAACAACAACATATTTAGCTTCAATCGTTGACTATGAGGTACAACTTTGTTTCTTACTAGTCCATGTAACTAGTCACTTCCTTGAGAAAAGTTATCCTCCATTGGTGCTCTTTTTGTCATTTATTTTCTAGCTCAGCCAACATTAATGTAGGCTCTCAAATAAAACTTCTCATTCTTCTTGTAGTATGGGACAAATTCTTTTGTTCATTTCAATTATCTCATTATTCTTTTCACAACCATTAAAAGATTCTCCCTAGGATTTGCAGAGAATTTGCAACTAACCGTATAGATAATGCAGTATAACATCTGCTATGTATAAAATATTGTAGCTTGCTATTCATAGACCTACACAATGTTTGATATACTTCAGCAAAATCATCATTCTGTCCTATTATCATAGGTGTATTTACTTGTTTTGAATCTATCAATCTAAAAAAATTTAATATTTCTTTGATGTACTTTGATTGAGTGATAAATATGCCATATTTAAGCTGATATATTTGTAATCCTATAAAGAATTTGATCTTTGCAAACATTGACATTTCAAATTCATGTTTCATCTTATTTTCAAAATCCTTACATAAATCATCTTTTCCTCCAAATATTATATCATCAACAATGATTTTAGATAATAGAATACTTTTACCTTTTTCTATCTTTATGTACTAATTGTTGTCATCGTTAGTTCCTTCAAATCCAATCTTTACAAGATACTTATGAATTCTTTCATACCATGCTCTTAGTGCTTGTTTCATTCCAAAAAGATCTTTGTGCATTCTACATACCATATTCTTATTGTTATCATTAACAAATCCTTCTGGTTGTTCTATCTAAACTTTTTCATCTAGTATGCCATTCAGAAATGTAGAGTTCACATCCATCTGATAGACTTTGAATCCTTTTTATGCAACATAAGCAAGTAGAGTTCTTACTCCTTCCAATCTTGCAATAGGGGAAAATGTCTCCCCATATTTAATCCCTTCCTCTCATGCATATCCTTCACAAAGAAGTCTTGCTTTATTCCTTGTGATTTCACCATTTTCGTCTAGCTTATTTCTAAATACACACTTGGTGCCAATCACATTTTTGTCTTCTAGTCTAGGAACTGTAGACACCGACAAATCCTTTAGAAAATAAAATATTTTTATTTTAAAAAAAAATTCCCTGATGACATCATCATTTATTAGTTATTTATTTATTTAATTAATTAATTTATTTTTATGCCATTAAATCCCTTTATCTTAATTAAAAACATTTAATTAAGGAATCCCTCTCAAAAATGTTCAAATCTTATTTAAACATTATTTTCATATTTATTAATTATTTGATTAATAAATTGACCAAAAATCCCAAAATAAATAATTTATTTATTTTTTGCCCAAAACTTGGCCAATTTCCTTAAGACCACTAACCTCTTCCAAAATCTTCTAATCTTTCTTTAATTTTTATTAAAGGCTAATCCCAACTCAAAATATTTAATTAAGATTGAATATTAATCCTCATGTTTATTAAAAATATTTTAATAAATATCCCCTCAACCCAAACCCTTGAAATAAACAAAACTTTATTTATTTCCTAAAAATTTTATTTATCCTCATCCTAGGAAGTTCTAGACTCTTCTAGAAAGTCTTCATCGTCATCCAAAACCTAGACTCTTCTAGAAGATGTCAATCCTCATCTTTAACTCTAATCCTAATCCCCCCCTTACCTTGTCACATACCCTAAACATAGGTTATGACTTGCTAACCCAAGCCAAAGCCAACAAATATCTCCTCCATCACCCACCCTCATTAAAATTCCATCCACTTGCCCATCTCTAACAAGCCTAATCTAATCTTAACCCAAGCCTAATCCAAGCCTTAATCATTTGCACATTCCTAAGTGAAGCTTAAGACTTTCTTAATCCAACCCAAGTCAAATATCTCAACTCTCTCACAAATATCCCAACCATAAAACTTTATGAAGCCTACAAAGCCATAAATGACTCTTACAAGAGCATTTATTGCTCTGACAAGCCATTATGAGGGTCTTTATGAGCTTTGAGCCTCCTTTTTTGACCCCTCAACCCCTCTTGCTCTAACCAATGACCCTGTCACACATGTCACTTCTTGATTGGCTGTAAAGAAGCACAATCTATGTGCTCTCCTCTCATTCAATCTAAACCTTCCATAAGCTTTCTCCCATCCTTGCATCCTAGCCCTTGATCCCTCAAGCCCTTTGCCTATTTAAGGAATCCTCTCCCAAGCCATTTTAACACAATCTAGAAAGTAAAGCCATAATGCCATTTTGAGAAGCCATTTTTACATCAAATCCATTCACCAAAATCTATCAAAAGTCCTCCATTGAAGCCCATTTGAGCATTTGAGCATACATACATAATCAAGCCATCTTAGCTATTAGACACACCTCTACATCAAGTGATCATCCACATTGAGAGAGCCTATCCATGACTCATATTCTCATTTGAGGACTTCACTTTGTCTCTCATGAAGTTATGTTAAATTAGTATGCAAATGCTTTTGATTGTTTTAATTTAGTTTTTCTAACATACTAGAGTAGCATATACATTTTGGCATGCCCAGTGGGACCCTGCATGGGTCATCTTCATTAGCTTTTTTAGTCAAGTTTTGTATGTCATTTGCTGATTTTGGCTAATTTTTCTTTTTTTTTTTGATTGGTAAGATTGTATAAATTGGTTTTTTAGGTCCACATGAGCATGAAGAAGACAAAGGAACTCATAGTCTATCTCATAGTGTTTAAAGATTTTTCAAGCTTATAGGTGGACGAAGCACTTGAAATTCTTCTTCCTCTTCTTGCCTATATTCCTCTTCTATTCCATCTACTTCGTCTTGTTCTTCTTGAGGGATCTTGGCCTTTTTTTTTAAAGGAAGCAAAATCATACACACTTTTTTTTAAGTGCTTAAAATGAACCCCCAAATCATACTTAAATCCATTAAAAACTAAAAATTTGCAAAAAAAATCTTTTAACAAGTGAAACTAAACCAATCCAATCATTTTCATCCTTGCAACATCAAGGTTTTAGATGCATTCATGCAAAGTCAGGAACACTTCAGTTTTGAGAATTTAAAAAGAACTTCAAGTTTCCATTTCAAAAGGTTCAAAATCAACACTAAGTGTACATTGAAATCTAAATCAAACTCAAAGCATCAATCAAGGATAAAATGAACCTCATTTGCAAATATTTTAAAGTTCTTTCAAAAATCTCATGAAAACTAAGAGTACTAAATGGTTTCCAAAATTGTCCTAAAAGCTTTGTTATTTGTTCCAAAAAAATGTCTTGTTGCAAAATCTTGAATTTTTTCTAAGTTTTTCATGCATCAAAACAATCTAAGAATATCATTATTTTTAGGCTTAAAACATGCAAACTAGAACACAAAATCTTGAATGAAAACCAAAGTCCAAAGAGTCATTTTAACTTTTGAGTCCAAAAAATTCTTGAATGATCTAAGGTTAAAACAAAGCACTTCAAAGTTCTTAAAACAACACACAAAATCTCAATCTTGAATGCTCAAAGAAAAAAACTTGAATGTTTAATCACTTGTCTTTGAATGCATGTTGCTAAAACCACTCTTGAGTGCCATGGATTAAAATCAAGTTTTTTTTTTTTTTTTTTTTTTTTTTTTTTTTCTAAATGCATGATTAAAACAACAAATCCAATCTTGAATGCCATAGATCAAATAATCATCTTTTGGGGCATAAAAAGAATCCACATTTTAGAAACTTTCTAAGTTATAAAAACAAATAAAGACACTTTGAGTGAATTTGTTGTTGGACTCACCCTCTTTAATCACCCATCATTCTAACCATTGGTTGCAATATTAGCGTCATATATGGGGATGGGTCTACCTAAGAAGGTGTTAAGTGCTCCACAAAAAAATCAAATTACACTCACTCAAGTTTTTATTGGCTTTTCTAAAATAGAAAATTTCTTGAATGCAAATTAGTCTCACTAACACTTCATTTGGGCATAAAAATTGAACAAATGTTGAGGTGGAGGGCCTCTAGGCGTGTGCTTGAAATCAAGCTTTACACACATCTTTGTTTTGGGCTTAAAAAAACTCACACTCAATCTTGAATGCCTTAAAGAAAATCAATCGATACTTGACGTGGAGGGCATCTGGGCCCGTGAGTTTACTTTTTGTTGACCCTAAATCTTTTTGGTCTATTCATTCTTTGATCACTTCTCTTTTGTTGGTACATTTCAAATTGAAATTGAACTTTTTCATCTTAAATCACGTGTGTTTTCAAAAGGTCTAGATCAAAAAACTTAAAGCGTCAATTGGAAAAGAACTCTGTCTTTTAGCCCAAGATCATCCAAGTCTTCTCCCCACTTGTCGTCTTTCAAGGCCATCTTGGGTGCATAAGATTAGGATCCAAAATCTTGTCTTAGCTTTTAGGAGGCCTGCTCAGGGATTTCATCACCCCTTGGGACAACCTCAACTCCAACATTTTGACAGAGTATAAAGATCGAGAGGTGAATCCAAAGACACCTCTCTTGGGATCAAAATTTTGTCACTCGAGCTAAGCCTCAAAGAACTTTATAGCCTTGAGAAGTGAAAGAGGAGAAGTGGTTTACTACTCCTCTAGGCTGTGTGACATCTTTTTGGTTTCGTGTATGGATTTGAGCCTCACATACCTTGTGTATATCGAGGACTCCCTAACTAAACCAAATTTCTTCCTTGTAGAAAGCTTTTTAGGATGTTGGTGTGTTTGACATGCTTGCTCCAAACTTTTGTCTACTTGTTTTTTCATAGCTTTTGAATGAATGTTTGTCAACTTTGGTCAAAATCATAGAAAAGAAGAAATCTCCCAGCTCAAGGCATACTTAACATAGTCACTGCCTCATCATAAAATCATCCAAGCTCCCCAGCCACAACTGAATCTATCTAGTTCTTTTCTTTAGAACAATCCCAAATCCAAAGTCCATCCAAATCATCCCCCTAGCCAGCTAGCAACCCAATCCAAAATTACCCAAGCCTTTAAGGAATTTTTGTTACTCTGCTAGAGTTTTCTATCCAATCAATCTATCCAAATCTCTCAATCTCCCCAAGGTTATCCCTTTGACAGAGCTTTGTCTAGGGTAATCTAGCCTTGTAACTTTTCAGCCCTCATCACCTTAAGCTAAAGGTTGGGATCCACAAGTGGTCAATCTTAGGTCATGCCCATAGCATCATTTGTCTATTCTCAAGTTGACACCAAAAGTCACCAATCTTGCAAATAGGAAAGCAAAACTCTCACTTTTTGACAACATACCCTTGAAGTTTTCCATCCATAGGAAAGGGAAAAATCTCTAGCCAATCCTCCTTAGGTCTGTTATATAGCTTTGACTCTCCCTAGGAAATCTTTCATTAGCAAATGCAAAATCTGTGCTTAATCCAAATCCAACCATGAGCTTCCGTGTTCATCCACATGCAAGACCCCATCCCCATCCAACTCATCATCAAAACATGAAATCCCAACCCTATCATGATGAGTTTGGTTGCATTGTCCTTTCTCCCGCTACATCCTATTCAAATGATGATGAAAATATTTTTGACTATGGCAGGTATCTTGAGAGCCTTAGATGCCTTCCGCCTACCATCCCCCAAAATCCAAGCATTCCCCCAAACTATCTAGTCATGCCATCTCATATCCTAGCTTCTCTTCCATCACCCAATCAACCAAGCTTCCAATCTTCCACCCCCATCGCACCAGCTTTTCCTATCAATCCACCACCTCCACTTCTGACACACGAGTCTCCCAGGAAACTCTTAGAGGAAATACAAGAAAAGCCACCTCCAATAGTCGATAAGCCATGTCATCTAATCCAACCATGTGAATTAGTCAATGATGAAGCTTCCCCATCTATAATATCACCTCCATCTCCCATAGCTATCATCCCTATACCATCCATCAAATTGCTTAACATCCTTCCACTTATCGCAAGCATCAAAATCCCACCACTTGTCAAATCCCTCCAAATCCTATCCACATCACCTCCAAGCATTTCCCAAATCTCTAGTTATGACCCTTATGCATCCATCTTTTACTCACCCATCTCCACTACTGAATCTCCCATCTATCCACCTGCTGCCTTTGAAGAATCCATCCCTTCACCTCCTATCATACCATCCACTCCAATCCAATCCTATCAAGATCCTTCCCAAAAGCATGTTGACATCCCCCAAAGCATAAACAAAGATATCATCATACCATGTCTTCCATCCATAGTGCAGTCACCATCCCCTCCATCTCCAAAACCTCAAGCCATACCTCCTCTACTGGATATCTTTTCATCCCATCAACTAAATCAAGATCTTATCCTACCATCTCCTCTGCTCCATGCTTCCATCTTACCACCTATCCAACCTATTCCACCATCTATAATCTACCCTCTTGGTTCACTTACATTCATCCATGGTGGCCCCCTCTTAGCAAAAGAATTAAGAATAGTATCTCCCCATTGTAGTACATCCAATAAAGGACTTCTACCATTTTTTACAAGCAAAAAGTTTCCTCAGCTCATTATGCTCAATCACTGGCATTATCAAGGTCAAGGTTTAGGACCACAAGAGCAAGGAACTAGAAAGCCTATTATTGCACAAAATAATCCAAGATTTCATGGTCTTGGATATGTATCCAAAGGCTCACCATCTAAAAGTGTTGATACATGTCACCCCCAAACCAAGCCTATCTCTAGTCCCACCATGCCAGCCTCCCATCACTCCTTCAAGAAATCTTATGTCATCCCCCCTCACCCATCTTTGCAACCCAAAATGACCTACCATATCCCCCCTTCATCTGCTAAATCCATTTTGGGTCTCTATGTACCAAAATCTACCATCAACCATCCTCCTATCATCTAGCATAAAAATCCAACTCCTTTCATTCATATTCAGGATCAACAAAGGCACATCTCTCTATCTATCATCCATCCTCCTCCCACTATAAGCTCCTACATATCCTCTCTATCTCACAAAGCTTCTCATAACCATCTTTCCAAAGTTTACCACAGTAATTGGAATGCCAACTTCAAAATGCATAAAGCTAAAAGTCCACATCCAAGGCAATCATATGTATATTCTAAAAGACATACTCCAAAAAAGCAAAATCCAATCAAAGAATGCAAAACAATGCAAAAGCCTATGAAAAGAAAATCCAAAACCATGTGGATCCCAAAGAAAAAAGTTGAAACCCAATGCATAATGGCATCCACCATTGCTAATCCCCCATCCAATGACTCGTGTCCCCCATCTCCTAACTCCATCTTGGGTGCATATATCCCCAAGAACGCTTCCACAAATCCTCCATCAAGCTCGCATCTAACATCTATCACCCATATGCTCTTTTCACACCCGTCCCAACATGTGCCAATGTTGATCCTACAAGCATCCCCATCTCATGCTCCTTTCCAACCTTTTCATCCCTCCATCTCCTACCATCAATCCCTTCTAATCTGATCTATTGCATAAATCACACATTCGATGTACCAACAACTAGGAACAAAATTGAACGTTCCAATAACAAATGAAAAATCTCAACAAAGACAAAAATAGCTGAAGAAATCCAAAATCATTCCATCTAAGTCCAAAGTCAAAAAGTCAAAAAAATAAAGAAAAATAAAGTGTCCAATGGTGAAAACTTGGCAATTCTAGCACCTTGGACAAGTACCATGATGAAAACTTGGCAAACAAGCATCATGCATAATCTAGCCATCCCCAGCTTAGCCTATCATCCTCATGCTTTTGGTCACATCTTGCCATCCAGCTCCATCTTCCAATGTATCCACCTATCTTTCATCTTCCAACTTTTATCTATCACTATCCACTTATCCTTTGCAACCTCACCCCATCATCCCAGCTATCATCCATCTCCCTGCTGCCTTTAGCTTTTCCATCCTAGCTTCAATCCTATCACATCTATTGTAAGACCTCCTTCTGCATGTCATCTTCTAACTGAGGGCACTATATTCCTTGGAGATCTTTTCTTTTCTATCCTCCCTTGTCATTGGTATCTCACTCTAGGCTATCCTCATGGAAATCCAATGTCATCCTCTCATTAGCCATTCACTCTAGCGCCATCTATCAGCTCAACTACCACCAACCTTAGCATTGTCCCCATCTTTTCTCACACATCTATCATCATCATTGGATGCATCCTGCCAAATCCATATCTTCCACTATCACCTTATCCTTAGCTTCTGCATCTTGCACCAACTTGAGCCATCCCGCTATCTTATCATCTGGAGCTCCTATACAGCTTGTAAATAATCTTGTATCCAATGCTTGTATCATACCTTGTATCATAGCTTGTATATCCAATCTTGTCCAAAACAACTTGTACATTTGTACCATATCTTGGTCGATCAGCTTGCACATCCTCTTTAGCTTAGTACCATTGTATCTATCAAGCTTTTGTGTCAGTTCATCCTTGATTAGCATCTTGCACACATCACACAAATCTTGGCTAGCTATTCTAGTGCATCCTTTAGCTAGATCTCCTGTCACCAAAGTGTTATCCTTCTTAGTTCAGCATGTGAGATGCATCACTCATCCAAATCCACTAGCTTAGGTACTCTCTGATAGATCCTTGCAAGATATAGCTTTTTCGATGTCTGATCTTGGTCCGTTAGTACCTCATCCTACCCATCTCATTGGCAAATGGTTCTCTTTTGGATTTTTACTTTTTTTTGATTTGGAAACTTCCCTTTTGGGTCTTGAAGTATCTTTTCCAAGTAATCTTTTTGTTCCCACCTCAAGGTTGCCATGATCTTCCATACCATGGTATGCTGCGAATGGGGCACTCTAAGCATATGGTTTTGATCAAGTCTTTCATTTGTTTCTTCTCTACTTTTGGGTTATCCAGTGTCGGTTCCACATTGTTTCCTCCAAGTTTCATGTATGATGCCAGGGCAATCCTTGTGTATTTGTTTCGAGTCAGTCCGTTAGTCCTCTAGACGGTTAGTGACATAGCCTTGATGGTCGTGTTAACCTTGGCAATTAAGCAATAGTCCTATAGCAAATTTAGTGCTCAACTACATGGTGGTACTTCTCTTTGAAGTATCTCCCTGCTCAAAAAGTTTCAATGGATTCCCTTCATCTCCATTATCCCCCATCCATATCCAGCATCTGTCTCTCCTACCCCAGCTTATGCATCAATATCTCTTTGCATCAATCTTCACTTTTAGCTTTAGGGATCCACAATCCTAGTCTTAGGGATCCACCCATCAAAATCAATCTACCAAGCATCATCTTTTGAGATCCATAATCCTAGTCTTAGGGATCCACCCATCAAAATCAATCTACCAAGCATCATCTTTCGAGATCCATAATCCTAGTCCTAAGGATCTCCGAAACCCATCTTCCATCAATCCGACTCTTTGAAATTCTATTGCATTAGATTTATAATCCCCTTATCCTTCTCCCTGTCTTGCATTCCTTTTTATAGCACTCTGCTCCTTCATTCTCCACCTTCCCTAAAGTCTTAAGCTTGCTTCCTCTTGTGTATCTGATTCTCCTTTATCATTCTCCCATATTGAGAGTTTGAGCTAATTCAGCCCCTTCTCTTTGCCAATCTGAGTCTCTTTGCTTATCTCGAATTCTTGTATTTTTGAAGAAGTTGTCGAGCCTCATTTTCTCTCCCCACCACCTTCTTGAGGGGGCATCTCGCAATCCATTCTCTCCTCTTCTGCTCTAGCCTTGGGCACCTTATTTTCTTATCTTTGATGCCATGCAACTTGTGGCATCACATCAAAGAGGGGCAAAATGTAGACACTTAAAAATCCTTTAGAAAATAAAATATTTTTATTTTCTTAAAAAAGTTCCTAATGACATCATCATTTATTAATTAATTATTTAATTAATTAATTAATTTTTTTTTATGTCATTAAATCCCTTTATCTTAATTAAAAATATTTAATTAAGGAATCCGTCCCAAAAATGTCTAAATCTTATTTAAACATTATTTCCTTATTTATTAATTATTCAATTAATAAACTAACCAAAAATCACAAAATAAATAATTTATTTATTTTTTGCCCAAAACTTGGCCAATTTCTTTAAGACCACTAACCTCTTCCAAAATCTTCTAATCCTTCTTTAATTTCGATTAAAGGCTAATCCCATTATTTCCTACCCCTAATCCCAACTCAAAATATTTAGTTAAGATTAAATATTAATCCTCATATTTATTAAAAATATTTTAATAAATATCTCCTCAACCCAAACCCTTGAAATAAATAAAACTTTATTTATTTCGTAAAAATCTTATTTATCCTCATCCTAGGAAGTTCTAGACTCTTCTAGAAAGTCTTCATCCTCATCCAAAGCCTAGACTCTTCTAGAAGATGTCAATCCTTATCTTTGACCCTAATCCTAATCCCCCTCTAACCTTGTCACATTCCCTAAACATGGGTTAAGACTTGCTAACCCAAGCCAAAGCAAACAAATATCTCCTCCTTCACCCACCCTCATTAAATTCCATCCACTTGCCCATCTCTAACAAGCCTAATCTAATCTTAACCCAAGCCTAATCCAAGCCTTAATCATTTACACATTCCTAAGTCAAGCTTAAGACTTTCTTAATCCAACCCAAGTCAAATATCTCAACTCTCTCACAAATATCCCAACCATAAAACTTTATGAAGCCCACAAAGCCATAAATGACTCTTACAAGCCCATTTATTTCTCTTACAAGCCATTATGAGGGTCTTTATGAGCTTTGAGCCTCCTTTGTTGACCCCCCAACCCGTCTTGCTCTAACCAATGACCCTATGACATGTGTCGCTCCTTGATTGGTTGTAAGGAAGCACAATCCATGTGCTCTCCTCTCATTCAATCTAAACCTTCCATAAGCTTTCTCCCATCCTTGCATCATAGCCCTTGATCCCTCAAGCCCTTTGCCTATTTAAGGAATCCTCTCCCAAGCCATTTTAACACAATCTAGAAATTAAAACCATAATTCCATTTTGAGAAGCCATTTTTACATCAAATCCATTCACCAAAATCTATCAAAAATCCTCCATTGAAGCCCATTTGAGCATTTGAGCATACATACATAATCAAGCCATCGTAGCTATTAGACACACCTCTACATCAAGTGATCATCCTCATTGAGTGAGCCTATCCATGGCTCATATTCTCATTTGAGGACTTCACTTTGTCTCTCATGAAGTTATGTTAAATTAGTATGCAAATGCTTTTGATTGTTTTAATTTAGTGTTTCTAGCATACTAAAGTAGCATATACAAGAACTAGACTCCAAGTTTTGTTTTTCTCTATCTACTCAATCTCTTCTTCCATGGCTTTGCACTAGTCACCATCTTCTAATCCATCTTTTACTATCTTGGGTTCTTTCATGTGCTCAACAAACATTATTCACTTCTTAATTTGTTTCTTGTCACAAGTCTACCATCTTTATTTCTAATGATTTGATTAGTAGGATGATGTCTTCTGACATATTTGGGCAATCTTGGCTCAGTTCTTTTTTCTTTAGTTTGTCTTTTAGCTTTAGAGTCATTATGTATATATCTATCAGGTATCTCAACATCTCTTTCATGTACACTAACCTCTAAATCAGAATGTGTAGTTCCTTCATTCTATAACTCAACATCTGAATGTAGCTCGATTCTTGAATTTGATTGGCTATTAACCAGATGTGACTAAATAATTATTGACACTTGTTGTTGCTTCCCAACATGATTTGCAACTTCTTCTTCAGTAGACATTCCTTCATATAAGTATAAAAATGATTTGTATTCTTTTGGCCTTTTTATAGGTTCAACATCATGTATTTCTATATATTCATCAAAATTTACATTTGTACTTTCCACAATTTTGTTAGTGTTAGTATTCAAACACTTACATGATTTACTTCTTATGGAGTAGCCAAGGAATATACCTTCTTCATCTTTTGCATCAAACTTACCATTTATAACATTTTAAGAATTTAATATTTACTCCCAAATACTTTAAAGTATTTTACGTTGGGTGGGTATCGATACCATAGCTCAAAAGGTGTTGAATGAGTACCTTTCTTAATTTGTAGATGGTTTAGGGTATAGACAGTTGTGCTTACAACTTCTCTCCAATATTTTAGAGTGACATTCTTTTCTATCATAAGTGTCCTAGTAGAGTCCATTATTCATGTATTTCTTCTTTTAGCAATTTGATCTTGTGGAGGGGTTCTAGGTGCAGATGTCTATCTTTTGTTCCTCTATCATTACAAACCATTTCAAACTCATTTGATGTGAATTCTCCTCCTTTGTCTGATCTCAAAAATTTTAGACTTTTACTTGTTTCTTTCTCAAACCTTGACAAGAACCACTTAAGCATTTGAAAAGCTTTAGATTTTTTTTTAGAAATATGATTGTCATCATTCTAGAATAATCATCTACAAATGACATTATGTACTTGTATCCCTTGTAGCTTTTCACTTCAATTGGTCCACACAATTCAATGCATGATTCTATAATACATCAATATAATCACACCATTATTCCTCTCTCAATGATACTATTTCCATTTTCAGAATTATCTATTCCATTATGAAAATATACTTGAATTGCCAACCCAAGGATTTAGGACTTGAAATGGGTAAGCACAGTAGTCTCAATGCCTATGTTGTAGAAAAGTAAAATGCATGAAAAGAGTCTATACTACTAATACAGAACAATAAACACACTTCTATTATCAATAGATAACTAAAAATTCTATAGAAAAAGGATTCTAAACTAGTTAACAATTCAAACATCCGCTAAGATCATTTTCCACAAGTGTTGCAGGAACTTCACAATAACTATGTTGTAGGACCAATACAATAAATCTATCTTAAAATAGGGGATTGCATGAATCGAATCTAATCTACCTAAATGATTTCCACATCCAAAGTGGGCTCCATTGGTTGGCTTCAACTAACTAAGAACACAACAGGTATTCAAAAATCACTCTTTCCTTAGAATTCTTCTTTTGTTACATGACTAAATAATTCATAGAGAACAGAAAAACAACTTCAAAATCTTGAACTAATATTATTTTTCAAATATTTCCTTCTACATTTGGTCTCTTTTTTTCCTCCACAAGGCCTTTTGAAAAGTAAAATGATTGTATGGACCAAACAATGTTGACTAGATTGTAGATGATGGAAATTTTTGAGCCTTAGATTTCAACTTTTGTTCTTTGGCAAATTGTTGAAAATATTGAGTGTAACAAGAGAATTTATAAGGTATAAGAGAAACATTAGAATATTCATGGACTAATGGCATGGTAGGTTGACCATTGCTAGGGGCTTTTTCTAGAATAGCAGTAGGGTTTAATTTACACATTTCTTGATTCTCTTGTGGTATCTCCTTGACAGGCTCATTTTTATGTGTTTCTACATTTTGGGGCTCCAATTGCATAGGAGAATCATCTAGGATATTTTCAACTACTGAATCTATATGAGACTGTAAAATTGGGGCATTTGGGTTTGCAATGGAAGCTAGAGATACTCAAGCTCGCATATGAGGGCTTCTACACATAGGAACATCTTTAGCTTCAACCATTTTGTGGGTATTCTTTGGTTTAGGCATAATTGGAGTAGATGTTGTAGGAGTGGTTGCTACAAGAAGACACCTTTTTCTTTTTGTTACTTTAATAGAGGGGTTTTGGGCTTCCTTTTCAAGGTTATGGCTTTCTTTACTAACCTTATGCTTGTTTTTATCTCTAGAATATCTCCATATATTATCCTCTAAAATAGGCTCAATAAGATTATCAAAATAGGATTCCTTTTCCATTTCAGCTCGATTTTGACTAGATTTAGTGATTTTTTCCTCATTTCCTAAATTTTTAGGAATAGGGTTGGCTTGAGGCTATAAGGTCTTAAACTAAACAAAATTTTCCCATAAAATAGGGGAGGAATCCCTAAGAGATCTTTCACTAGAAGTTTAATGAGGGTATGATGGGAAACAAAATTTTCCTTTCCTTTTTGAGTTTCTTCAGCACTTATGAAAAACATATTATATAGAAAGTTGGGAACATTAACTTGCATGTTATGTCTTATGAAACTAAGTAATTTAAAATGATGAGCATGCAAGTTTGAAAACATACCTTCACAAGTTAAATACCTAATAATGTGGGTCACCAATTTTGGGTATGGAGTTGGAAGAGAAAGTATTTTACATCTTAGTTTTGAATTGTCTAGTTGAGGATCACTTAGCCTAGTGTCATGTCCCCTTTTCAAATAATTAAAAAAATAATAAACTTTGCTAAGGCAAGCAGGCTCCAAAAAGGTGAAGTTTCAGCAAAAGGGGCTAATCTTTGGAAAAAAATGGAATAATAAATAAAAATTATTATTAAATTATATTTTATTAACCCCTCTTGGACGTGAGTTAGGGTTATGCCCTCTTTTAAGGGGGTTTGGAGGCATTTTGGGCTCATTCCAGAACTTGATTTTTGATCATTTTCTTTGTTGTTCTTCAGAGGCTGCCAAACCTGTGGAGAAGGAGACCCAAGAGTGGGAGCTTCCAGGTTTCCAAGAAGGCTAAGAATGGGAGTTTGAAGCCATTCCATGTGCATGCTCATACAGAGTTTTCCTTTGTGCTAAATAGTGCAGATTTGTGAGTTTTTGGGTGTGTTTTTTGTATGAGTTTGGTGTTTTCAGTTGAGTATTTCATATCAGTTTGGGTTGCTGCTGTATATCAGACTTTTAAATGTTAAAATAGAGCTGAATATATGTATTGGGATATGATTAAACTTCTGAGATAGATTATTAGTGTTTTTGTGGTGTTTTCGGGCATATTTTGTGCTATTTCAGGAGCCTGATGAACATAGTTTTTGTCCTACATTTTTGAGCTGTTGCGTAAAGGCTATACAGATCTAGAAATGTCAATTTGTAGGCTGTTATGCTACTGAAATTTCTATAAAAATTTCCATTTTCAGATTTATTAATAATTTGTGAAGTTGTGAAGCTTTTAGCACTATTTTCAGCATACCCGATTTGGGGTTTCTTGAGGAATTTGGTGGATTTTTGGGATATTAGTTGTTTGATTTTAAAGATCTGATTTGAGGCTTGAAATATCATGAAAAATCAGAAAAGGGACATTTCAGTGGTATCAAAGCCATGATCTTGCCAGCCTAAGGGTTTGTAGAAGTTTGCATGTCAGTTTTAACAACTACCTAGATCTTGCATGTCAGTTTTGACAACTACCTAGATCTTGCATGTCAGTTTTGACAACTACCCAGATCTTGCATGTCATTTTCTATGGTTGCATGTTGCTTCTAATCAGTTGCATGTCAAAATTTATGGTTGTATGCAACTAAGTGAAAGAGAAAAAAGATATTTGCAGCAAGAAAAGAATAAAGAAATTTTGATCAAACCTCCAGTTGGAAGTAAAAGTACAAAATTCAAGGAAGGAAAAAGTATGGCTGATCTAGATGAGATGGCAAAGAAATTTTTCCAAGAGATCCAAAATACGCAGAAACAAAAAGCAGATAGTTTGGCAGAAACTAGAGAGGCCTTGCGAATATTGACAGAAAAACTACAAGGAGTTGCATCTATTAATGAGAAAGGGAGCACTTCATAGGAGCCAAGAAATCTGAAATCCACACCATCTAAATCAACTAAAACTATTTTCTTGCCTACAGATGAGCCACTAGTACCAAATCCAGCCATTAATCTCATGGAAGAGGTTACAGGTAACTTGATTACATTAAGAGCTACTTATAATGGCTTAGATGATGACTTTCGTAGTTTGGTTCCTTTTAGAGAGTATGTGGATATGATGAACACTTTAATGCCCAGGAAAGAGAATAGGAGGGAGCATGACATAAGTGGAAGAGAGCTCAAAAATAAAATAAGCAAGTTTACAGCACCTACTTTTTATGGAACAAACAAAATTTCAGCTAGAGCATGGCTACAAAAATTACAGACTTTGTTCACACTTAACCCCATGAAGGAGAGTGATGCTGTTCAATTTGCAAGTCTACACTTGGAAGATGCAACCTATGATTGGTGGTATCATGGAATGACTACTCAAGGTCATGATCAGGTAACTACATTTGATGATTTTAGTCAAAGAGTGATAGACAGATTTGACCTCAAGGATGATGAAGAGTACTTTAAAGAATTGTCAAAGTTGAAGCAAACCAAATCAGTTAATGAGTATATAGAAGAGTTTCAAAAAGTGTCTGTTATGGTACTTGATATGAGTGAAAAGAGGATTTTTTATCTTTTCCTTGATGGTTTAGAAGATTTTTTTAAGGGTTTGGTTAAGGCTTTCTCACCCTCAACCTTACAGGAAGCTATCAAAAGAAGCTTGCAACTTGAAACTTGTGTGCCTATGAAATCAATCACTAATCAAAAACCCCCAAATCTTTGGCAACATAAGGGAAATTTTCAGAAAAAGACTTTCCCAACACTACCACCAAAAGATGTGATAAATGTGGCAAAAAAGAAGGTAGATGAAGAGACTAGGAGTGAATTACGAAGGAAAAATCTTTGTTTTACTTGTAGAGAACCATGGGCTCCAGGACACAGATGTTTGGGGAAAGGTCAAGTGCACTATATTGAAGTTGCTTCAGAATTTGATTCAGATGAGCATGAGGAATTTCATGATACTAAGGAGGAGGTAGAACAAGAGAAAGAAAAAGAAATGAGCAAGGGTGGAACTTTAGTAGCATTATTGGGAGTCCCAAGATACCATCCCTTTCGAATTTGAGGGGTACTAGCAGGGAAAAGGTTGACAGTTCTTCTTGATAGTGGGGCAACTCACAATTTTATTGATGAGGGATTTGTCATGAAAAGAGGGCTGAAAGCAAAAGATTTTGAGGGATTCAATGTTACGGTAGCTGATGGATTCACTATGCCTTGCACACGGGTGGCGAAACAACTCAAGATGACCTTAGGATATTATGAGTTATGTGATGACTTCTATGTGGTTGGTATTGGGGAGACAGATCTTGTATTGGGTGTTCAATGGTTGCACTCTATCAGAGGTTATTACATGAACCACCAAACTATGGAGTTTAAATTTCATTCCAATGGGAAAGAAGTCATATTGAGAGGTTTATCGAATGGAGCACCTAAGGCGGTCTCTGCAAAGAGGATGGAGAGGACTTTTCAAAGAGGACAAGTAACATGGGCAACAAGAGTCATAATCCAACCAACAAGCTCTCCAAAGAATCAAGGTAATTTCCATTTTGAAATTCAAAATATTCTTGATAAGCATAGTATAGTTTTCAATGATTTGCCTCCAAGATTACCACCAGATAGACATTTTGAGCATGTTATAGAGTTAGAACAGGGTGCCAAACCAGTTATAACAACCCTATACCACCATCCAAGAGGTTATAAGGAAGAAATTGAAAAAACTATTAAAGAACTCCTGGACATGGGATTCATAAGGCCTAGCTCTAGTCCATTTGCATCATCTGTGGTACTTGTCAAGAAAAAGGATGGTACAATGAGAATGTGTATAGACTACAGGGATCTAAACAAGAAGACCATAAAAAATAGGTATCCTATACCATGAATAGATGAACTCATTGATGAGTTACATGGTGCTGTATACTTCTCAAAAATTGACTTAAGATTAGGGTACCATCAAATCCAAATGAGGAGCGAAGATGTGGAAAAGACTGCTTTCAGATGTCACTATGGGAACTTTGAATTTCTTGTTATGCCATTTGGACTCACTAATGCACCTGCAACATTCCAATCTTGTATGAATAAGGTATTCAGCCAGCATCTTCGAAAATTTGTTATGGTATTTTTTTATGATATCTTGATATACAGTAAAACATGGGAAGAGCATCTAAAGCACATAGACACTATTTTGGGAATCTTGGAGCAGCAATCCTTCTATGCTAAGCTATCTAAATGTGAGTTTGGTTGGACAAAGATCCTATATTTGGGACATATTATAAGTTCTAAAGGAGTATAGGTTGATCAACAAAAAATCCAAGCAATTTTGGATTGGCCTCCACCCACTAATCTTACACAGTTGAGAGGTTTCTTCGGGTTGTGTAGCTACTATAGGAGATTTTCCAAGGGATTTTCTCAGCTTGCTTCCCCCTTCACTGATTTGACAAAGAAAGGAGCTTTTTTTTGGACAGAAGAGGCACAAAAAACATTTGATAAGCTTAAGGAGGTAATGAGTTCATGCCCTGTGCTTGCAATTTCAGATTTCTCTTTACCTTTTGTTGTTGAATGTGATGCTTCTGGAGAAGGTATAGGGGCTATCCTAACTCAAAGGAGACATCCAATAGCATTTGAGAGTAGAAAATTAAATCAATCAGAAAAAAGTTACTCCATCTATGATAAGGAAATGTTGGCAATCATGCATGCACTTCATAAGTTTAGACAATATTTGGTATGTGGGAGATTCATTGTAAAGACATACCATAATAGCCTCAGGTTCTTCTTGAACCAAAGGGATTTGAATGATCATCAACAAAAATGGGTAAGAAAATTGCAATCTTATGATTTTGATATTGAATACATGAAAGGAAAGAATAATGTGGTTGTTGATGCTCTCTCAAGAAAGCCCACTTTGTGTTCCTTATCATCTATCTCTGCTTATTGGAAAGTCTCCATAATTTTAGAGTATGCTAAAGACTCCTTTGCCACAAAGATTTTGGATAAGTTAGTGGATGATAACAGGTACAAGGTTGTTGATGAATTGATTTATTCCAGGAACAGGATCTTCCTAGTGCCAGGATCAAAAACTAAGGAGAGGATATTGAGGGCCTTTCATGACACACCTTTGGCTGGTCATCAGGGATACTTCAAGACATAAAGGAAAATTTGAGAGTGGTTTTCATGGAAGGGTATGAAGGAGGATGTCCTTAAACACATTAAGGAATGTATGGTATGCCTACAAAGCAAGAGTGAGCAAAATTTCGTGCAGGGTTGTTGCAGCCACTTCCTATTCCTGAACAAAAATGGGAAAGAATTTCCATGGATTTCATCACTGGGTTGCCCAAGGTTCAAGGTAAGGATTGCATATATGTGGTGGTAGATAGACTAACTAAGTATGCACATTTCTTTCCTATCACATCTGATTTCAAGGCATCACAAGTGGCCGAATTGTTCTTCAAGGAAATTTTTAGATTACATGGTTTGCTTAGAAACATTGTTAGTGACCGGGACAGTAGATTCCTCGGCCCTTTTTGGAAGGAGCTCTTTCATTTGGCAGGAACTAAACTCACTCCCAATACTAGCTATCACCGTCAAACAGATGGACAAACAGAGATAGTTAATAAAAGGATAGAGGGATATTTGAGGAACTATGTTTCGAATCAACAACATGCTTGGGTGAAATGGTTACACCTAGGGGAGTATTGTTGCAATACATCTCATCACATGTCTATTGGTATGCCTACTTTTCATTCTCTTTATGGCTATGATGTCCTTTCCTTTGTTGATCTAATACTTTTCGATAGCAGAGTACCCGCAGCAAGTGATTTCATCAAGCAAAGCCAATATAGAATAAGGTCCCTCAAGGATAACCTACAACATGCACAGAACCAACAAAAGATATATGCTGACAGGAAAAGGATTGAAAGATCTTTTGAGGTGGGAGATTTGGTATTTGTTAGGTTGCAGCCATATAAGCAAAGCACCTTGAAGAGGAGTGGGTCAGAGAAACTCAAGCCAAGGTTCTATGGGCCTTATAAAATCATCAAGAAGGTAGGAGAGGTAGCTTATGAATTGGAGCTCCCACCAAATAGAAAAATACATAATATTTTCCATGTATCTTGCCTAAAGAAGGTTCTAGGCCAGAAAACCATAGTATCTACAGAATTACCATGTCTTGATGATGAAGGGAAATTATTTTTGATACCAGAAGAGATTTTGGATACAAGAGAGAAAAGATTGAGAAACAGGAGTGTCATAGAGCATTTGGTCAAATGGAAAGGATTACAACTAGAGGATGCAACTTGGGAAGGAACACATATTATTGAGAATTCCAACCTTCATTTCTTGAGGAAAAGCAATATTTGGGAGGGGAGGACTTGTCATGTCCCCTTTTCAAATAATTAAAAAAATAATAAACTTTGCTAAGGCAGGCAGGCTCCAAAAAGGTGAAGTTTCAGCAAAAGGGGCTAATCTTTGGAAACCAATGGACTAATAAATAAAAATTATTATTAAATTATATTTTATTAACCCCTCTTGGACGTGAGTTATGGTTATTCCCTCTTTTAAGGGGGTTTGGAGGCATTTTGGGTTCATTCCAGAACTTGATTTTTGCTCATTTTCTTTGTTGTTCTTCAAAGGCTGCCAAACTTGTGGAGAAGGAGAACCAAGAATGGGAGCTTTCAGGTTTCCAAGAAGGCTAAGAATAGGATTTTGAAGTCATTCCATGTGCATGCTCATACAGAGTTTGCCTTTGTGCTAAACAATGCAGATTTGTGGGTTTTTGGGTGTGTTTTTTGTATGAGTTTAGTGTTTTCAGTTGAGTATTTCATATCAGTTTGGGTTGCTGCTGTATATTAGACTTTTAAATGTTAAAATAGAGCTGAATATATGTATTGGGACATGATTAAACTTCTGATATAGATTATTAGTGTTTTTGTGGTGTTTTCGGGCATATTTTGTGCTATTTCAGGAGCCTGATGAGCATAGTTTTTGTCTTACATTTTTGAGCTGTTTTGTAAAGGCTATACGGATATGGAAATGTCAATTTTTAGGCTTTTATTCTGCTGAAATTTCTGTAAAAATTTCCATTTTCAGATTTATTAATAATTTGTGAAGTTGTGAAGCTTTTAGCACTATTTTCAGCATACCCGATTTGGGGTTTCTTGAGGAATTTGGTGGATCTTTGGGATATTAGTTGTTTGATTTTAAAGATCTGATTTGAGGCTTGAAATATCATGAAAAATCAGAAAAGAGACATTTCACCTAGTGAATTGTGCCCATGAGGACTTGGCATCATGTTCATTTGGATAATTCAAATTGTTGGCAATCCTATGACTTCTACTATCCTCTCCTCTATAGAAATCACTCTTAACCCCCATATTGTGGCTTCCTCTTCATCAAATGTTGTCATAAATTTCATTGCTACTTCTTCATTATATTCAATTAATTGCAAGAAATATCCAAGCCATCCACATGCATGAAAATGTTGAACTACTTCAATGTATGTGAGTAAAATATTATGACTAATTGGCTCATACCTATTTAAATATGTGCCCATCTCAAAATGTCTAGTTTTGATTTCCTCTACTCTCACCATTCTAATAAGATTTTTTTATTTTTACCTCTACAAACTTCCTCTTCTTTGTATTTCAAACTGATCTTAATGAAAAATGTCATTACCACTTCCCTTTAAGAAGACTCCATTATGTTCGACATCTAAAATAACAATGCATTAATTATGAAGGATATCAAGTCTTAACTGAATATTTTTTCATAATAAGTTTTAGTTCCTTTTAATCATGCCAAACATCGGTGATCTTCTCAAAAATTGTAATGAAAAGTCATGAACGATACAAAAAGATTTTTAAAATTAATGAAAAATATTAGACTACCACCAAAGAATAGCCTATAACATGGACATGACTTAGGATAACATGGAGATAACATTTGGAAATTAATACACTTTCTCAGCCACCCACTGAAATTTGACAAGTGTCCACACTTTAAAAAAAAATGTATAGGAGTAAGAAACTAGCTTAAGACTTATATGATACACATAATGTAGTATTAGATATAAATATTGAAACCTATATTCTAAAAATGAATAAAGAGTAAAATAAACTATTATACCTAAAAAATTTAGAGTGTAGATCCACATGCAAATTGATGAAGTGGTGAAGTTTGATGACTGTAGAAAAGGTGCTAATGGTATTGCTTATTGAAAGTAGTAAATATAGAATTTGTGAGTGATGTGGAGTGTGAGTGGATGGTAGATAGAGAAATGAGATGGGTTGATATGAAGAAATAGAAAAGTAAATGAAAGAATAAACCCCATATTAAATGAGGTTTTATTATTAGGGTTTTGTGAAAATTTGTCATGGAATGGCTGCAAAAAGAAGGTTTTCACCTTTGGCTACTATGTTCATAGGAGCTAATAAGCTGGTTGGTTGGAATTGCTACAAGAACTCATCTTTAGTCTATGGTTTATAATAAAGACACAACCTATGTCCATTTACAAGTAATTTAAACTAGACAAGATTAATTGTTGTTAGTTGCACTATGCCATTGTCAAATTCATGTTGAAATTTATAAGGCCGTAACCACCAAGTTTGCAATTTCCTTGGATTCTCTTCGAAATGAGAAGCATATAGGAGATCCCAATATCCTGCTTGGAATTATTTATTCCTTATATGTGCATTATACTAGTTCTTTTTCTATTGTTGAATGATTTTTGTTCTTTCCAAAGCTATCTTTCTTATTTCATCCAGCAAGTTCAAGTGGAGGAGTCTCACTTCTTGTGTTGTAGGAAGACTGATGTTCAATTCCAAAGTAGTGCATAGTGTTTTATGTTCAAATTCAATGGGCAACATTACTGCTTTACCATAAACAAGTTCAAATGGAGTAAATCTAGTTGTTGTCTTCCATGTGGTCTAGTATGCCCAAACAGCTTCAGTCAATCTATTGGTCCAATCCTTCTTGTGTATGTGCACTATCTTAGTTAGAATGGCATCAATTTCTCTATTGGTGACCTCTGCTTGCCCATTTTCTTGAGGGTGATAAGGACTAGATTTATGGTGCGTTATGTTGTATTCCTTTATAACCTTAGTGATCAAGTTTGATGTAAACTAAGCTCCTTGATCTATGACAAGTTCTCTGGGCTTTCTATAGTGGGTGAATATTTCTTCATATAGCAACTTAGCTACCTTATCATCTCCTGCATTATTCATTGCTCTAACTTTAAACCATTTAGTTACATAATCTTGACATACTAAGATGTAGGATTTTCCACTTGATGGTGGGTCAATTGGACCTATGAAGTCCATGCCCCACTTATCAAAAGGTTTGATTACAATTTATAGAGTGAGTGGCATCTCATCAGTTTTGGTTGGTTTGTCCATCCTTTTGTATTTCTCACAATTGGTTGTATAAGTCACTACATCCTTATGTAAGGTTGGCCAATAATATCTAGTTGTAAGTACCTGTAATGCTATTCTTTTCCCTGTAAAATGGCCTCTACACGGTTCATCATGACAAGCATGTAGTATATCATATATCTCATCTTCCCAGACACATCTCCTCATGACCTAATCTGGTCCTACATAGAAGAGATTTTTATCTATCTAGGAATACTGAAAACTTTTCTCTACTAGCTTTCTCCTTTCTTTGTGAGATAAGTGTGGAGGCATTCTATTTGCATCAAGATAATTTTCTACATTGACATACCATGGTTTATGAGTTGCTATATGGAACAAGTGCTCATCTAGAAAGGTATCTTCAATTGGAGTTGGATCTTCATCAAAAATGGTCAATCTAGACAAATAATCTCCAACTATGCTGGATTTTCTTGACTTATCAATAATAGTAATATCAAATTCGTGTAACAACAAGAGCCATCTTGCCAGTCTACTAGTTATAGCTAGTTTTTTCATTAAGTTCCTTATAGTTGAGTGATCATTATGAATAAAAATAAGATATCCAATTACATAATCTTTAAATTTGTTCAATGCATAGACTACAACTAGAAGTTCTTTTTTAGTTACTGTGTAATTAAGTTCAGGTCCATGAATGCTTTTACTAATATAGTACATGATATTTTCAAGATTATTAGGGTTTTGTTTTAATACAACTCCTATGACATAGTCTACTGCATCAGTATTAATATGAAATGTAATTGACCAATCTAGTCACTTTAAAACTAGTGCCATGGTGAGGATTTTCTTAAGCCATTGGAAGGCTTCATTACATTCAGGTGTCCAAATGAATTCAACTTCCTTAGTCTACAATGTGTAAAGAACTAGCTATTTTACTAAAATCTTTTATAAAATGCCTATAATATCTAGCATGATCTAGCATGACCTAAAAATATCTTACATCCTTTGGTTTTGTAGGTATGTTAGAATTATCTCTATCTTAGCTAGATCACTTGTATTCCTACAGTTGATATGAAATGACCAAGCACCACTCCTTCTTGCATGAGCATGAAAAATTTGTCACTACTGAATGATAGATTATGCTCTTTGAATTAGATAAGAACCTTTTCAAGATCCATCATGGATTCTTGAAAGGTGACTCCAAATGTTGTGAAATCATCGATGTATATTTCCATGCAATCATGCGATATATCAGCAAAAATGTTGATCACAAATCATTGAAATGTTGCTTGGGCATTATACGGGAAAAATGGAAAAATAGAATATGAAAAGTACCCATGGGCATGTAAATGTGGTTTTATGTTGATCTTGAGGAGCTATACTTATCTGATTATAAACATTTTACCCATTTAGAAAAGAAAAATATTTCTTACCAGCCAGAGTGTCCAAAACTTGATCAATAAATGGTAAGGGAAAGTGATCCTTTTTGGTGCCTTATTCAATTCTCTATAATCTACAAAAATTTTCCATTTACATCCCTTTTTAGGCACTATGACTAGAGGTGAAACCCATCTACTATTAGATATAGGATATATAAAACCAACACAAAGCAATTTTTGTAATTTAGTTTTAACTATTTCTCTAAGGGTTCGGTTAATCCTTCTCTCGAGTTGACAGAGTGATAGGCACCCTTCATTGATGTATATTCTATGAGTGCATAATGTAGGACTCAACCCTTTCATATCCCAATAGTCCCATGCCAAGCCCTTTTCATATTCTTGAAGAATCTATGTTAACTATTTCATCTATGTGGAAGACAATTTGGGATTGACATGGAGATTATGACCTTTTGACAATTCAATAGTAGTCATAAGATAAACTATAGTAGCTTTAGAGAATTGGCTTGTATCTAATTCACATGGTAAGAGCTGATAAATAATGTCTAGCTCCTTGAGTAGAAAACAACTCTCATTACATTCCTCATATGTGGTTAATTCTAAGAGAGAACTATCAAATACATCTTTTTCTACTACACAAGTGTTATAAAGAATACTCTGAATTACTTAAATCTAGTTCTGGTTGTGCTAGAGGATATAGATCAAATTTCTTTGTTGCTTGACCATTAGATATGGTCATACCCCCTAATCTACAACTTATATTTGCATCAGTTGTAGCTAATTGTGGTCACTCTAAAATGACAAGGTAACTAGATAAATTGACCTTTGGAGATAGAATCATGAAATCTACAAGATACTTTAGAAAGTCTATGGTTATGACTATGTCTTCTGTCATCCCATTAGGAGTGATAGTAGAACTATCTGCAAGTTACAGAATTGTTGGAGTAGCCACTAATTCTTCTACATTCAACTTTTCGATAGTATCCTTAGTCATCATATTTATAGCAACACCAAGATTATTTAAAGCATTTTTGACAAACTGTACATTTATAATGACAATCATGACTGGACTTCTTGGATCATAATATTTAAGAATGATAAATTTTCCTAACATGATGTTAGCCAATTGTCCTACAACATAGACTATAGTTAGATCATTTTTCTTCCTCCTAGGCTTTTTTAAACTAGCTTCTCTAATGGCTTTGCCATAAATAGGAATATATTTAATAGCTTGAAATAAAGGTATTTTAACATGCATGTTGTTTAACTAATCAATAATGTCAAAATATTGTTCCTCTATTTGTGTAGGTTTACTTTGGACAAGCTTCTCTAGAAAAGGAGGTTCAACTATTGTTTGAGTTTCAACAGAGCTAGTTACATTGGTTGGGTCATCCTCTTATGGATGAGAAATTATGGGTTTTGATTTTGTAGGAGTATTTGGTATTTCAGTTATGAAAGGTAGTTTAGGTGCTAGTAGGGTTGTACCAGATCTCAAATATATATCTACAACATTTAGAGAATAATTAGGGTATTGTTGAGCATCAACAAAATACATGGGTTGTTATAAGTGCTAATTATTTAGATTTGGCTGAAGTTGTATAGGTAACTAGGTCTGCTTTTGAGGTCCAAGACTTGAAGGTGGTGGCATAAGTGTAGATTGTTGGATTAGAGCTAGTAATTGTGGTAATTATGGAATACTAGTATTTTGATTAGGACATTATTGAGGTCCTCTCCATTGATTTGTATACTGCCAATTCCTCTGGGGTGGTTGCCATTAGTTCAACTAATTTTTCCATTGATTATTTTGTTGGTTTGGCCAGGAAGGTTGGGAATGTCGAGGCCATTGAGGTTTCTTTGGATTATTAATCTAATAATTATTCCAATTGGGTTGACTATATTATGGAGGACCTTAGGTATTATAGATTTTCCATTGATTACCATATAGATTTGTATTTTGTAAAGGGTCTCAAGGCATACCTTGACATTGGATCCAAGGGCGACATTGAGCAATGAAGAACACTTGATCATCATCTCCATCTATTTTGATGTACTCAATTGGAAGATGCTAATTTTCCACACTAGCAACCAATTTGCATTGGCAACCTTTCTTCTACTTCTAGCAGTGTGGGCAGTACTCGACAAATTACACTTCAACTTCTACATGCTTCTTCTTTGCAGTCATTATGTCAAGATGTGTAGTGACATCATTTATAATTTCCTACTTAAAATCTGAGAGCAGATTAGATATCTTAAGCTGTCAAATACCCTGATTGATTCCGTTAGTTGTTATAGTCTAGTGTCCTTTTCCTTTCTTCATAGTTGACCTTGAGTAGTTAAGAAATATTTTCTTAAGCTCATCCCAAGAAGATTGATATACATCTACAATGACCATCAAGCCTAGTACTTCTAGACAATTATCAGTCATGCCTCTCAAGAAGACTAGCTTTTTTGAATCCTATGATGGTACACACTAAGGGTTCTTCTACAATGTATACAAGAAATTCGAAACATAGTCTTCTAACATTTCATCCTCCTTTTGTGAAATTTGAAAGATATCATCTACACTTGAATCATTTTCTTTGCAATACTCTTTGTATTTGCCAAAAAATAGAGTTTGAATTTCACCCCAAGTACCTATTACATTGGCTCCTAAGGCCACGAACCATCGTAAACCTCATTCTTTCAGCGTTGTTGGAAAAAACTTGAGCTTATGGGCATTAGTATTATAGTCAAAACTATGATAGAGTATGTTAAACTTAAACAAGAAAGTATCAAGATCTTTGATTGCAAGGCCATAAAACTTTGGAAGAGCATTTGGAGGTATATTTTTGAGATTAGAATTGGTGGTAAGGCTTGGGATAGGAAATGGAAAAGTACGTTGTGTCATTGTTGGAGGTATTTGATTATGGAGTTGCTACTAAAAAGGAACATTGGGTATTGGATTGTTAACAACCAAGGATTTGGCATAGCACTATCAAGGAAACTGGCCAATATTTCAGCAAAAGGTTAAAGACCACTTGTATCTAAAGGTTCTTCTCTTGAGCATGATTTTGTAGGAAAAACATGTCTTGCATTTGAAATAGGCAACTCATTTTCTTCTTCTATTTCTTCATTCAAATTAATAGACTCTTGTAGAAGAAATATCTCGTATTCATCTCGTTGTCTTCCTCGTCAATACATGCCATTGAATTGGTGACTTGTTAATCAAGCACACAATCTTGTAGTTACTAATTAACACACTAATCTAAAAGTAGAGGACCCATGAAGGTTCCTAGTTTGACACCATCCCTGACAATGGTGCAAAAAATGCATGGTTCCATAATAGATCAAGATAATCACACCATTATTACTCTCTCAAGGATACTATGTCCATTTTGAGAATTATCTATTCCATTATGAAAATACACTTGAATTTTCAACCCATGGAAATAGGACTTCAAATGTGTCAACATAGAATGTGCGCTAAGTTCCTTAAAGAGTCTCAATGCCTATGCAAGAGGAAAGTAAAATGTATGAAAGGAATTATTGGGCATTCATTTTGCATGAGGTCATCAGCAGGAATCCATAGTGTAATTCCTCTCTTGAAAATAAAATGTTTTTAAGGATCCACTCCAAGGTTCAGTGTTTGTCTTGCGACGTACCAAAATCCACTCAGTAGAAGATAAATGTGAGTGTTCACAAGGAGGCCTTTGCTGGTTCTAAAAAATTCTTTTGTCTTCGAATCAAAGTAAAATATGTTTGCTATCTCAAAATATCACACCAAAAGAATAATATTTTCTATTTTCTATTTTTTCAATGAATTCAATTCTAACAATGCAACTACTATGAGGTCCTAGTCTAACAGGGGGTTAGCAAATCAAATAGCGACACTGAAAGAAAATAACATGAAATCAAATAACTTGAAATTGAAATTCCTAAATGGACATAAGCTACAAAACACAGCATGCTATGAGTTTAACCTTTGAAGAAATTGGTAGGAAACCAATGAAAATAGGAGCAATGCTTCCTAGAATCCACTAATGCAATCGTCGATGAGAATATTTAACAAATCAAATGATGTTTCACTCTTCATCAAATTGCAAGGCAATGAAAAGTGTGCTCATGCGAGACAAAAAGCTATGTAGACACAATCGGGTGATCTCTTCTCAAGCTCATTACGTCAATGGAATTCATATATCTGTAGCAAACACCAAAACTAATAGATCGCACAACCAGAAACAACGCAATAAACCTTTGGTTCAATCATAATCTCATGAATAGAATTCACAAAACAATGACACATTCAAGCAAGAATAACTACACACCAAATGCTAGCACCAAAAGCATAACTTTATTACATAATAACGGTGGCCCTTTTTACATTTTATAATGGGGTATTTATAAGAAATAATCTCCTCAATTTGTGTTGAGAGTGAGAGATATCTTAATGCAATAAAAAGCTTTTAAAACATCTAAAAGAAACTAAATATATACAAACTGACAATCTAACTGGTGCTTAGAGGGACTCCATCCATATTTTTTTCATTAATTGGATGCATGAGCCCTTTACATGTCAAAAATAAAGAAAACATGAGAGAGAAAGTAGGAGGGAGCCATTATTTGAAGTAGAAGTGCATGGAGAAACCAAAAAAAGAAGCTGGCCCTTCAGTAGGCATGTGTCAGAGTTAACTTGCCATCAGAATGTGCTCTCGATGCATGGAAAGTGTTATTTTTGGAACTGGCGGTTAACTGTTGGCGCACCTATGAATTGTGGAGCTACATGAAAATGAAAATCTGCAGAGCTATAGATCTGTGGACCTGCGTACCTATGGAGCTATGGAGCTACGAAGCTGTAGACCTTGGAAGCTCAATTTGCCAAAAAATCAAAGTTCTCAATTTTGAAAATGATTTCTAGATTTTGCTCAAATGAGGTTTTAGATCAATTTTTGTATACGGTCCATGCCCTTTTTTGATGATTTACACCCTCTTTATAGCCAATTACTTTCATAAACTTGCACTCTCTCTGCTTCTTAAATCGAAAATCTCAAGGTACCTGCATTGAATCTTGTCCCCAGTGGCAGCATAAGATGAGAAACTTGATTTGCTTTATGTGCTCAACCTCTATATCTTTGACATTTGTCTTCTCTCCACATGTCCAATCCTTTTTGGCGAGAAACCAAGTGATCTAGATTATCCAAAATAATCAAATGTTTGCAACTTTTTCATATTTTTTTAGCAAATTTTTCTCGGCATTTTTAAATGACCTTTTTGGAGGTCTTTTTGCTCAAAATTTCAAATTGGAACCTTCATCGGTCCCTAAAATTGGGCAACTAAAGGCTCACTATTTTAGGGATTGAAATTAGATCTCCAGTTCTTCTTTCCAACAGTGTAAGCGGTTCTGAATTTCGAGGCCCGAGTAAAAAATTATGACCTCAACAAGTTGAGGATGCCATTTTTACCTACAAAAGAAGCAAACATTAGTCCGTAGAGTTAACAATGCATAGTAAAGACATACTAGCTACTCAAACAAAACTGGAGGTGAATCCTGAAATTTGACTAAGTTTGAAATCCTAAAGCCCTGAAATTTGGCTAAGTCTGAATTTTCGAAGCCCTGAAATTTCCTAGAATCTTTACCTTATCTCAAGGAGGTTTGAAACCTATCTCAAAAGATTTTTTGCATATATTAAAATATATTTAAGTATAAAGAATTAAATATACGACAACTTATACTTAAATGATATATTTTAAACCCCTTCTATTTCATTTATCTGGACACACACACCAAGATGCACACACAGGATGCCTTCATGGAGGGCGCACATGCGGAGCCTCCATGAGAGGCACTTGCAATGCCTCCATGAAGTGCGTGCACCTCCATGAGAGGCATGCATAGTGCCCCCATGGAGGACACATGTGCAGCACCCCCATGGGAGATGCGCATGCGCACCTCCATGGGAGGCACACACAATGCCCCCATAAAGGACATGTGCACGCACCTCCATGAGGGATGCACACATGCAAAGCCTCCATGAGAGGCAAATGTGATGCCTCCATGGAGTGCATGCACCTCCATGAGAGGTGCGTGTGGTGCCCCCATGGAGGATGCATGCATGGCGCAACCATGGGAGGCGCGTGCAGCACCTCCATGGAGGACGTGCGTGCACCTCCATGAGGGACGTGCACACACACCTCCATGAGATGTGTGCACGACACCCCCATGGGAAGCATGCGCGGTGCCTCCATAGAGGACGTGCGCATGTGCACCTCCATTGGAGGTGCGCACAATGCCTCCATGAGAGGCTTGCATGCGTACACCTCCATGAGAGGTGCGCATAGCACAAAATCTTTAGTAATAATAATTTTTTTAAAAAAAATTTGTTTTATTATTATTATTAGTATTATTTTCTTTTTTTGTTATTTTTTCAATTTTTCACATTTTTAATTTTTTTTCGAATATTTGACTCTAAAATCCTAAGGTCTAATAAAACTCTTCTTCTCCTGACTCTCGAACTTTGAGTTTGAGAGTCAAAAAAAGTAGGGGGTCCCTATTCCTAGTGAGGAATAAGGCATGTGTTGTGGACACCACAACAGGAATCTATACTACTGATACAGAATAGTAAACACACTTGGACTCTCAATAGATAACTATAAAACCTACAAAGAAAGGATTCTAAACTAGTTAACAATTCAAACATCCACTATGATTATTTTCCATAAACTGTGTTGCACGAACTTTCGCAGTACCTATGTTGTAGGATTAATACACTAAATCTATGTTAAAATAGGGGGTTGCAAGAAATGAATCTATGCTACCTAAATCTATTCCACCTCCCAAGTGGCCCCCCTTGGTTTGCTTCAACTATTTAAGAACACAACAAGTATTCCAAAATCACTCTCTCATTAGAATTCTTCTTTTGTTAAATGAATGAACAATTCATGGAGAACATAAAAATAACTTCAAAATCTTAAACTAGTATTATTTTTCAAGTATTTCCTCCTCCTTCAAAATGATCCCTCCTTCCTTATATATAAAGGATAAGAACTTATTACAAAATATAACATAAAAATTGAGAACAAACATCACTAGAAAAGAAGGTGAAATGTCAACCATGACATATGACATTGATTAAGAAACAAAATAAAAACTTGTCATTTGAAACTGATCTGCACTTCTTTTACCATGAATGGTCTTCATTAATTCCCCCTTTAATATGATAATCAACACTCCTTGTGCCACTTCTCCATTTCCTAAAAATTAGAAACATTTGAACACATATGCACAACAACATTTCTACTCTTATTCAAATATTAGAATATAACTTAAAATATTTATATGAAATGCTACATTTTATATGTAATATTAAGCATAATATGTCATAGCCACTATCCATTGGTTCAATAAGTTCTAGTTGTATCTAGCATAAGTTCACAAGACATTTTAGAAACAAATATGTTTAAAAAAAAAAATTCACAAGGCTCAAAGAGTAAGCTAAAATTATAAAACTATGTCAAATTTGAGACATTAATATGCCTCATCAATTAGTATGAACAATCTCTAGAATCTCTTAAAGGTATAAGTTTTTCTTTTGAAACTTGACTTTGTGATTTTTCATAGCTAACATTGTTTACATATCACATTATCATGATTTTTCAACTTGGGTAAACCTTCATCTTTCTTCATGTTACTGATATTGATCAAGTTATCAAAGTTAACATGACATAACCCTTTGTGCCATAGCCATACATCATCAAATTTCAAAACAATAAAAGTAGCATCCTCTATACCAAGGTAAAATAGATTGCTTCTAGTTTGATGTCCTTTTCCTATCAATTTCCCATTTGTGTCATATATTTTAGCTATCTTGTTTCCAAATTTAACTTTTCATTCCAAATTGTCTATTTGTGAGACACTAAATAGATTATAATTTATTCCTTCAACATAGTAAGCATTGTCACATGAGATTTTATCTATAAGTTGGATGAAACCTTTTCCTTTTATCAAACATGGAGCATCATTACCAAATCAAAAACTATACCATCATAAGAGTTTAGGGTAACAATCTTACTTTTATCTCCTATCATGTGATGTTAGCATCCATTGTCAATGATCCATCTCTCATTTTTTTTTAGACAAGTCACAAGAGTAGTTTCCTCATCTTCATCAAATTCATCTTTGATTGCAAAATAAACTACTTTATCATCATATTCATTAGAATCATCCTCTTTAGCAATGTAGCACTTCTTGCCTTTGTCTTTGTAATCCTTGCTATCTTCATTTCTTCTACCTTTTTACTTATTACTTCCTCTATAGGTTTTTTTGTTTTGGACATCTAGTAGCATTATGATCAATCTCATTGCAATTAAAAAAAAATGATAAGTAACTTATCTTTGAACTTGCCCTTTTCTCTATGGAATCTTCTTGCTAGTAGTGCTTCCAGTTGTTCAACATCTTCATCATCTATATCAATGTCAATAGACACATGTTTTATCTTTCTTTATTTATTTTTCTTCTTCTCATCAAAATCTTTCAATAATAACTTAGCCTTGAAAGTAGATTGAAGACTCTTTGGTTTGAAATTGTCAAAGTTAGATAGCTCAAAAGTAGTGAGTCTACTTACTAGACCTTCAAGAGTTAGATTATTTCCTTAAATACATCTCAATTCTTGGATTGTAGATACTCGAATAGCATAAATAGGCAGTAGCTTTCTTAAGAATTTTATTAAAATAATATCATCATCTATATGACTAGTAGCTCCTCTTATTACACCAACAACTTTTTTTATTCTAGCAACATATTGAGCAATATTCTCACCTTCTTCCATTCTCATGTCATCAAATTTACCTTTGAGGCCCTTAGATTTGGCTCTTTGAATATTTTTGTCTCCTCCATATATGATTTACAATGCATTCCACATTTTCTTTGTAGTGTCACATCCTTTGATGTCATCAAACTCTACATAGCTTAGGATAGAGGCAATCTCCAACATTGCCTGATTGTTTTCTTTCTTCTTCTTCATATTTGTACCAGTTGGAACTCTAGTAGGATCAATATGTTCCACTGAGATGGTAGATTATGAATGATCTACTATTCCGCCAAGATGAAACTTCATTAGAATTTTCCATGTAGGAAATTTTTCTTCATTAAGCTTGGATACTTCTCTTTTAGACATTTTGATCTTTGTGCTTCTAGTTGCTTCTAGTACCTTCAAACTAGTCCTCTTTAGCAGATGGCTCTAATACCAATTGTTAGAATTCTTTATAATAACTAGGGGGTGAATCAATTATTCATGGTCTAGATGTACAAATAAAACCTTTTACTTAGCTTAGTGAACCCATAAAACATTCATATCTATGCATGCATCCAAGCTTATCACCTAAACTTGCAAGTTATTGTTAAATCAAATTGTAGAACTGTAAACATGAAACATAAAATATTCACCAACACATTTGACACAATGATTTAATGTGGAAACTCAATTTGGGAAAAACCAACATTAACATGCTACTCCTTTTCACTCTTCTGAAATGATGCCCTATGAAAGGTTAACCTTGTTAAAGGTTACAACACACACTATTAAACGTGACCCCATTAAAGAATTTCAATCACCCTGTTAGAAGTGAGCCTTGTTAGAAAAGTTTAGGGCATTCGCTTAGAATGCCACCCAATTAAAGAATTTTCAAATGACTATTAGTTCAACCTTAATCCAAAGAATTTTACCCTGAACTAATGCAATCATTAGAGAGTAATAGTAGATAATTGATCTAATGCAACTTACAACTTATCATGCAGATTATAGATCGTTGTTGAGTCCTCAATTTTTCTTGGCTTTCATACTTTTCGGTTCTAAAAACTTGTTCACCCTTCAAGCATATATCTCCTTTAGCCTTCTTTTTTAGCACACCAATGCAATTAGCTTTTGGTCAATTGATGAAGTAGAGTCCTTGACTTCCTATCTTCCTTCATTTCTCTATTCTTTCTTTATCTTCTCTGACCCTCTCTCTTCTTTGCTTTATGATTAGTCATTCCTATAATAGGAAATTAAGAATCTTCACCATTTTCCATCATCCATTTTAGGGTTTGGATGGATTAGGCAAGATAAAATATATCCACCTCACATTTCATCTTTCTTCTAGAAACTTCTTCTAGAATCCGTTTGAATTCACCTAGAAATGATTTACCTAAAATTTTGTGCCACTAGCTCATCAACCTTATCTTCCATTTGGTTCACAAACTTCAATAAAACAAACTTGTTAGCTCAGATTTAGCGAATCTTTGATCTTTCTAATAATGATGTAGCTCAGCATTATCAATCATTTGATGCTTGGCACATGCTCCATTTCTTAGCATCAACTGTGAATTCAATTAGTGTGAACTAAATTTTACTAATGCTCGAGACATACTATCTTTCTTGGCATCAATTTTTTTATTTGAAATACACTAGAATTTTCTTATACTTAGCACCAACTGATTTTCTGCTTGGCTTGCACTAACTTTGCTTAGCACCTACATTCAACTTGGTCAAGCTTGGTAGACAATCTTTGTGCAACTTTTTCTTCTAAAGTTTCTAAGTGTAACCAAACTTTGTAACCTCGAGTAGATTATCAATGCATCATGTCATCACTATCTTAACTAATCCTGTTACTTTATTACATAATTATAACTCAACCTTTCCTCTAGGTTCTATTGTTACATCTTATTGATCAAATCATCTTCATCAATTAACTAAGTGATCTTACTTGAATCTTATAAGAAATTGTCTTACCAGAAAATAATAGGTTTGACATCTATGACAAAAGAATGATTGAAACACATTTTCTTCTCCAAAAATCTCCCTCTTTCAATAATCTCTTTCAGAAATAATCTTTTCAATCAGATATCAACAAAAAGGTCTCTTGTTCAACTTCTTGTTCAACCAAAATAGAGTAATTACAAGAAATATAATTATACAAAATCATCAGAGCATCATCATTACAAACCTTAACTTTTTCTTCAAGTTGTTGCAATATTTTTCTAATCTCTTCAAAGTCTTTTAGCTTATGGAATCTGATGCATAGGATTTTCCACAACAAGGGAGAGGTGTATTCATCTTCAATGTTAAAGTTCATCTTTACAACTAAGAGATAGTTTCTTTGCAATGCTCCAATAAATCTTGTAGAACTTTATCATTCATTTTGATGATCTCAAGGATGGTAGGATTAGGTCTCACACTTTTTGCAACTTTCCTATTTGGCATTGTCATTTCATGGATTCACCAATCTCATGTACATTGAGATATATAATATCAAAACTAATGAACCAAATGTCATGAACTGATCTTTTCTTTCAATTCCCAAGTAGAGTTGCCAAAAATATCTTCGTGAAGACATTGTCTACTTTAGATATTTCTTTGTATTCCACTATGCCAATCAATTAATGAAAAAAAAATTATCCCAATAGTTGGAAAAATGATTATTGGATTAATGTTTTTCCACTAAATTGTAGAGGTACAACTCCCTTGTTGTGGATGCAAAATGAATAATGGTTTTAATCTTTAAATGATGGGGTATACTCTTAACCAAAGAGTAGGAGGGATATTCCTAATGGATACCCATCACCATAAGATATCCATGATGTTGATAGGTATAAGATGTGTTCAACATTCTAGGACCATGACAACTCAAATTAATGTAAGAACCCAGAACTGTAACTTCATGACTATGAATGATAAATGTAGGAATTAAAATCACAAATTAAATATTGTTGATGAAATCATAAACAAATAAAAGAATGGGAAGGTAATACTATTCAAACTAATTCATTAACATTGATCACAAAACATAAATTGATGCCAATATCAACCCTTTCATTCGCCTTTATTTATCTACTCACAACATACAATTTTGAAAATAAACTTGCTAAATTAGATACTCAAAATGATTAACTTTGGAAACACTCAATGATATGAATTGAAGGGGGAATCACAATCCTCAAATTCTCAATGCTTGTTTTGAGAGGTCTTCTCTGCAACAAACAAAACACTAGGGAGAAGAATATTGACCATTTGCATTAGTCTCAAAAAGATAAATATAGGTCCTTGAACTTTTGACCATTATAGAATTACAATTTTGGAGAAGAAAAAGTACGCAAAAGAAGAAGAGACACTACCTAATTTTGATGAGGGAATGACTCCAAAATCAAGGAGCTAAATTACCTCCTTTTCTCCTCACAATTTAATTATTTATTTTTCCTTTTAGGAGTGCATGTAAATTTAAATATGAAAGGAAATGAATATTTCATTTGATATATATTTTTAATGCCACATGTCACTCTTTCATTAGCTCCTTTTACTTTATATACCATTGAATGGAATGCTACTCCAACATGTCATGTCGTTATCCCGCCCATGTGTCACAATTGGATGACTTTGGGACCCTTGTGGTGGGACGCATATGATCTCCTCACAATGTTAGACACAAGTTTATCATAAATTTAGGACCATATCTGTTAACTATGAGCTTGACCTTGTAAAGTTACACTTTTATGTTTGATGCCTCATTGCGACTTCGGGACCTTTCTCACTAACTACCAATTTGACTTGTGGTGTCTTACGCTAATTGAATAATAACCAAAAGCCTGATTGTATCTTTGCAACCTTAATTAAATGAACCCCACGATGGCATGCCTAACCATTCTCATAACTTTGAATTTCTGCTACCTTAACCATCAATCTTAATTATGATATTGTACAAGTGCACTCACCACCTCAAACCACCATGAGATCATTGAAAAAGTATGCACTGACCAGTTGATGTTCCTGCAAGACTTTGGAACCGCAAGCCATTATCTACTGAGAACCCTTACAATCTTGTGATTGTCTCATGCACGTAAATTCATGACTTATCTTGCTGGCTCTGTAGTCTGTCTCACAAATTTATGATTAACTACTATCTTCTTGTTCATAAACTAAAAATCCTCCTATCATTAACTGCTACTAATTACTTTGAAATACCACAAACCGCTAATCATAAGTTTAGAACTATTTTCGTTGACGTCATTATTTTCCTTGCAAGCTCATGCAAATGTGCCACCTATCTTTCTTGTGGATGTCATCATCGTTGTTGGTAAAAATTTAGCTTACATCTACCACGCTAGTATAGTGGGCCCTACACAAAGGCAATCCTTGTGTCATAATGTATGGGAGCTTTAGACAAATCAGTGTTGTGAATTGATATGTAAAATAAACTCAAACATAATTAACACTAAAAATGTGGGAGATAACCCAAAATGGTCTTCTTCCAAAATTAATTTGTCTCATGGCTTGCTGAACCTGATTTTATATATATGGCTTGCACCTCTGACTTTGAACTTTGAAATCTGAAATATTTCCAAGGTTCCTGTTTGCAAAGTCTCACAAAAGTAGATCAAAACCAATATAATGCGCTAGAAGGGATTTGAGAAAATTGCTTTATGGGGATCGATTTCAAAAGTTTGAAAGTTGCGTGCCTAAAGAAAACAAATAAATCAAAATCTTGCAAAACAAAGAGGTTATTCATTTGTTATTGTGGAGATTTTCCTTGTTCACATCCTAGTTAAGGAATTAATCTTGATTTGAAATTCTTCGATATAATGCTATTAAGTAGAAGTGATAGATCTAATATGAAGCAATATAAGTCTATGAATATGCTCTTGAATTTGTAATGAAAATATGTAGATGTAATAGCTTTGACTCAACTTCAAAATCCTAAAAGTGTAATGCCCAAAAATTCATCTAATAAACCAATTTGCTCCTAATAAGCATTTCTAACCTTTTATTTTTCTACTTGACCTAAGTATCAATTGTTGAGAATCTGAATGCTCCAATAATCACATTTTCCTATTTAATTCCTAAGTATTGACATGATTTAGCTAATAAACACCCCTAATTTAATTAATTTAATTAAAGGTCCTAGTGCATTTGATTAGATTAGATTGCCCCTTTAAGACAAATACCACATAAAAATGGAATTAAATAGATTTTATTAAATAGCATCTCCTCATATCAATTATTAGTTTTAAATAATTCATTTAATTGAGAAAATCATCAGATATAAGGTAATATTTAATTAAAATCTCAATTATTTTCCAAAATCTCCTCTTGAGTTCAAAAATGGAAGCTAGAGTTAACTTGAAAAGAAGAGGGAAATGAATAATTTAACTCCCTCTCAAATAGAAACTTTCATTTCAAATTGAACTTATAGGCAATCTCCTCTATCCATATGATTTAATCTCTAGTGTTGATTGATTCAAGACTTTCTGCTAATTTTGAACGTTTGTCTTTCATTTCATAAGGATGCAATTTTTGAGTAACAAAACTATTGAATTTGATGAAAGATCAATTTCACAACTCCCAAGAATCACCTAGATACAAACACCTATCATAGAAAGAGAGAAGTAAAAGCTATGAAGGCTGAACTTTCGAGATCCAAAGATGAGATATTCTTGATGAGAAAAAGATAAATTGCTATTATCAAAAGTCAATTAATGAATAAAAAGGAAAAATCATCCTCATAAATGAGATAAAAAGCCTAAAAAATAAAAATTAGGTTGCATGATAATAATTAATTAAAAAATTAGTTATTATATGCCTAAAGTTTAGCTTAAGCAAACTAGAGATAATAAGTGACTTATTAATTAAATCAAAATGATTTAATTAATAAGATAATATCTTATTACCCTAACACCCCCTTAAGATAAACTTAGGGAGTAGGTAAAAACCTAGAAAACTATTACTGGAAGTAGATTTGAGTCCTAGCAAAAAGCCCTAATGAGGGACCAAAGCACAACCAAATCATTGTAAAGAGGAGAAATACAGAAAAATATGGTGAAAAACCTACTCCAAAAAGAGATGGAAATAGTACTAAAAATAGCTAGTGAAGGATTAAAGAAGCATCCAAACTAGTGAATGTCCCAGAAGATAAGAACAAAAGATGATCATGAGGAACACCACTGAAGCATAAAGTTGAAACACTACCAAACTGTTAATCTAAGGAACCTCCACTGTATAGAACATGACTAGGTAGAAAAAATTAAGTCTAAAGAGAGGATCAATCAAAGATGTAAGGTGTCTTTATGACATCCAAAAAGAAGAATGAAAGAATGTCTATATGGTAAATGGTCCATCTAACCAAAATGCATAGGTATCTAGCCACTCAAACCACCTTGTTCATAGGATCAAATACTAAATACGTAGCTCACTCCATTAAACCAAGAAAGAAATAAAACCAATATAACCTCCAAACAATGTTAAGAGGTAAGGCATGAACACTGAAAAGGAATGCAATATCTCCTATAGAAATAAGAACCAAGAACAATGAGATTGCAAAAGAAGTACACTGACCAAACAAAGGAAGATGGAAAATATGGCCAACATGAGACCCCTAAGGTACTTTATAATGTGGTGCGAGTACATCAAAACAAAGAGATGTGCAAGATCCTAAAATGTAAGAGTTATACTTTATCTTAGTCCATTTGCAAAAATAGTACAAAAGGATGTCAAAAAAGATCAAAAAATACATAAAGTTGATAGAAGATATAGTACAACCCATGAAAAATCATCTAAATCAAAAAAATTGATCTTCAAACCTTAAACATTTAAGATATCCACCATAATACAGAAAAACAAAAAACTGAATGGGATGTGCCTAAAGCATAATCTAGAAAATAGAATGTCTCAAGATATGTCTCTTGGAGATAAAACTAGAACCTTTGACTTTGACTGCATAAACTGCCAGCCAAACAACAACAAAAGTTCAAATAAACTACACCATCACAATGGGCTCAAAATCAACATTTCAGACAATATCTTATTTGCAATAAATGAAGTTTGGATGAGTAAATTATGACCAAAAATATACATGTAGATCAAGAAAGAGCCATAAGTGAAAAATGAAAAAATTCACCACCTTGGGACCCATGCCAAAATATCTTGCAAAGCATGTCCACATTAGAAAAAATTACCTTGGTAGGCATGCTAATTCATAACAAAAAAATGTCTTACAAAGCATGCAAACTCATACCAAATATCACCTTAGGAAGCATGTTGGTTCCATATCGAAATTGCCTCAACTAGTGTGTGAATCCTATACTAGAAACTGTCTCGAGTTCTTTGCCAAAAATCTCAATTTTTTAACCAAAGAGTTGTGATTTCAATGGGAAAAAATCTTGATTTTCATTAAAAAAAAATCTCAATTTTCATGTCAAAATTTTAAAAAATCACTGCCTCAAGAAACGTGCTAAATCTAGGAGCAATTGTTTTACCCAGATTCCAATTGGATCTAAATTAGACAAATTTTAAATGAAAATAAGGGTTTTTGGGCACTATGAGGTCAACGATGATTTCTATTTGGGTTCAAAGTGACCTAAAAATTAGTGACCCCTCCAAATATTTAAAAGAAATGTTGTGAAGAATGAAATCCTTTGAAAGAAAAGGTACAAATTTGAAAGCCAAGTGAAACCTCTCATAAATAGAAAAAGGGCATGATGATCTCAAGCTCTGATACTATGTTGTAGTTGATGAAAGATCAACCCCACAACTCCCAAGAATCACCTACATGAAAACACATGTCACAAAGAGAGAGAAGAAAAAGCTATGGAGGTTGGAATTCCCTAATCCACAAATGAGACATTCTTGATGAGAAAAAAGATAAATTGTTGTTATCAAAAGTGAATTAATGAGTAGAAGGAAAGATCATCCTTATAAAGGTGATCAAAACCCTAATAGATGAACGCTAGGCTACATGATAATAATTAATAAAATATAAGTAATTATTATATGTCTAAATTTTAGCATAAAAAAACTATAGATAATAAGTGACTTAATAGTTAAATCAAAATGATTTAGTAAATAAGCTAATATCTTATTTCTCTAGCATTTATTAATTTGAATACTTCATAGTTGTGCATCCAAGCTATCTAATTTGCTAAGTTGTTATTTTTCTTATATTGGCTCAATAATTTTACTTTAGATAAAGATGGTGTGCATTCTAGATTTGATATTTATTTTATTATTCTTAGATAGATTTGCATGTTCGTATAGCTTAATGTCATTCTATTTGTTGAAAATCCTAAAAATCAAGATTAAATCTTGCATTCATATTGGTTAAATCCTTCATTGTAGAATTAATCTAAGGTCACTGAGCTCTTAATTCTTAGAGAAAATATTCAAACAATGACTGGATAGAAGTCAATAACTTTCCTTATTCAAAACATTAAAGATCAACAATCTCATGTATAGTCTTGGATGAATATAACATTTAATGACCATGTAGAAGTGTATAGAGGAACATCTTGACACATACATTTCTACCACCCATGTGGGGTAGAAAAATCAAAATGTTGACCTAATCTTGCTCAAGTTTGAAATTCAACATATCTTACTTTTGTACTTTGTAGAATAGAATCATTTGGGAAGTTCTTTCCTCAAATGAATCTTCTATTAACTCACACATAACTTGATTCTGGATTGTATAATCCCTAAGGGATTCCATTCCTCATCCCAAGTTTGATTTTGGATTGCACTATTGATCTCTCTAGTTTTATTATCTGTTAATGTTAAACACTTAGTCATATAGAAGGAAAAGGTTGTTAGTCATCAATGTGACCAAGCCTCCCTATATAGGTTGAGCCATGTATTTCTAAAGATTTGTAAATAATCTTATATATGCCAATCTCTATAGAAGGTGAGCATGTCTATAGTTACTGAGTATTCCTATGGAATTTGAGTTTAGTTATTTCTAAAAAAGTAGAGCAAGTGGATTTCGAGTCATATAGAAGGTGCTGAGATAGTTGAGGTTGAGTATCAACATGAAAATGAGTTACTACTAAGAAATGGAGCATGGAGTAACATAGTTTGAACAAGAATGTTTGATATGGCACAAAATTTGAGGTAAACCATTTTGAACCAAAATGTAAGCAACATTTAATGACAGAGTTTGTTATGCATTTTCATATGGATCATTGATCCCTGTGAATGAAAGATAACCAATCACATGAAGAGGCTAAAAAATAAGCATCAAGATCAATGATTTTATTCTAGAAGACTCTATTGATGTCTATTTAAAAGCACATCCAAACCCTCTTTCGAAAGGATGTGTAGTGTTGTGAATGTTTATGCGAAGGAATTAGGTTTTGGAGGCTACAAGAGAAGTTGTAAAGTAACCAAGTATTGTGACTGAGTGAAGTAGTGAAGATAAAAGAAAGGATATATTAGATAGGAGATCATACTATAGATTGCAAAAAGAAGATCCATAATCAATATTCTAAGTGCAAACTAAAGGATCAGATATTAAATTATCATTTTGGAAAAGTGAATCAGGGTAGATCTCTTTATAGAGTAGTCCTAATAGGCCTAAGTAAATATGATAATAGAGTTCTTACTTGATTGTGATTTTTAAATCCTTTAATCAAGGTAGACCTAATAGGCTTGTAAAAATCTTAACCAGTAGACCCCTCAGAGAGTAGATCATTAGAAGTGATGAAATTTTTAGCCCTAACATGCAAATTTTTTTAGTCCATTAGTAAATATTTGTGGGTATCATCCCCACCCCAGTTTTATCTTCACCTTGGAGGGTTTTTGAAAAACTAAAATATCATTGTGTTATGTGTTTACATTTTCATGTTGATGGATGAGATGCATAGTTAGATTTATTTTGGAAATTCAAGTTAAATCTTATGTTATGCATGATCTAGTTATGAGATCGATTAAGTGGTGAATGCAATTAAGTTGTTTTGAAGGATAAAATTTTTAGTGATCCTGATTTAGCCCCCTCCCCACCCCTCCCCCCTAGCATCTCACCTTCTCAATAAAATGCTAACAATTGGTATCAAAGTTGTGTTATACTAGAAGAAGTTTAACCACTTAAGAATTTAAATCTTGGAGATGTAGCCTTATAGTTTGAGAAACACTATTAAGAATCAGATGATTGGCATCTAGCTCATACTACCACAATGTGAAGAAGAAAGAGATGAGTTAAGGAAATACTTATAGAAAAGAAGAAAGATGTCTCTCCAAAAAAATGACACACTTTATCAAGAAATAGGAACTAAGGGAATATTTGACACTGGAAATTCCAGTGAAGTTGATGTAGGTATCATAAATCTATTAGAGAAGGAAAACATTTTGAATGAAGAAGTTAAACGATTGAAAAGAGAACATGAAATCCAATGAGTAAGGCTATTTGAAGTGACTAGATGATGGGGATATTCTCACACTTACAGAATTCTTTCTCCACCTAAGGATTTCTCTTAGCCTTCCTAGGGTTCTTCCTTAATATCCTTCTTCAATAGATCTTATTATAGTCCTCGCAATCCTAGAAACTCACCTATCAATTCAAGTTACACTCCTAAACCTTCAAGCCTCAAGTATGAGACTTTGTGCTTAATAAGAAATCAAACTCAATAGGGCATTCTAGCATGGAAAATGAGTGTTTTGACCACCCTCACATTGTTCTTGGTCATTTTCCAACCATTCTACACCATCTCTCCAAGTCTCAATCTTCAAAATTACAATATTGCTCTTTTAGGCCTTATAGTTCTATGAGCCCCAATTAGGCCTCCTTCTAACAAGAAATTTGAAATAACATCAAAACCCCTTAACTATTAGGAATAAGGTGTCTCAACCTTGTATAATTCCTATTCTTAGTATTTGTTTTGTAAAATGTATTTCTTGCAAATAATGTTGATGTGTCGACATCTTGAATTGTGTGTAAGAAGATCATGGCTAAAATGGCTATGACAGATTCCTATGACACGTAAGAGCTATGTTAGGAAGATTCAATGATAGGTGAAGACATGTGGCAACTAAGATATTTGAGTACTATACACTCTACCCCAATAGTAGCCCTAAAGTGAAGCGCATGTTATAAGTGTTTTTAGGGTTGCTAAGAGAGATGATGGAAAAAAGGTGTGTTGTTGGTACTACAAGTAGCTACTGGAGTCTTATGTTGTTGATGTTGAACTTGCATTGCAAGTGTCTTGTAACCTTGTGTTGAAGATAATACATTGTTCAGGTTCTGAAGGGGTGTGGTTGTTTTACCAAAAGGTTTTTCCCCACCAGCAAATCCTTGTGTTATGTATTCCTTTCTTTATCTATTTTCTGTATGCATGGTTGGCTACAATATTGTTGTTTACATGATATTTAATCTGTAACTGAAGAAGATTTTACTAGGATTTGCATTATACTTTCCTTATGAGATTAGTGTAGGAAGTTGTTTCCGCACCTAAGTTTCCTTACAAGTGGTATCAGAGCCTGGTTTTGGCTTGGTCATGGGTTCAAATCTCCCTGGTACCTTCTCGACCCACGTAAGCACCTAGTATGTGTGTCAAGGGGGAGATTGTTGGGTGATGTGACGTGCTCCTCTACCCACAAGTGGTTAATTATGTGGTGTTCCTTGTTCACTAACAGTCATGGCTTTTGGTGCAATGGCAAATGGGCCCTACAATTGGTATTAGAGCTTGATCAACTTTTGATCCTAGTTGTTGGGTAGGGTTTTTTGTGCTAATCTCAAGTTGAGTGGGAGTCTTGTGTAGAGCATCCTGAATCTTATTTGTTGATTGAGATGGCGAGTTCATCATATGGAAGAATGGAGGTGGAGAAATTTAATGGCACTAATTTCGAGTTGTGGAAACTCAAGATGGAAGACATGTTGGAATATTGTGACCTATGGGAAGTGACTAAAAGTGCTACTAGACTAGAAACTATAGCTCAAGAAGATTAGGATATCAAAGACTATAAAGCTAAGGGTCTCATAAGACTCTGTTTAACCAATGCAATCCTTCTGAATGTTCTAGATGAGAAAACCACATATAGTTTGTGGGAGAGACTTGGGGCCGTGTATCAGGCCAAATCTTTGGTGAACAAGTTTTTCCTGAGGAAGAAGTTGTATTCTCTATGAATGGAGGAAGGTGGATCCTGAATGGATCATTTAAATGCATTTAATCTATTGGCTGCATAGTTGACATCAGTTGGTGTCAAGTTAGAGGAGGAGGATCGTTGCTACACACTTTTGTGTTCTTTACCGGATTCATGGGACCATCTTGTGATGGATCTCAAAAGCACGTTAGTCACTTTCAAAATGGATGATGTGGTGTCTTCACTGCTATCAGAGGAGATGTGGAGAAAGGATTCCATTTTGAAAAAAGAAGCCCTTGCTATTTGTGGGAGATCCATGGAAAGAGGGAAGAAAAATGACAATAAGTCTGACAATAAGGGTAGAACCAAATCCCGTGGGAATTCAAAGACTTCCAATAATTCCAAGGAAAAATGTTGGAACTGTGATAAGACTGGGCACTTCCGTAAAGACTGTAAGGAGCCTAAGAAGAAGAAGAAAGCATCAGATTCTAGTTTTGAAAAATCTCAAGAAGATGGCAATGCATTCATCGTAGCTTTGGCAGCCCATGCATCTGATGATGTGTGGTTGGTTGACTTGGGTGCATCTTTTCACATGACCTCTCATCAAAACTGGTTCTCTAAATATGAAGAGTTCGATGGTGGAAAGGTGTACTTGGGTGATGATTCTCACCTAAAGATAGTTGGACGCGGAAGGGTCGCTATCAAATTTACTGATGGACGAGTAAAGGGAATCAATGGAGTTATGCACATTCAAGGTTTGGCACGAAACCTATTATCTGTAAGTATGTTGAATGATGTAGGTGTGCAAGTTTTTTTTTCTAAAGATGGATGTAAGATGATGAGAGGAGCTATGGTGCTTGCTAAGGGTACTATGAGAGGTAATTTGTTTCAGCTTGATGCATACATTTCTCAGTGTAATAGTTCTTCAGTTTCAAAGAATAGAGTAGCTATCACCTCATCTCCACCATTTGAATGAGCAGTAAAGAAGATTGTGGTTAGTGGTTCTGATCGTAGTGCAACTAGTGTACCTAAGGGTGCAAACACTTTGGAAGGTAAGCTTCCTGCAGAAAAGACAATGTTATGGCATTTCAAATTTGGCTACATTGGTGAGAAGGATCTCAGAACCTTGAAAAATAAAAATCTCGTTAAGGGGTTAAATGATTTCCATCTTGAGTTTGACTTCTGTGAACACTATGTATATGGTAAACAAAATCATGTTTAGTTTTACTTTAGTTCTCAAAAATCTTCTGATGTTTTGGATCTTATTCATTCTGATGTATTTGGTCTTGTAAAAGTTCCTTCAATCTCTGAGTTTGTATTTTTTGTATCTTTCATAGATGATTATAGTAGAAGGACATGGATTTATTTCCTTAAAAGTAAGACACAAGTATTTAGTTGATTCAAGTAATTTAAAGCCCTTGTAGAGAATCAGACTAGTAAGAAGATTAAGTGTGTGAGAACTGACAATGGTGGTGAGTTTTGCTCAGCAGAGTTTGAACAGTTCTGTAAAGAATAAGGTATCGAGAGGCATAAGACAACTCCTTATACCCTCGAGCAAAATGGAGTTGTAGAGAGAATGAACAAGACTCTGATGGAGAAGGCTAGGAGCATGCTTAGTGGAGCTGGTTTAGAACAAAGATTATAGGCCGAAGTTGTGGCCACTGCTTGCTATCTGGTTAATAGATCTCCTACATTAGCCCTTGTTGGTAAGACACCCATGGAGGTGTGGTCTGGTAAGAAGCCTTCAATTAGACATCTTCGTGTTTTTGGTTGTGAAAATTATGCACATGTTCCAAAGGAGAAAAGATCTAAGTTTGAAAACAAAGTTGTTAAATGTATTTTCATCGGATACAGTGTTGGTGTGAAAGGATACAAGCTTTGGGATCCTGTGACTAGTAAGGTGTTGTATAGTAGAAATGTTATTTTTAGTGACCTAACATCTTCTCCTATTGTGCTACAACCAGATGAAAAAGAAAAGGAAAAAGATGTTGTTCAATTGCCTCCTACCCTTGAGAAGACTGAATAGAGAGACCATGTTGGGTCTAATGATGAGGAGAGCTCTAGCAGCTCTGACAGTTCAGAAGAAGAGGAAGAACAACCTCAACCTCAGCCCTTGAGGAGATTTACAAGAGAAAGAAAGCAACCAGAAAGGTTTGGTTATTCTATGTTAGATTCTAATTGTGCTTTTTCTTTGATTACTAATACTGATGAGCCCAGATCTATCAAAGAGGATTTGGGCATGGAAGATGCAGGTTCCTGGATTGAGGCTATGGATGATGAGATGGCTTCATTAGAGAAAAACAAAACATGGGACCTTGTACCTTTGCCTAAAGGGAGAAAATCTATTAGCTGTAAATGGGTGTTCAAGAAGAAATTTTGTGCAGATGGTAGTGTTGAAAGGTACAAAGCTAGATTGGTTGTAAAGGGGTATTCACAGGTAGAGGGAATAGATTATGGTGAAATATTCTCTCCTATTGCAAAGTTGACATCCATTAGATTTATGTTATCTCTTGCTACATCATATGATTTAGAGATAGAATAGATGGATGTGAAGACAACTTTCCTTCATGGTGATTTGGAGGAAGAGATTTATATGTCATAGCCTGAGCACTACATTGTTAAAGGTAAAGAATCCTTTGTTTGTAGATTAAAGAAATCTCTATATGGTTTGAAGCAATTTCCTAGGATGTGGTACCTTACATTTGATGCCTTTGTGTTGTCAATTGGATTTGTAAGATCAAAATCAGATCATTGTGTTTATTTCAGAATTGAAAATGATCACCTTCTTATTGTTGCATTATATGTTGATGATATGTTATTGTTTGGGAAGGGTAAGGGTATGATTTCTGATTTTAAATCTTAGTTGTAAACAGAGTTTGAGATGAAAGATCTTGGGGCAACTAGGTACATCTTGGGTATGGAAATTAGTAGAGACAGGTCTAACAGAAAACTTTGGTTGAGTTAGAGTAAGTATCTGAAGTCTGTGTTGGACAGGTTCAGCATGGCAGATTGTAGACCACTATGTGTTCCTATTCCTATGGGAACAAAGTTATCTGTAGATGATTGTCCAAAATATCCTAGTGAGGTGGAGGACATGAGTAGAGTAACTTATGCTAGTGCAGTTGGTAGTCTTACATAATCTATGGTCTGTACTAGACCAGACATTGCTCAAGCAGTGGGAGTCCTTAGTCAATTTATGGCTAACCCTGGACGAGTACATTGGGATGCAGTTAAGTGAGTATTTAGATATTTGAGGGGTACATTAGATTACACCATATGTTGTCATGATAACTCTTCTGGATCTCCGCATTCAATTTGTATTCATGGGTTTGTGGATTCAGATTGGGCAGGTGATATTGATCGCAGGAGATCCACTAGTGGTTATGTGTTCACTATGTTTGATGGTGTCATCAATTGGATGAGTAAGCAACAACTTGTGGTTTCTTTGTCCACTATAGAAGCTGACTACATGGATGCTACTCATGCTTGTAAGGAAGCCATTTGGCTTAAGAGATTGTGTTCTGATGTTGGTGTTGATGCAAAATAGATTACTATTTGGTGTGAAAGTTAGAGTGCTATTTGCCTTGCAAAGAATCCAACTTTCCATGCCAGAACAAAGCACATTGATGTGCAGTTTCTAGAGTCTTTTGTTGTTGATGTTGAACTTGCATTGCAAGTGTATTGTAACCTTGTGTTGAAGATAATACATTGTGCAAGTTCTGAAGGGGTGGGGTTGTTTTACCGAAAGGTTTTCCCCACCGAAAAGTCCTTGTGTTATGTGTCCCTTTCTTTGTCTATTTTTTGTATGAATGGTTGGCTGCAATATTGTTGTTTACATGATATTGAATCTATAAGTGAAGAAGATTTTAATAGGATTTGAATCATACTTTCCTTTTGATATTAGTGTAGGAAGCTATTTCCGCACCTAAGTTTCCTTACATTAACAAGCCCTAATGGTTCATCATAGAATTTGTCTCACAAAAAACTAGTCTCAAAGATTTATTAGGTTTTAGCCTCCCATAGTGTCCAGACAACTCTTTTCCAAAAAACTATACATTTTAAAGGGTTTCTAGGGCATTGAAAACACTTCATGAAAAGTTAGGATCTTCCTCTCAGACCTTCTCTTCTAGCCTATGTACACTTTATTACTATTTCATTTCCCCTAGCAATATTTTCTCATGGCATTCAAGAAAACTCATTCAAACTCTTCTACAACCATCTCAATACCTAGGAAAACAACTTTAGGCTTTCCTAGGGCTTCCTTACAAAAATAGATAACTTTTCCACACAACCAAAAAAACACATATATACATAAATTAGAAAGGCTAATGCTTGAATCCCAAAGACCATGTTATTTTAATCATGGGCATTCAAGTTATAGTCATTCTTTTTTAGGCTTCTTTGTACAAACCAACAAGAAATTTAAAACTAATTAATTATTAGGACCTATCAATAAAAATTCAAATTTCTCAAACAAGAGTACACTGATAAGTTGCATGCTATTAGAAAACTAATCCATGCAAAATAGTCAGAGGATCAATATTCTTCTTGATTTCTCCTAGATAGTCTGTACAATTCAATTACCAACCCCTCACAGTGGGATGGTTTGTATTTTTATACCTTATTTCTAATTATTCATACCCTTGGATCAAATCCCAAACCTCTTTAGTGCTCCTTACTAAAGTTGTGCAAATTTTTTCATGAGCAACTTTTGCAGTTTTTGCAAAGGTGATATTTCAACACCTCAAACCTATCTAGATTGACCAAAATCCACCAAAATTGATCTAGAAACACCTATGGACCACTTTTTCACAACTATCTATCAAGCTCGAGGTATTTTTATTTTTTGACCTATTTTACCCTCTTAGGACCTTATAGCACTAACTAGGTCTTTACAATTAGATCATGGACAATAAATGCACTTAATCTACTTTTATACACTCTAACACACCTTGGGACTATGGCTAGTCTTTATTTGGTCAATGGTTGGCTAGGTCATTTTCAAGCCAAAACTCCTATTGGGGTTTTCTTTTCCTTAAGGTGCTCCTACACCATACTCCCCTCCAAGAAGAGGACTAAGTTACCTATGGTGAGAGAAACTCTAGACTAATTACATGCTTCTTGAAGTCACTTTGTGCAATCCATATTGTTTCTAGTTTGTGGTGACTAATTAGGGAATTATTGTACATACTCCATAATTCCTTCATGGGGTTTAGGGCTATTTTATCAGCATTTTTGAGCAGGCATGTTTTAACTTATTTTAACCCTAAATAAACAAAAATACTTGTATAAAAGGGCTTAGGGTTATGGATTTTCATAAGGTGTGATGCAATAATTTCTTCTTGTAGTGGTAATGATCTATAAGGGATTAAATATTGCAATCAGGTTGTAATCACTGGATCATAATAATATTGGACTCACTATTTGATGGACGTAGCCTAGGGATTGGGTGAACCACATTAAATCTTGGTGTCTTGGGTTTTTTTGTGCAATTTATTATTTTTTGATTTTGTTTATATTTGCATCTAATTTTTATATATGTCTATAGTTAATCCTAATAAGTGGTATCAGAGAAAAGTTATTTTTTTAGTTATCCTCTTCATGCAAGTCTCATGGTTTAGTGGAAGTCTCATGGTTGAGTGAGAACGATGGAAGACAAGGGTAAACTAAAGGTTGAGAATATTAATGGGTATAACTTTCAATTATGGAAAATGCAAATGGAGAACTATCTTTATCAAAAGGATTTATGGAGGTCTTTGGAAGGAATAGGTAAGAAGTAGAGAACTATGACAAACAAGGGCTAAGAGATTTTAGATTTAAAGGTACTTGGAAGAATTTGATTGTGCCTTGCACCATTGATGACATTTAACATTAAAAAAGTGAAGATGATGGAAGAGTTGATGGAAACCCTAGAAAAATTGTATGAAAAGCCCTCCACTTCAAACAAGGCATTTCTAATGAAGCATTTATTTAATATGAAGATGACTGAAGGTGGATCTATTATAGATCATTTAAATGAGTTTAATAATGTTACTTGAGTCATTTATCTTCTATGAATATCATTTTTTATGAATAAATTAGGGCTCTCTTGATTTTGTGCTCTTTGCTAAAAAGATGAAATGGCTTGGTAATGGTGGTGAGTAATTCTATTTCTAGATCTAACCCCCTAAAATTTGATGATGTGATTGGTCTTTTTCCAAGTGAGGAAACTTTTAGGAAAACCTCAAGTGGATTTACATTAGGAAGTGCTTTGAAAGCACAAAGTAGAGGCAAAATGACTGAGAGAGGAAATAATTGTGGAAATCATGGAAAATCAAGAGGAAATTCAAAGGGGAAGAAGTCTCAATCCTTAGGACCAAGAGATTATTGGTATTGTGGGAAATCAGGGTATAAGAAGAAATTTTGTTGGACTCAAAAGAACAATGAAGGAGATAAACTAGAAGGGAATAAGGAGGAAAATGTGTTAAGTAACAAGTTCAAAGAGGATGTTTTTCTTCTTTCCTTAGAAAATGTCAATGATTCATGTGTTTTAGATTATGGTGCTTCATTTCATGCTACATGCCATAGAGGTTACTTTATTGATTATGTCCAAGGGGATTTTGGGCTTGTTTATTTAGGGGATAATGAACCTTGTCAGATTGTTTGAAAGGGACAAGTTAAGATTAAGTTGTAGATGTTGGAAATTATTGAAAAGATCATTGATTGAAGAATGATGGAGTTAGTAAAGAATGTTTTCAATCATTGTTTTTTCATTGATGTAAAACTTGCTATTTTCTAGAATGAAAATTTCTTATATGGTCCAAATACTATCACTTATTTGACTAACAAGGATGAGTTAATCAATAAGAGGTAACTAGAGCACCTAAGGGAAAGGTTGAAGTTATGTTGTAATGAAGTATAAGGATCAACTAAGACATTGATGAAATAGCGCATTGATAACATATTCTAATATACAAAGGATGGACACACTTAGATACATTAGAAACATAAATTGTAACAATATAATTTGCAAAGCTTAACTAAGTTCATCTATGAGTGCCAAGCAAGCTAGTTCAAGCCAAGAAAACCTATAGTTGAAGCCAAGCAAGTGGAAAATCTAGTGTGTACTAAGTAAACTTTAGGTGTCAGTTAAAGTTCAAGTGCCAAGCATCAGTAAAAATGTAGTGGATGTTGAGAAAAATTGTTTAGGTACTGAGCATTAGTAAATATATAGTCATTGCCAAGCATCAATGAAAATGTGGTTGATGTTGAGTAACGTAGTATGTGTTGAGCACCAATATTTCAATAGTGTCGAGTTCCTACATTAATTGAAAATTCAAAGACTCACTACATCAGAGTCGATAAGGTTGTTACATTAAATTTTGTGAACCAGTTAGATAATAAGGATAATGATCTGGTGTCATAGAGTTTTATACCAACTAACATTAGGCGAATGCAAATGGATTGATCATGATGTTTCTAGAAGGAACAATTTGGAGGGAAAGTTACATCATTTCTTTCCAAGTCAATTCAAGTTATGAGTAGGAAGAATTGAGCGGGAAATGAACTATAGAACTTCTTTATAAGAAGTTATAGGTCATAGATCAAAAGGAAGGAGTAGAAGAATGTAGTTAAGAGTATCTGCAAAAGATAGATTGTTGAAAAGTGTTAAGGGCAAGACATAGTGAGGAAGAATAGAGCATAGAGACTCTGATTCAACCAAGTAACTACAAGGAGATGATTGCATTTACATAATGAGAAGAAGACTCAAGGGGATAGAACTTGTAAGGGTGGACAAGCTGTTAAAACTACAAGGAAGGAAAGCCAAGCAATATTGAAGAGTTGAAGTGTGATCTGAGATTTGCAAGGTTGAGTTGCAATTTATATTAGGTCAAAGCTTTCTAATAATCTCTAGAAATTGTATTATATATTGAAAACCTATTTTGATAGTTTAGCTTAACAACTAGGTGGTGAAGCCTTTTGAGAAGGTGAATGAAAGTCCTATGGAATTAGGTGGGCCTAGTAGCCTTCTGTAAATCCTTTAATAGGGTGACATTCCAAGTTGAATGTTCTAAAGTCCTTTAACTAGGCACACTCCTAATAGGGTGTTGAAATCCTTTGACAAGGTCACATTTAACAGTGTGTTGTAGCCTTTAACAGGCAGGCCTTTAGCAGGGCATCACTTCATAAGGGCGAGAAAAGAAGGTAGCATGTTACTAGTGGTTTTCCCAAATTGGGTTTCCACATAAATCTCTGTGTTATGTGTTGATTCTATATGTTTCATTATTGCATATTGATTTACAGTAACTTGCTAGGATAAAGGTTAAAAGCTTGGATGAATGAGAATGTGATATGGCCTACTATAGTTTAGTAGAAAGTTTGAAATTGGACATATTGTACCTTGAATAACTGATTCACCAGCCCCCCCCCCCCCTCTTAGTTATTCTAAAGAAATCTAACAGTAGAATGAAAATCATTGGCTAGTATATGAGATAAGGCATATTCCTAGGCTAAGTAGGAATTTAATTTCAGCAGGGAAACTAGGTAATGAGGGTTGTGTAGTGACTTTTAATGATAAAAATTGGAAGGTTTCCAAAGACTCCCTTTTAGTAGAAAAAAGGTGTGGAATTAGGCATCTTTTATCTTTGTACAGGTCATATTGTTCCTTCTACTTTGATTATTTCAGTGAAAAATGAATATTTGGGAATAGTTGCTATAGTTGAGTAGGGAAAACAAACAAATGCTATAGATTTTGATACGGTACTATCGAACCATAGACTTTGGCACATGAGAGGGAAAGGTATGAAATTAATAAATTTAAATAAATTTTAGCTAAAATTTGTTAATATGGATTTCTATCGAAGTTGTGTGTATAGAAAACAAAAGAGAGTGAATTTTGTGAAGAGTGGGAAGGAAAAGAAAAATGTGAAGTTAGAGCTTGTGCATATAGATATATGGGGACTAGTTCAGGTATCGTGCCTTGGTAGATATGATTATTATGTTACATTTATTAATGATACAACTAGAAAAGTATGAGTTTATTTCCTTAGATATAAATATGATGTATCTAAAACTTTTTAAAAATGGAAATGCTTGGTTGAGAATGGGACCTGTAAAAAGCTAAAATATCTTAGATCTGATAATGGTGGTGATTATTGTAGTCATCAATTTGAAGAGTATTTCTCCATTGATGGTATTCATAGACAAAAAAAATTCTAAGAACTCCACAAGAAAATGGAATGGGTAAATGGATGAACAAGGCAATAATGGAGCCTGCAAGGAGCATGAGGTTGCATGTTGGGTTTCCTTTAAACATTTGGGTGGATGTTGTCAATTCTATTGTATGTTTGATTAATAAAGATCCCTATATTCCTTTGGGTTGTTGCATTTTAGAGCAAGCATGGACTGGTAAGAAGGTGAGTTATTCTTTTCTAAAAACCTTTTGTTGTGAAGCATTTGCAGATATAGATTCTAAAAACACAACCAAGCTGGATGCTAAGTCAAAGAAATATATATATTTTGGATATGGCATAGATGAATTTGGTTATAGGCTTTGGGATTTAGAAAATCATACAATTGTAAGAAGTAGGGATTCATTTTCAATGAGAAAGTGTTGTACAAAGATCTATTTCAGAAGCATGAGAATAAAGAAAATTATTATGTAGTGTTGGATGATACTTCACAAGATGATGTACCAATAGTTCACTATGATCTACAACAACAACAACAATTAATACCACACATCTAGATGAATGTTAGATTGTCAAAAAGGCTAAGTCAACCTCCAAAAATATTTCCTCCCTCCTTGTACTCTATTTTACAAATTGATGTTGGTGAACTTGAATGTTATGATGAAGTTGTGCAGGTGGATACTAAGATTTTGTGGGAGTCTACAATGGCAAAGAAATAGATGCCTTGCTAAAAAATAAGATTTTTGATTTATGCAAGTTATAGAACAATAGGGTTATAGGTTGAAATAAGAGGATGGAGGTAAGAAAACTATTTAAGCTAGATTAGTTTTAAAAGGATTTTCATTAAAAAAGGGTATTGATTTTTATGACATATTGTCTCGTCATATTGTAAAAATGACTTCTATTCATATTTTTTTAAGTATTATGGCTACTAAAGATTTTCATTTGGAGAAGCTTGATGTTAAAACAAGCTTCCTTGATTTTGATTTGGATGAAGAGATATGTACGACACAACCATAGGGATTTGAGGTCAAAGGTAAGGAGAACTTATTGTGTAGATTGAAGAATAGTTTATATGGCTTGAAGCAAGCACCTCAACAATGGAATCTAAAAATTGACAATTTTATGCATGAGCATGGATAGAATAGATTCCATTTAGATCATTATGTTTATTTTAAGAGATTGGACGATGAAAACTACTTAATTTTATGTTTATATGTTGATGATATGCCTTTAGCTTGGTCTAATATGGACCAGATTAAGGGGTTGAAAAAACAGTTAGCACATTCATTTTTTGTGAAGCATGTGGGGGCACAAGAGCAAATCCTTGGTATGAAGATTAGGAGAGATAGGAAAAATAAAAAATTGACTTTATCTTAGCCTGATTATATTATGAAGGTGCTGCAATTTTTATCTATGGAGAATGTTAAAGCTATCAACACACCTTTATTTGGTCATTTGAAGTTGACTAAGGAGATGTGTCCAAAGATAAAGAAGAGGAGGATAAGATATCTAAGATTCCTTATAATTTAGTTGTAGCAAGCTTGATGTATGCTATGGTATGTATGAGCCTAGATCTTGTGCATGCATTAGGAGTCATTAGCAATTATATGAGTCATCTAAGGTTTGAGAATTGGAATGTAGTTAAATGGATTCTCAAATATTTGAGAGGAACATCTAATAAATGTTTACATTTTGGGGGCTCTACTACAAATCTATAGGGTTATGTTGACTCATATTTGGTGGGGGATATTGGTAGTAGGCATAGTACTACATTTTGTTTATTTACTATTAGTGGGGCAACATTGAGCTACGTTTTGTCACTTGCAGATGGTTAATACTTTATCCATTATAGAAGTAGAGTATATTTCTACTATAGAGGTAAACAAGTAGATGATATGGCTTTAGTTCTTCTTGTAAGAATTTGGACACACTTAGAAGGATAACTACTTATTTATAGATATTCATAATGCCATTCATCTTGTGAAGAATTCTACTTTAAATGCAAATACAAAACATATACACTTGCACGGTACCATCTTATTTGGTTAGTTTTGGATAATGGACAATTAAAGCTGGACAAGATACATATAAATGAAAATAAAATGGATATGTTTACAAAGGTAGTGACAAGGAAGAAGTGGAACTCTTATTCATCTTTAGTTGGTCTTCTAGATTAAATAGAATAAAAGAATAGCATAGTCCATTGTAGTTTGATCCAATGGGAGCCTCATAGAGTAGCAGAATAGTTGTAGGACCAGTCTCCAATTGGGAGATTTTTGTCTAGTGTGGAGCTTTATTAGTCCCCAAGTGGGAGGTTATTAGTTTTTGGTGACTAATAAGGGAAGTACTATAATACTCCATAATTCCTTGGTGGGGTTTGGGGCTATTTTATCAACATTTTTAGGTAGACATGTTGTAACTAATTTTAACCCTAAAGTGGGAAAAATACTTGTATAAAAGGACTTAGGGTTAGAGATTTTCATAAGGTGTGATGTGATAATTACTTCTTGTGACCATATTGAATGATAAGAGATTATAGATTGTAATCATGTTGTAATCATTGGATCATAACAATATTGGACTCACTCTTTGGTAGACCTCGCCTAAGGATTCAGTGAATCATGTTAAATATTGGTGTCTTTTGTTCTCTTTTGTACAATTTAATAATTTTTGATTTTGTTTATATTTTTATTTAATTGTTATTTCTAACCATCTTCAATCCCAATAGTTTCTTCAGCTTCAAGGGTTTCTTTCCATTTTATTAGGTATTCTTTGTAAACCTTGTTTCTAGTACTCTTCCTAACTCTAGAGTCTAGTATCCCTTCAGCTTGAGGCTACAACATTTTAGGTACTTGTAGATCTACTACATCCTTTTTAAACCATGTTTGACACTTTGTATCATTAATATCTAGATATCTATAGGTATACAAGTCTTGAACATTGAAGATGGATGAGATTGACATGCCCTGGGGTAGATAAACTTTCTATGCATTTGCATGAACTTTGTATGCATTTGCACCATACTTGTCTAAAACCTTACATGGCCAAATCCTCTCCATTCAAAGCTTAGTTGGAATTCCATTTTTTCAGTCTAGACTTATCCAAGAACACTATTAACAAGTCTCCTATTTGAAATTGTAATTCGCTTCTTCCCCTACATTTCTTTTCTTTTATTTTTTGATTGGCCTCTATTAATGTATACTTCACTTGATCATGAACTTCCTTCAATGACTAAGCAAAGTCATCTGCATCCCAATAGACCTTATCTTATCCTAGTAGCTCTCTAAATTCAATAATACCTCTTGGATGTGCACCATATACAACTTGGAAATGAATCAGTCCTATGGTTCTATTTTTACTATCATTATAGGAAAAGACTGCCTAAGGAATAACTTGCTCCCAACATTTCCCATACTCCTTAGTCAAACATCTTAGTAGGTTAAGAAGAACCCTATTAATTACATCTATCTACCCATCTATTCAAGGATGATAGGTAGAACTATGAGCCAAATTAGTGCCTAACCTCTTCCAAATTGTTTTCCAAAAATGCTCCATGTATCTTAACTATCTCCTTGAAGAAAAGGTTGGTTATGTGACTATCATCATGTCTGGTTTTGCAATGTATAAAATGAATCATCTTACTAAACTATTGACCAAAAAAAATACACTATCTAATCCTATCTTAGTTCTAGGTAGACCAACTATGAAGTCCATGCTAATGCATTGTCAAGGCCGATTAGGAGTAGGTAATTGTTGATAAAGTCCTATATTGGATGAAGTGCCTTTAGCATTTTATCATATTCCACATTGTTCTACACAACTTATAACATCCCTCTGCACCTTGGGCCAATATTACAACCTTTCTCATTTCTACTAGATCTAGGGTCTTATTAAGGCCAAAATGACCACTCATACTCCCATTATGTTTATCCCATATAAGATTTTCCCGCATAGAACCTCTTGGAAAACACAATTGTTTCCCTTTAAACAACAACCCATTTTGTAAAATAAATTCAGAAAAATAACAATGAAAGTGGTTTTAAAATTTCTACATACCTTATGTGCTTCTACAAAATCAGTATCTTCCCCATACAAATCTTTAAACTTCTCAATCCCTTACTCTACAATTTGATCTCTTGAGAAGTCAACAACCTTCTACTTAAGGCATCAACCACCTTGTTATTGAGCCTCATCTTGGTCTTTATGGTAAATTATAGGATTGCAAGAACTTCATCCATTTAATATGCCTAAGGTTGAGCTTCTCTTGGGTGTTTATAAAAATTAGTGATTGATTGTCAATGTAGACAACAAACTCCTTGGGTAGGAGATAGTACCTCAATTTCTTAAGGGCTTGAACTAGTGCATATAGTTCCAAGTAATAGAGCGTAATGCCTTATCCTTGTCTCATTAAGCCTCTCACTAAAAAATGCTATAGTCCTTCCCTCTTATCTTAGCAGTTCTCCAACTGCTATCTTGATTGCATCACATTCCATAATGGACAAATTTTCAAAACTTTATAAAACCAATATTGGTTGATTGGTTACCTCCTTCTTTAATCTCTCAAAACTCTCATAAGATTCCTTTGTCCATGCAAATTTTTTCTTCATACATCGTAATATTGCGTCATTCATAGGAGAACAAATTTCACTGAATCTGGTCCCAAATTTCCTAAAAAATTGAGCTAACACATGGAAACTCATCACTTCAATAGCAGTCCTAGGGTGGGCTAGCTCAAAATTTCCTCGACATTACTGTTATCCATAATCAAATTTCCTTGTGAATTAAAAAAACTCAAGTAAACAAATTCCTCTTTCATAAACTCACTCTTCTCAAGGTTTATGGTCATCTTCTCCTATTGGATTCTTCTTAACACAATTTCCAAGTGTTTCATATGCTTTTCTTTTGTTTTTTTGAACATTAGGATGTCATCTAGATATACTACCACAAAAATTCCTATGTAATCTTTTAGGACTTCATTCATTACCCACATAAATTTACTTGTTGCAGTGGTAAGAACAAATTTCATTACCAACCATTCATAGAGTCATTCATTGGTTTTAAAAGAAGATTTCCACTTATCATCCTCTTTCATTCTTATTTGGTAATATCAACTCTTAAGATCAATTTTTGAGAAATGTCTAGCTCCACCAAGACAATCCATTAGGTCCTTTATCCTAGGAATATGAAATCTATAGCTTATTGTTGTCCTATTTTTTCCCTAGAATCTATACACATTCTCCACTTACCTCCCTTTTTATAGGCCAAGAAAACTAGAACATCACATGGACTTATGCTTTTTCTAATCAACCCTTGGTCAAATAACTTTTGGACTTTCCTTGAAATCTCCTTATTTGTTGCAAGTGTCATCTTATATGCAAATTTTTTTGGCAAAGAGGAACTTGGTATAAAGTCAATTTGATGACGTATCTCTCTCTTTGGGGGTAATGTAGGTTGTGCTCCATCACATATGATGTATTTGAAATGGTCTAACAACTATTGTACTTCTATAGGTAATGGTGTTTGTCTTGGTGTCTCCTCCTCCTTTGGTTTTACCATGATTGCATAACCAATTCCTTCTCCATGTTTTAGATGCTTTAAGAACTCTTTCCCACTCATCAAGAGTTTATTAGCCTCTTCCTTTTCCACAATTTTTTCTTCTAGTAATGACTAAATCTTAGAAGTATAGAATTTTAGGGTAGGGCCATTCATTCCTGACCTTGATTCGTTCATTCCCAACCATCTCCATTCTTCTCAAATGAGTACTTGTTCTCCTTGCCATGATGAACTATCTCCCTATCATACTTCCATGGTCTTCCAAACAATAGGTGAAATTCATCCATTGGTATAACATCATAGAGTATCATGTCCTGATACTTTCCTATGGTAAATTTGACCCATAATTTCTCATTAACTAGTATGTTCTTCCCCATGTTCAGCCAAGTGACTTTGTAGGGACACACATGAGGTATGTTTGTAAGTTTCAACTTATGAACTACTTCTTTTGAGATAACATTATTAGGCCACTGTAGGTCAATAATAACTCTACATACCTTGCCCAATATTTTACATTTAACCCTAAAATGAGCCCTCCATTTCTTATGTTCTTCATTAACAAGTTATTTTATCAAAACTCTTATAAGCATTAGATTCTCACCTTTCTTTGGGTCTAAGATTACCTCTAAATGCTTATAGTCATCCTCTTGCACATAAGTGATCTTCTTCTCTCCTTGTGAAGATAATGTCTTTTTAGGACACCTATAAGAAAAGTGACCCAATTGTCCACAACTATAACACTTCATTGAAGAAAAATGTGAGATTCTTCAAAATCTACCTAATTATCCTCTTCAACCTCTTCAAAAGCCACTTCCTCTAAAATAGCCTCCAGTGCTATTTGATTCATGAGGTTACATACTTGATTTGGAGTCCCCTTATCCTCTATTCTCATTGCCTCTTCTACTAGAACCCCCACTATGTCCACCTTTGGAATGTCCACCTCTTCCTCTGAATTTGTTAGAGTTGTGTTTCTTCTTCAATTTTTCATCCATGTTAAGGGACATTTGACAACAAATTTGTAGTGTGGTAAGGGAAAATAGACTCAACTCCTTCTGTATGTTTCATCTAAGGCCATTCAAGTACCTTGACACTTTAATACTCTCAACTTCTTGGCAACTAGATTAAAGGCTTAGTTTTTGAAACTCCTCTATATAGGCCAACATCTAGGTCTCTTTATCTCAAATTTTGTGTTTTCTTATGCAACTAGATATCATAATCCTCTGGTAGATAATTCTCTTTTATCTTGGCTACCATCATCTTCAAGTTGGTTATAGGATTCTTTTTTTCCTTTTCTCTTTCATCCTACAAGAACTTCAACCAAGTTAATGTTTGTCCCCTTAATCTTGATTTAAAGTTGACCATTTCCTCCCTCCCCTTATTTTCCAAATATTGCCAATTTCATAAAACCAAGGTGGTAGCCATGTCTATGTCCTTTGACCAAACATTTAACTCCATGAAAGTCTAATGGGATACATAAAAAAACTTGGCATATCTTTTATATTCCTAGGTCTTAGATCCTTCATATTAATGTTATATTCTTGTGAAAATTTAAGTTGCAATCTTGCGATCATGTCCTTGTTTAAATGATCACAAGTAGTTATGACTTAACCTTTTGGGAGGCTGCAAGCATGTGAAACAATTCTCTCTATAGATAGTGCATCTTCATAGGTGGTTAAGGGTTTAAGGATTTGAAGGTTGTGAGGTTGTAATCAAACCATAATAGTCATCTCTAGTTTTTCACTCCATCATAGGTGACAAAGGTTGACCCAAGGTTTATGCTACGAAGTTTTGATCTTAGTGTTCTTGCATGTTCACAAGCGATAAGGTCTAGACTAAGGTCAATGTAGTGATGTTGCAAGGTCTTTGTTCACTCATTCATAGGGGTTAATGATCAGTCAAAGATTCAAGTTGTGAGGTTGCAAAAAGCTATTTTTTGCAAGATCACATGGAGTTAAGCTTAACTCAAAGTCAAGAAAGAAAAGTCATGAATCTTATTCTTCACACAGTCACAAGGTTAAAGGATATATTTTGGTTCCAAGTTATGATCCTAAGATCACATCCTTGTTTGCATAGTCACAAGAGTTCATGGCCTAACCCTCAACTTGATCACAAAGGAAAAATATAGTTAATTAGATAGTTAGCATGGCTCTATAGCTTTTAATGATAACATTCAACTTTGAGTTTTGAGGTCACATTTTACATTGTTCACATGGTTGTAGGTTAAATTTTGTATTGTGAACACCTTAGAGGGCCCACATCCTCCTAGTCATTAGATGAAAGAAGATTGATCCTTAGTGTTTCCACACTTTCTAATGTTGCCAAAACTTTAGCTATTGTAAGTAAGTGATAGGCTACCATGTTGACACAATGGAACTAGTTTTTAGAAGGTGGGCTACAATGAAGGATGTGCCAAAATAGTTTGATGGATTGGTGAGACCTAATTGGTTCAAAGGTGATGACTATACTAGGTTCCCTTAATTTTACTACTACCATCAAGTTTGAGAAGATTAATGCCTAACATATCCCCACATTTTCAAGATGCCTGAATGTTAGACATAGCAGGGAATCAAGACTTGGACACAAGTCCTAGTGGGCACAATATTTTTAGCTCCTATTATCATAGCACCACAAAGGTTAATTTCAAAGAAATATCTCATCAAATGAGGGCTAATAAATTTAGTTGATATACTCTATCGATAAACTTCAAGAGTTTAAGTGGTGACCCTATGAAACTCATTAACTAGGTCAACAATATGCTTTGTTATAGCATCATGGGTGTAATTTTCAAAAATGGTGATCTTACAACAAGGTTTTAGGATTTTTAATCTTATGAGGAGATGAAATGAAATTGTACTATCATAAGGGCCAGTCTTCTAGCTAAAAATTATATGATAAAGAGTGATCAAAAGATCATAGAAGGAATGTGGGTTATGATTTTATAGTAGGCAAAGCATTGTAAAGATGATTTTTGGGTCTCTTAATGTTATTATAGTCAATTGTCATAGAATTATAGAGATGGGAGATCATATCAAGAAAATTAAGGACCTATAATTAGATAAAGTGTAGTTTCTCAAGAGATTGTGAGGGGTGATGCCAATGGTTTTTTAAGATGTGAAGGATTGAAATGGTTGTCATGGCATTTTGTGGTTGTAGTGTCAAGTGATCATAGGATCATAGGAGTGGAGAAGTGTTGACATTTGGAGGAGTTCTAATGCTATGAAAAGGGTAGATTATAAGATTTCAACATTGATTTCCTAGGCTCCCAAGGCTATGGCAAAGGTGTGATCATGCCATTATATGATTGTAAGATCATAGAGGATGCAAAAGGGTAAAGGTCCAATTTTAGGATAATAATTCATTGAATGAAGGTGACAAAGGTTGAATCAAAGCTTTCCATTAACAAAGGAAAAAAAAAAAGATCTCCTAATCTCATTATAAACTATGTTTGATAGATTGCAAGGGTAAGTTAATAGACTACCAAAGTCATGGTAGGTGTTAGCTAATCGTGATCATAGGATTGTGAGGTTATAGTCTCCTACTACCAATATTATTATAGACTATGATAATAGGATCGTAAGGTCAAGATAACCATGCTCATAACATTGAAAAGGAAGTTAAAGCAGTCCCCTATGTGATGACAGACTAGGAATCATAGGATCTCAAGGGTAGGCTGATGGGTCTTTGATGTTATGCCAAGGATATTATCATAAGATTGTATTGTTGTGAGATGTTTAATTTTGATCAATTGTAAGATTGTAAAACTCTAGGTTAATGAGGAATAGGTGATTGTTTGTCTAATATGGAAAATGACATGTGGGTCTTCAACTAATGAAATATCAAGAAAAGTACAATGTGAAGGTTGAATATAGTCGACCTAATGAATATATCTATTTTGGTGTGTTAATAATAAAGAGGAAGAAACTCTTTAATTGAAGAATAGATCATCTCCAACCACTTTTAGTGTTTTCCATGCCTATTTAATGTAAAGGAGCTTCCTCCCACTACCAAATTTTCCATCTACCCTACTAGAGTGATAATGGCCACCATTTTTGTCATTCAAAACTAGATTTGAATGTAAAAGATCAAATATTCTAGCATAGGGACATGCACTTGATCAGATTTCCTTCTATTCAATACCTATTTCTTCTCTATAATCTCAACGAGCTACCTAGTTAGAGTTTGAACTCAATGTAATATCCCTGTTATGCTTGAACTATGAAAGAAAATTTTGTAACCCTTCCAAGGGTCAGTATTTTCTCTAATTCTATAGTAGTAGTGTCATATGCTCTACTACTATAATTTCCTTTTGCCTATGAATGAATATTTTTCTTTGTTGTACCTCATTCTCCTGTAAATATGTGCAATACCTTCTTTCCCTTGTTTGTGTATTTCTTCCATTATTCAATCTTCATGATAGTATCCATTCAGCATTGAATAATATAGAGGTAAGTTCCCTCCTTGTAGAATCTCATTTGGTTCCTGATTTGGATCTGATCATTGAATTAAAACAAAGGTTTAATTAGTGTATTTTGAGATTGTATTGTTAGTAGTGCATTTTTATGCAGAGATAAAGCTGAAAAGACTATTTTAGTGTATCACCCCCTATAGATTAGACTAGGTAGTTTGATTTCCATGCATCTCCTTCTCCATTTTCCTCTCAAGAGTAGTTAGGTGCACCCTAATAGTAAGGAAACTGACCTTCTCTAGAGACTCAATCTCATGACTCAAGTCCCACAACTTGGAGATTGTTTCTATGCTTGACAAGGTTTCCTTTAAGTAAATACTTTAGGCAAGGGTGCAAGCATTTGTGACAATATTTTTTAGCATTTCAAGTGGAAAAAAATTCAAAACTTCAAATTAGTTTCTAGAACCTCCACTATTTATGACAACAATTTTTGGCACACCTGTTGGGACAAGAAGATTAAACTAGATAAGTCCATTGGTTAGCAAGTTGATCTTGTTCCATTGGGTATTTTTATCAAATTTAGTTGCCTTTGGAGGCATTTATATAACATTATTGTGACTTTAAGTGTACATATACTTGTTTCATATAGAGATACTTTAAGTGTACATATACTTTTTCATATAGACATAGTGCTAGTATGTAAAGATCACCCTTGATCTTTTGTGTTTTTCAAAGATCTATGAAAGGATTATTTTTTATAAAGTCCTAATCATGAATCCATTTCATAGAAATAACCAATTCCCCCCATATCATGAAGAGGTTATTCCTCATTCCTCCCATCCTCTATATTAGCCACAACCTAGTTGTGAACAACCTACTTAGTCTCCTATAGAACCTCATAATGATCCAAGGTCACGTTTAATGAGCTCTACAACCATATCCTAATTTTGGGCCATGATTTTCCTAGCTTGGGAAGAAATTTTGATGAGGTACATAATTCTTATGATCTTTTAGTCATGGGATATTTTAATTATGTGAGGCAGCACATTATTTATTGGTTGGAGGCAATGTGTAGTGAGTTGGAGAATTGGAAAAATGGTCCTCATATTTGTTGCTTGGTACAAGAGACCTATAATATCTTCAATAAGGCTCAAGATAGTTTTCTCTAATTAGAATAAAATAAGAGAAGAAAGGAAGAAGAGATGGAGAGATAGAGACATCTTGAGGAGAGACTTTCTAGGCAAGTTACTACAACAAGAGAGGAGGAAATGAAGCTCCAATTAGTTCATTTTTGGACCAATGAAGAAAAGGCAGCCCCTTCTCCAAAATATGTCATCCCAAGCTTCAAGAAGTCCCCTCAATTACAAGAGCCTCTTGGAAATTTCCCACCCCCTTCGTGAGAAAATTGGCTAGGTCATGAGCCTCTTGGACCTATCACCATTGCAATATTTCAAGGTGGGTTGATTGTATGGACTCGTGACTATCCAAATATTGAGTTCTAGAGAAGTGAAATAAAGCCCACAAAGCTAAAATAGGAGGAGTTGTAACATGTGAGGAGGACAAGGAGGTAGTGGTTTAGAATAAGGAAGATGATTTGATCCTCTAATGTCTAGAGCTTCCCTCCTTTGCTGAGGAAGAAGAAGAAGAAAAGGTTCTTCCTATAAAAACTTGATATAGCTCTGATACCTTGTAAGAATTTTCCTTAGGGCAAGATTCACCCAAGATCATAGAACTCAACACAAGAACAACTATAGTCCAAAAAAAGAGTATGATCAATATATCAGAGTATGTCCTCATACATTTCTTTTATTGTATGTACAAACATACTAGGAGTTCTTGTATATAAAGGCCTCTCAAGAAGCACCTAGAATGTCTCTAGAAAGAACCAAGAGATAAGATAACCATGAAAACTAAGCACACATCTTATATCCATCGTTTTAGATGAGTGGATAAGAATGATGAGGTTTATCTCAAGTGGACATGTTGCAGACACCATATAACTTAATTAGTGTGTTAACTCTTATGTTGTAGACACCATGTTCATAAAAGAGGTGTGAAATCCTATGTTGTCAACATGATAACTCACAAGAGTACACATACTCCTAGGTGACTAATATAAATAATAAAAATATGCATTAACCTAAGTAAACTTAAGTAAGTGTAAATACTAAATAAAAATTTAAACCAACACCCCCCTTAAGTGCAACTTAGGGGAATGCCCTTAAGCTTACGTAAGCTAGGATGAAATGCATGATGGGTCCTGGATACTAGGCCATGTTAGGTACCCATGTACATAATGCAAATGTAATCTCTTGTAAAGTGGAGAAAGAGGAAAAACCTCATCAAAAAATCCCTCTCCTAAAAAGTGAGATGAAAGGTATGCATGGATGGATGGAGTAATCAAGACCCCCCATTACAACATACATCTAGTATATACAAAAGAGAAATGGGAGAAAGACAAAATCCCCTAAGAGGAAAAAGTCCTCCCATAAGAAAGAAGAGCAAGAGAGACAAGATAGTCCCACCCCAAAGGAAGAATGCCAATTAGTGAATGTCACTCCAAGGTAGAAGCTAGTCTAAGAGTGCAGAATGACATTCCTCCCCTTTAGAAGAAATAAAGGCAAAGGTACAAAGGAGATGCATACCCTGTATGTGGAAAGAATCTCAATGAAAAAATTTGTCTCTAAAAACTATTCAAGTGTCCATGTGTCAATGCTGATGGTTTCTCCCTCCAAAATTTCTGAAAAGAATGTGTACACATCAAGCAAGGAGTGATGTAGAACCTACTTTAGGGAACTAACAGTCTCCTCAACTAATAAAGAGACCTCTAAAAATTGCTATACATCACACCAATCAATGAAGATTGATCATGTAGAGAATGGACATGAGTGTTAGAGTGGATCCTCATAACAACTAGAGAATGATCATCCTCATCAAAGAGAAGTAGTATATCATCAAATAAGTCTCAAAATGTACTATGTGTGACTCCATGAACAAACTAGAAATGTCAGTCAAGAAGTCATCACCAGAGGTTGGAACTGGAAGACAAAGTGTACCCTGCTATGCTAAAGTACATGAATTTTTCATTGCAGTAATGAATGAATTATTTGCCAAGAAAAGAAAATGATTATCATCTAGGATGTCTCCCAAATCTTCAATGTGAGACTCAACAAATAGGTCTGCAAGGGCAGGATGGAAGTTGTCACATGAAGGTAGAGTAGGAAAACATAAAGTGTCTTGCTACAGTGAATTGGAAACATTTTTGGTTGAAATAGGATTAGTAGGAGTAATAGGAGCATTTGGAGGTGCGATCTCATTAGGATAGGATGAAACTCCAACTGGAGGTATAAGATCTATTAGGAATAGAGGAATGTGTGGATCTCCATATGTCTCCCAAAGATGAATCCAATAAACATATGGATTAGATGACTTAATGTCCTTAATTGAATCCATAACATCATCATCCATAAAAGAAAGAGAGTATTTCAAATGAGGGAAATTGTGTCAATATCATGTTGAAGTCCTCTTGCATATGGCAGTGCATTGTGCTGATTGAGATATGGGATGACCAGTTGACTCCATTCTTGTTAGTTTTTTGGTGTCAAGTAAATCAAATCTTTGTCTTCCATAATGGACTAGTCAATGTGACCCCCCAAAGAAACAAAGAACCCCCACCCCCCAAACAAATGATTCAGTGCTTTATAGTTGTGTGTGTACAATAGGCCACTTATCAAAATGTATAAGATGGGCTTTTGGTTTTGCTAGTTACAACTACCTTTTGAGGTCTAAATCTGGAACTAAGCATTGTAGCTAAGATGTAAAACAATTTTGAAATGAAATGAAAGCAATACAATGCAGAAAAGTAATTTTTTTGTCCATACAACCCTAGAATTTGATTGCGGATCTAGAAAGTAGACAAAAAATTAGGCACTTGCAAAAAAATAGAATTTGAAAAGGAGTCTAGATTAGACCATATAGAGTGTTTCAAGCTGCAAAATGTAGGATTGGATAGGTACAATCACCAAAAGACATAGTTTATGAAAAATTCATGCACCAAAACTAGAAAAGAATAGCACTAATGAAGAGTTTAGGAAATTTTACTCAAAATTAAAAAAATAACACTTGAATTAGACTCTGGATGATCGGGTTATGGCCTCTCAAAGTCAAGCTACCGAATCAAAACTGAATCTAGAGAGTGGTCTAGAAGGAAAAGTATGTTCTTAAATTTGACGAACAAATAGTTGTCATAGTAGTTAGATAATCCCTAGAAATGATGGTCAAATAGTTACCACAGTAGTTAGAAAATCCTTGGAAATGACGGTCAAATGACTATCAAATTTAACCTTTTGAAGTGCAAATGTCAGCAAAAAATAGTCCCCCTAGTGATGTGGTAAGGTTGTATAGTACAAAATGTACAAATGTATGACTTCATAGTGTACAAAAATGTCAAATGGCACCTAGTGTGTGCTAACATGGAAAAATAGTTGACATTTTATGTGACAGTGCTCTAGTAGATGAGCTGGCATGTTAGGCATGAGTCAAATGACGAGGTTAGTGTCAGAGATGGCATTGACTATACATACCTAATGATGTGTGCTGACATGAAAAATTGAACATGTGGGCATTGATATGTTTGTAGTATTCTGTGTGGCAAAAAAATGGGCCACGTGGTGACTGAATAGGTGATAGTTAACATAGTTCCAAAGTTCTACAATGTTTGGCGCCAAGATTCCTTTGCAATGCCAGGAATCTAAGGTTTCTTGGTGTTTCATTTTCTAAAAAAGATCCTACATTGATGAGTGTAAGGAGTATACAATAGTTTAAAATGAAAATTTCATGGACATAATTCCGAATCCACTAGTAGAGTTTGATATTCACTAGAAAGTGGTGTACTCAACAACTAGTAGGTGAGATCGGCTGGAGTGGTGGGTAACCATATTTTGGTCACCTTGGCCGAATTTGTATGCCATAACTTAGGCTTTTGCCAAACTATAATTTTGTTAAAAATATGTTGAGATGACTGGGAGTGCAGTGCCATCAAAAGTGGAATGTTTTGATTACTGTGAATATTCCCTATGGGAATTGGGGTGTCATTGCCTAGTTCCTACAAAAAATAATTCTTTATAGGGGAGACTAATCGAAATTTTTTCTAAAAATCTGTAGGAAAATAACAAGATGAGATCTAAATTAAATTAAATTTCAAATTTGAAATATCATACTCAAACTTGCAAATTGGGGCCTTTGGGTGCTGATTTGCCAAAAAAAATTTCCTCACGATCAACTTTGGCCTAGGGTTGGAAACTTTATAGTTGATTTTCATTGAATCAACATTCTAGATGCAATGACAAGATCATATCTAGCTCTAGACACTTCCAATAATAGTAATACTCTAGATTTGGGCTGATGTACTCAAGCAAGAAGATGGTCTCAAAGAACTTTGTGAAGAAAGTTTCTCCAAGAGCTCTTATAACATGTCAGACTTGGTATAGCTCTAATACCATGCAAGAATTTTCCCTAGGGAAAGATTCACCCAAGATCATAAAACTCAACACAGGTACACCTATAGAGTCAAAAAAGAGTATGATCAATATATCAAAGTATGTCCTCATGCATTGCTCTATATTGTATGTACAAGCACACTAGGAGTGCCTATATATAAATGCCTCTCAGGAAGCACCTAGAATGTGTCTAGAAAGAACTAGGAGATGAGATAAGCATAACAACTAAGCACACATCTTATCCATCATTCTAGATGAGTGGATAATAATGATGAGATGTATCTCAAGTGGAGGTGTTGTAGACACCATGTGCTTAACTAGTGTTCTAACTCCTATGTTGCCAACATGACAACTCACAAGAGTATGCATACTTCTCAATGAGTAATAAATAAATAATAAAAATATACATTAACCTAAGTAAACCTAAGTAAGTGTAAATAGTAAATACTTATTTACACCAATAGTTCCTTTCCTTGAGGAACAAGTCATGGATTTTGAGCCTTTACAACTAAATGAGGATCTTCTCCAAACTAAGGAAGAAGATCATTTAGTGCAATAGACTATCCTTGATGATAAAAGAGATTCCAAAGGATGGCTCTATCATTGATAAGAAACATGCTAACATGCATGAGGTTGTCCCTCAACCTATTCATATTATTGTACCTATAATGAAGGAGATTAATGATGAGAATGATCTCTTGGATGATTTTGATGTTATCTACTATTATATAGATATTGAGTCATCACCTCTTATATGTGAAGAACTTGTTCTTCAGTAGCAATAGGTGGAGAGTCACACTATCTCAATAGCTCCCAAGGGCTCATGAATGCAATGAAGAAAAGGTGGAGAATTTTTCTTCACAAGAACTAGAGCCACTTCTAAACTAGTTGGATGCTACCATTGTAGAGCACCATATGGTTAATATTGATTTCCATGACCCGGCCATCAAGAGGATGCCACATAAGGCATCTATCTCTGCAACAAATATGCAAATTTCCTCTAGTCATGTTCATTCTAGAGCATGTGGGAGAGTTCTACAAGGAAGAGCAATCATATTTTTCTTAGAATGGTAGTGTCTTAGTGATAGAAAGAAACTTCATCATTTTTAACACTGGGAAGGAGACATTTCATGCAATAGTGTGTTTTTCATGTATGTTGATCTTTTTAGTTGCCCATATGAATGAAATAAAGAATCAACTACTAAGCAAGGGAAGCTATTTCAACAAACTGGTTAATGGATTTTTTTAACCTTCCATCTATAATTTTTTATACATGGTAGAGTAGGTGTTTTAGTTTTTTTCCAATTTTTCAAGAAGTGCACAAGCATAGGCTTTCTCTCTGAGATAGCTAAGTTTTAAAATTTTGTAGTTGCAGAGGTTGTAGTGTTTCTAGTTGTTTCACAAATCAGTCTTATTTTCTTTTGACTCTAAATCCTGACAAAATTCTTAAGGCCACTAGTCCATGCTTAGTAGGTGAGCATCACCTTTGTGTTTCTAGAAATGTTGACAATTTTATGCTTCCCTTTCCCAAATATTTCCAATTTTACAAAACTAGGGTGCTAGCCATCTCTATGCCCTTTTGTTAGATTGTGGTGAGTGATTAGGAAAGTACTGTTCATACTCCATAACTTTTTTAGGCCCTATTTTATTGGGATTTTGGGTTGACATGTGATTATTAACTATTGTTAGTCTAAAAATAGTTTTGACACTTGAGTGCCAACACACTTAACCACTTTCTACATTGAATCCAAGTACATTCTGTATGCTGAGCCATAGTGTGCGCCGAGTTAGGAAATTCATCAGGTGCCAAGTGATCTTCAGGTGTAGAGCAATCTTTAGGTGTCCAGTGACTGTAGGTACCAAGCACGATCTAAGTACATTGAGCAATATACAAGAGCCAAGTTACATAAAGGATGTCGAGCATATACAGGAGCCAAGTTATAGAAGGTGCCAAGCATCAGGAAGCAGTAAGTGCCGAGTAACTCAGAATCAACATATGAGTTTGAAATTTTACAAACTCAAATCAAAACCATTTTCATAGCCGACATATGATGAATCTTAGAGGATTTAAGTGATAAGATCAAATCATTTATATTTCCTATGCAATCTTCATGTAGCCAATAAGAAAAATGGAGAAGGCATGCAACCAATGATAAAAGTTCAAGGATTAAGTGAGAAATAGAGATTCAATATGGATCATAGATCCATAACTAACCCTAAGTCTTTGAGTGTCTTTATAAGGAAGAAAAAATCTCATTGCATGGAAGTGGATGGACAAGGGTGTGTAAGGAAAACTAATTTCCAGAGAAAAGAGTATCAGATCATAAAGGATATAGATTAGAGAAAGAAGATCAGGTGCATGTATTTAGAAATTGAAGGATTGTAAGCTATCAGCTTTATTATACCTAATACTCTCTAGAAATTGTATTAGAAAGAAAACGCTATGGTGATAGGTTAGCTTAGCCACTATTTTGTAGATCCTTTAACTAGGTGACTAAATCCTTTGATAGGGTAACACTTCACGTAAAGTGTTTGTAAATCCTTTAACTAGGTCACTATTGATACAGTGTAAAGCCTTTGAGAAGGTAGGCCTTTAATAGGGCAGACCATCAAAAGTGGTCAAACATTATTACTGCAGTGATATTTTGTGTATCATCCCCACCATAGTTTTACCGTCTTATTTCTGGAGGGTTTCTGGGTTACCAAAATCTCAAGTGTTATGTGGTGATGCATATTTGTTTCTCATGATTGCTTAATGTTTATATGCATGCATGTTCATTTCAAAGATATGTTATTAAGGATTTGAAACTATGAGAAAGCTAGTACTTCTAATTCACCCGCCCTCTTAGAAGCATTCTTTCCAATAAGATATTCCAACAATTGGTATCAGAGCCCAATTTCTCTCAAAAAGGAGCCTAATAGCTTAGAGGAAAAGATCTAAAGATGGAAGTTTTCAAACATGGAAAGATCATTAAAAACTAGGTGATAGATGTACATCTCACTCTACAAAAAGTAGAGGAAGCTAGAGTGGAATTAAGAAATTCTTTGAAAAGAAGAAAGGAGATAGCCATAGCTGAAAATGACATACACTACAAGGAGATTGATACCACACAACTATTTTCCAATGGAGACACTAAAGAATTTGATGCAGCAATAACAAAACTAATGGAGAAAAACAAAGTTCAAGCAGAAGAAATAAGATCTCTCAAGGTGAAACATGAATCACAGGCCATAATGTTATGTCAAATCATAGAACAAAAGAAAAGATAAATTGAGGATAGAATCATGATGGAAGATGACAAAAGAAATCTTGCAAATAGATTGGAAGAGAAATGTACTAAATTGACAAGGGTCTCAAACATGCAGATTGACAGATCGATACACTTTCTCAAATGATGAATCTTCATCATGAACTTAATATGAAAGATATTGAGATCTCTACTTTGAGGATGCAGAATGAACAATTGCAGAATGAATTGAACAGAGGAAAAGAGACAGCAGAGAATCTCAATAAGTCAAGCGAAGCCACAAAATACTTTGAACAATTGCTGAAATTCCCAAGATCAGCCCATGATACATCAGGACTCGGATACAATAGTGCTGAAGTTAGTGAATCATCAAAGAGTGTTGAGCAAAGAAGTAACAAAGGTAAGAATTCTAAACCCTCTTGTCATTACTATAATAAAAAGGGACATTCTACTAATATTTATAGGAGTAGAAGAATCAATCAGCCAAACACACACAAAAGAAAGAGTTATTGTCACAAGTACAACATGCAAGGACATATGACACAAGATTGCAGATACAAAATCCCAAGAACACCAAGATTTGATGGACATTGTCATAATTGCAAAAAATATGGACATAGGGCATTTGAATGTAGATCAAAGCCTATGTGGACATCAAATCAACCTGCAAAAGGGAATGAAAGTCAACTACCATTGGAATCATAACACTAGGTACAGTTGTCACTATTGTCAAGAATATGGGCATATACCCGAGAATTGCATAAGAACACATTTCAAGGGGAACTATAAAAGATGGTTGAGTCAAACCACATGTTTCAGTTGCTTAAAAATTGGCCATACCAGCAAAAACTGTCCTACAAGGTCCAAAGCAACAAATACTAAAGCCAACAAAGGAAAAGAAAATATTGATGTCATAAGAGGACGAATGAATAAAATTTGGAAGAAGAAAGATGAGTGCAGTACATCAAGAAAAGGGATCACTTCACCTAATGGGTCAAGTGATCACACTTCATCAATCTAAGCATAAGAGAGATATATGGGATTGATATACAAAGTTGTATCATACATCAGTCCCAAGACAAAGAAGCATTGAAAAGAAGAAATAAGCATAATATAAGATGCTAAGACTAAACTTGAACAATGATGCCAAGTTGTCTTTGGATGCCGAGTGAAACTACTTTGGATTTCGAGTTATCAATAAAGTAAGTAGATGTCGAGTATAGCTGCCACGTGGAAGCCAAGTTGAAAAACATTTGGAAGCCTAGTGACAGGCGTAGGTACTAAAATGTATTAAATGAAAAATTTTCTTTTTCCACTTAAAAGTAAAAATCAATTCATTCTTGAGCCATTAAAACGAAGAGTGATTTCCTTGAGCACGATTGAGCAACTTTCAAGCTTCCAACTAGTGATTTGTAGCAACTCAGCATCTACCCAAGCAATTTAAGTATCTATCTAGGTATTTTCTTCAAGTGTCGAGTTTTATAGTTTGAGAAATTTACTTTAATCATTAAAACCCTAGATCGAATATAAATGGTGTCTAGTTCAGAAATGACCCAAGAGAAAATGAGCCATGAGATTCAACTTGTCAGCAATGAAGTAAAGCAACCTGAGTTTAGACCTATACCAGAAGTTGCATACAAAAATGATCCCACTAGTGCCCTATCTACCATCCCTAAAAAATTTGTTATGGTTCACGATGTGCAAAAATGCTATAATTGTAAAATATATGCCATAGGAGATTTGGAAATCTTTAATATGACAAACTCTATGAAAATGGTATTCTGAAAGATGAGTTTTCTATCATAGAAAAGAAGGGTTTAACCAAAGCCCTAGTTTTTCCATTCATATTAAAAAATGAGTGGATACGCATTATACTTAGTAGAATCCATGATGGATCATTTTGGTTAGAACAAGGGAAAGTCAAGATTACTAAGGAGATGGTTCATAGGGTTACTGGTTTTCCAACCCTAGATCGGCCAAAGACTTTGAGAAGTGAAAAGAAGGAAACAATTGGGAAGAACACAGGTGCAAAGTGGAACAATAGAGGCATGACTATAGACACCATAACTGATCCCATTCTAAACTTTTCTATAAGGATCATATCACATAAGTTTTACCAATCCAGCAGGTTAAATAGTGTACCTTGCATAGTAGTAGATGTGGCACATAAACTTGTAAAGAAAGACCACACTTATGACCTTGCAAAGCTGTTGTTGCAACATATCAATGAAAATCTTGGAGCTATTAGAAATTCCAAGGGAGAAAAATGTAAATTTGGTTCAATTTTGGTTTGTATGTTCTTCTATATAATGAAGGAATTCCCTTCATTTGGCAAAGTTAACTGGAGTCAGAATAAAACCATTGTTGATCAAATTAATGATTTCATTGCACAAATGGGAGATAGCTTTGATGATCAAATGTCTATCTATTTTGAGGATTTCAAAAATGCAATGAAGAATAGAATGAGAATACTAGTTTCACTAGTAGAAAAGCATATAAATGACATATTTTTTCTTGTTGATATTGATTACACTTACATTCAAGCAGTCCTTCCAAGAACAATATGGCTTAGACCATTGGGATATGAGCTTGATGTTGATCAAGCTTCTGCAGCCATCACAGCTTTACTTGCAGAGGAAATGGACAAATCTACCAAGGCATTTGGAACATATGACACTATAAAATCAAGAGTTGTTACAAAACTCAAGACAGCTTCAGCAGTAAATAAAAAGGACAAGCTGGTAAAGTAGATAAAGAAGAAATTTGGTGTTGGAGAATCAAGTGTAGTAGGTAAAGAAGAAGAGATTAGTGAAGGAGAAGAAAAAGGTGAGCCAATACAAGAGCCACTTGAGAAAGATGAGAGTGCCGAGGAAGCACAAACCAAGGAAGCAACCATTAGAGGTAGAGTCATCAAAAGGAAAACAAAGACACCTCCTGCTTCTCAGCCTTCACCAAAGAAAGTTATTGTGCAAATGCCTAAGAAGCCAACAACTAGAGCTACAACAATGGTCTCTACTCAAAAGGCTAAAGAGGAAGCCACAAAGAAGAAAAACATAAAGGCACATGAAGAGCCAAAAAAAAGGAAAAGATATGTGGCCCAACCTAATATTGATCAAGAAGATCAGAATAAAAAGGTAAGTCCTCCTAAATCTTCAATTGATACATTATGTAAGAAGATTAGGAATGGAGACTTAAATGAAATGAAAAAGATTTATTTTAATAAGTTTAGTAAAGAAGACCAAAATAGCATAGAAGAGTTAGTCTATGCATAAATGGCATAAATCAAGTATACACCTCTTGAACTAGATGGACAATTGCCAAGGGAGTTGTCTAAAACTATAGAAGATAGATGGCATTTTTTTCTAAAGATGGAGAAAGAGATGAGGGAATCAACCCTAGCAAACCTATTTCCTAATTTAACAAAAGACTAGGTAACTCAAGCAGTCAAAATGTATAGCAAAAGTTTTACACCTAAATATAGGGCATTCTCCATCCTGCAAAACAAAATTGAAGAAGTTGTGCAGAGAACAACAAGAGTTTGAATAAACTTGTACAAGATATTTGAAGATGTTCTTGAAGAAATATACAAAGAGGAAGCTGCTACTAAACCTAAAGAAAGAAGGAAGAGGAGAGAAGAGAAAATAGAAGAAGAGAAAAAGGTTGAAGAAGAGGAAAATAAGAAAGAAAGAGAGGAGGAAGGAAAATATGAAGACAAAGGAACTGATGAATAGCAAAGTGTGCAAGACACACATCCTTCACCTCCTAGCCTGCCTCACTCACCTACCACACCTACAAAAATCATAAAGATTAGGGATGTTGTTGATGCCACATGTCAAAAAATCAATCCATTAAATGTAGTGGATGTTACTAAGATCCTTGACCAAACAACTTTACAAGCATAATTGTGGATAAGTTCTATATTGGTCAATATGGATAATCTTCAAAAGTTAGTAGATAAACTCAAAGAAGCCAAGGTGTTACCACAAGAACCACCTCAAATCATTCAAACTACTAGGCTTACATTTCTACCACCTTGATCACCACCAAGATTAGCTACTCAAACTCATCAGGAGCCAAGTGCAACAACAAAGGTAGTCACAGGAACACTAGTTCAGACAACAAGTACTCCTCCAATAGCAATGACACAAGAAGAATAAGACAAGAAAGAAGAAGAGGACAAGGAAGAAACTTAAAATAAAGAGGAGTCTGCAATACAAACTTTGGTTGAATTGCTTAAAACAGGAACTCCCACCGAACCCAGTAATAAGCAGAGTACTAAAACAATGACCTTACATGTTAGTACACCAAGTTTAAGTTCTACTAGGGTAGACATGACTATCCATTATGGTATTCCTGAGCTTGATGAAGAAATCAAAATACACTATTATGATTCAAGCACTCTAAATTAGGAAAAGATGAATGAAATACAGAGTGCATTGGATAAGAGAAGGAGACAAGAGGCAATGAGGAAAGACTACAAATACAAACAAGAAATGAATGAAATAAAAGATATGTTCATGGATGCGTTTAGTCTTCAACCTCTAGATGCAAACAAGCCAATACTTGAGCAATTATCTGATATAGTTGACCAAGTAAATAATGAAGACCATGATACTAGTGTAAAACTAATGGAATGGTCAAAAAAGAAGTTTGTAGGCAAAGTTAATCATAAAATAGCTAATAACATAATTTTGGGACTGGTTGACCTAGCCAAGAAATTGGAAAATGTAAAAAGTGTATTAGGGAACATATTTTCCCTTTATAGTAAATTGTGTGATTTTCCTAGGTCCACACAAGAAATAAATAAGAAAATTTTGAACCTTGAGAGTAAATTAAAGCTCTCCAGTAGAAAACTACCCTCAAACCCTGTACAGAGTGAAAAGCAATTTTCTCAAACATTACACACTCAGAGGGAATTAGCCCCATTATCAGCAAAAAAGGCCATTATAAAAGAAAAGTTGATGCAAATTCAAGCCTCCATTACTCCTCACTTAGAAATATTGCACAAGGAGGAAATGTATGCAAAAAAAGTCCTGAAGAAGGATCCAAATATTTCTACACATGAAGGACTTGTTGATCTCATAGCAAAGCTTGCAATCCAACAAAAGTCATTGAATATTGCCTTAAATAACTAGGATGCATCTCTCCAAATACTCCTTGAGGTAAACAAGACATTTTTGTCCAAGAATGGCATTACTATTTAGGACCCTTTGACATCAGTATCAAAAAAGGGGAGATAATATTCTAAGAGGGAGATAATATTGTGAAGATATATTAAAGAGAACATTAGGCATAACGGCACAAGACATCAACATGATCAACTAAGGGGGGAGTTATAAGAGTTATAATAATTTTAAGGTATATATATTGTAAGCTACAAGATATATTAAAGAGAACATTAGGCATAACAGCACAAGACATCAGCCTGATCAACTCAGGGGGAGTTATAAGAGTTATAATAATTTTAAGGTATATATATTGTAAGCTACAAAGTTACAAAATTTTTGTTAAACCTCTGTATATATACCAAGCAGATCAGTAAATGTACTCATAAGATTAGATAAATATTGCTTAGTTAAGTTTTTTTGACACTCATGTCAAAGGAGGAAATTGTTAGTCTAAAAATGGTTTTGACACTTGAGTGTCAACACACCTAACCACTTTCTACATTGAAGCTAAGTACACTATGTATGCTGAGCCACCGCATGTGCCGAGTCAGGAAATTCATCAAGTGGCGAGTGATCTTCAGGTGCTGAGCAATCTTCAAGTGCCGAGCGAAGATCAAGTGCCAAGTGATTGTAGGTACCAAGCATGATCTAAGTACTAAGCAATATACAAGAGCCAAGTTACATAAAGGATGTCGAGCATATACAGGAGCCAATTTATAGAAGGTGTCAAGCATCAGGAAGTAGTGAGTGCCGAGTAACTCAGAATCAACATATGAGTTTGAAACTTCACAAACTCAGATGAAAACCATTTTCATAGCCGACATATGACGAATCTCAGAGGATTTAAGTGATAAGATCAAATCATTTATATTTCCTATGCAATCTTTATGCAGCCAATAAGAAGAGAAGGTATGCAACCAATGATAAAAGTGCAAGGAATAAGCGGGAAATAGAGATTCAATATGGATCGTAGATCTATAACTATCCCTAAGTCTTTGAGTGTCTTTATAAGGAAGAAAAAATCTCATTACATGGAAGTGGATGGACAAGGGACTGTAAGGAAAACTAAATTTTAGAGAAAAGAGTATCAGATCATAAAGGATTAAGATCAGAGAAAACAGATCAAGTGCTTATATTCATCAATCAAAGGATTGTAAGCTATCAAGTTTATTATACCTAATACTCTCCAGCAATTGTATTAGAAAGAAAACCCTATGGTGATAGGTTAGCTTAACTGCTATTTTGTAGATACTTTAACTAGGTGACTAAATCCTTTGACAAGGTAACACTTCATGTAAAGTGTTTGTAAATCCTTTAACCAGGTCACTATTGATACAACGTAAAGCCTTTGACATGGCAGACCTGTAACAGGGTAGACCATCAGAAGTGGTCAAACATTATTACTGTAGTGATTTTGTGGGTATCATCCCCACCCTAGTTTTACCTTCTTATTTCTGGAGGGTTTTTGGGTTGCAAAAATCTCAAGTGTTATGTGGTGATGCATATTTGTTTCTCATGATTGCTTAATGTTTATATGCATGCATGCTCATTTCAAAGATATGTTATTAAGGATTTGAAACTATGAGAAAGCTAGTACTTCTAATTCACCCCCCCTCTCATAAGCATTCTTTCCAATAAGATATTCCAACAAATTATAACCCTAAAATGGCATAAAATACTTGTATAAAAGGGTTTAGGGTTAGGTATTTTATTATTATGTTGTAATGTGAAATTGGTTCTTGCAATGGTATTGAGCTGTAAGGGATTACTGATTGTAATCAGGTTGTAATCACTGGATTGTAATAAGATTAGACTTTCTATTTGGTGGACATAGCCCAGAGATTGGGTGAACCACGTTAATCTTGGTGCCTTGTGTTCATTTTTGTGTGATCTATTATTTTTTCTAGTATTGATTATATTTTCATGTAGTTTTTTATTTATGTCCATGGTTTAATCCTAACAAGTGGTATTAGATCCTTGTTTTTTTTTAGTTATCCTTCGCAGGAAAGTTTCACGATTGAGTGGGAGCAATGGTAGATGAGGGTAAGCTAAGGGTTGATAGGTTTAATGGGCAAAACTTCTAGCTATGGAAGATGCAAATGAAAGACTATCTATATCAGAAGGATTTATGGAAGCTATTGGAAGGCAAAGCCAAGAATTAGGGAACTATGTCAAATGATGAATGGGATCTTTTGGATAGAAAGGCACTTCGAAGCATTCAATTATTCCTAGCACCATTGGTAGCATTTAATATTACAAAAGAAAAGACAACAGAAGAATTGATGAAAACCCTAGCGACATTGTATGAAAAGCCCTTCGCTTGAAACAAGGTATTTCTCACGAAGCGTTTATTTAATATGAAAATGGCAAAAGGTGGATCTATTGCAGATCATTTAAATGAGTTTAATACTATTACTAGTTAGTTATCTTCTACGGGTATCAATTTTGAAGAAGAAATTTGGGCTCTCTTGATTTTGTGTACTTTGCTTGAAAGCTAGAATAGCTTGGTAATGGATATGAGTAATTTTGTTCATAGATCTAGTACCCTAAAATATGATGATGTGATTGATGTTATTTTAAGTGAGGAAACTCGTAGGATAATCTCAGGTGGATCTACATCAGGAAGTGATTTGAATGCACAAAGTAGGGGCAAAATGACTAAGGGAGGAAGTAATTCTGGAAATTGTGGGAAATCAAGAGGAAAGTCAAAGGAGAATAGGTCTAAATTGAGAGGACCAAATGATTGTTGGCATTGTGGGAAACTAGGGCACAAAAAGAAAGATTTCTGGAATCAAAAGAAAAATGAAGAAGATAAATTAGATGGAGACAAGAAGGAAAATGGGGTAAGTAACAAATATGAAGAGGAAGCTTTGATTCTATCTTTAGAAAGTGTTGATGATTCATGGGTATTAGATTTTGGTGCTTCATTTCATGCTACACCTCATAGAGGTTATTTCATTGGTTATGTCCAAGGGGATTTTGGGTTTGTTTATTTTGGGGATAATGAACTTGTCAGATTGTTGCAAAGGGTAAAATTAAGATTAAGTTGCAGAATGGGAATCATTGGCTACTACATGAGGTAAGACATGTTCCAAGGATGAGTAGGAATTTTATTTCAGTAGGCAAATTTGGTGATGAGGGTTGTGTAGTTACTTTTAATGATAAAAATTTGAAGGTTTCAAAAGGTGTGAAAGTAGACACCTTATATCTTTTTAGAGGTCATATTGTTCATTCTACTTTGTTTGTTTCAAAAAAAAATGAATATTCATAAACAATTATTATAGTTGAGCAAGGAGAACAAATAGCTATTGTAGATTCTGATACAATGTTGTGGCACAATAGAATTGGAAGCATGAGTGAGAAAGGTATGAAATTACTTCATTCAAAGAAAGTTTTATCAGGTCTAAAATGTGCTAATATGGATTTCTATGAAAGTTGTGTGTATGGAAAAGAAAAGAGAGTGAGTTTGTCAAAGACTGGGAAGGAAAACAAAAAGGAAAAATTAGAGCTTGTGCATACAAATGTATGGGGGCTGACTTAGGTATCTTCCCTTGGTGGCTCTCATTATTATGTTACATTTATTGATGACACAACTAGAAAAGTATGGATTTGTTTCCTTAGATAGAAATCTGATGTATTTCAAACTTTTAAGAAATGGAAATGCTTGGTTGAAAATGAGACTGGTAAGAAATCAAAATGTCTCAAATCTACTAATGGTGGTGAGTATTGCAGTCATGAATTTGAAGATTATTGCTCCACTAATGGTATTCATAGATAGAAAACTATTCCAAGGACTCCACAGGAAAATAGAGTGGTTGAATGCATGAATAGGACTATAATGGAGTGCACAAGGAGCATGAGGTTGCATGCTCAGTTATTGTTATCACTTAGGTTTGCACCCTTGTCCAAGGCCTATGCGCGAGAACAACCTAGTGAAACATGGAAACAACCTCCAAGCTATGGGACTTGAACTACAAGGTTGAGTCTCCAAAGAAGGCCGGCTTCCTCTTACTATCAGGGTGCACCTAACTACTCTTGGAGAGGAAAAGGGAGAAGGAGAGCATGAAAGAAAATCTATCGAGTCTAATCTAAGGAGGTGATGCACCAAAATAGAGTGTTCAGACCAATCTTTTCCCATACATGCACTACTGAACCAGAATGAAACTAAGGATATACACATCTAGACTTGCTTTAATCAAATAACCACATACAGATCAGAAAACCAAGATGAATGACACAAGGAAGAAGTTCACTTATATATCATTCACAGGCCAACAGAGATACAATCATGCAGATTACAAATTTCCACAAGACAATGGCACAGGAAAAGAATTCTTGCACTTTAATACCAATGGCTAAAGGAGATAAGTAGAGAACCAGATAGTTCAGAGGCACAGGGGAATTCACACTAGAATTGTAGAGCAAAAGCAGAGGAAAAATTAGAAAGAAGGTCCCCCTTTCAAAATTTATAGAATTTGCCTTTATAGTTCAGGCATAACTGAGATCTTTTCTTGCTGAAATGACTTCACAGCTACATGCCATTAAGTCTTGCGGAAGACAATCATGGCAATCTGGAGAAAATCTGATCTTTGTTGCAACAGGTGTCCTGAGAGGACTAGAAATGGCACCATCAATGTTCTGACTGGGTAGATGGATCGACTAAGACGATGGAGTGTCTCCCTATATTTCATATTCATTTATAGTAGGTTGGGATTGATCATGAAGATTAGATCGCACAACAAAATTGATCACCTTCGCTTTTTAGGTTCATGAATCAGCGGGGGCAAAAAGTCAACCTAATTTCACAAACGAACTAGGCCACGTGGGCCAATCACTTCTGTTCATTCTGCCACCTGGGAAGTCCTTTGTGGTTGACCTCCTTTTATTGAACTAACCGCACCACCCTTCAAACTATTATTATTAACTGTAATGATCACACAAACCGTCAACTACTAACCACCAACCTTGTCCGAGCCAATGAGACACATGTCAGCAAGGCGCTATGTCGCCATGGTATCCACCATGCAGCTTTCGATGGCAAGATAGCGCCAACTTTTGATCGACCTAAAATTAGATGATCATGAAGACTCGTCATACCATTGTTCTATCCTTACCCTAGGCCCATCATATCAAAAAATGCACCACACTCAAATGACACCTAGCATACATGGTGAGACCTGGCCTTGCTGATCCATGTGGCGGATGGGCGTTATGTCACCATGGTAAAGATCACACAACTTCACCATAGTGATATTGTATCTTTTGTCGATTCTCCTTGATCTGACGACCAGTGATAGATACTGCTCCTCAGTGCATCAATCAATAGAAATTGACCACGTATCACTATCTGTATTTCCTACACCTGTAATCATGGACCCATGAGGACACATGTCCTCCACATGCTATGGCGCTAACAAAAAACTTGTGAGTTTTCCGATGGTGACATGGCACCCCACTGGTATTTCTGACTTCCCAACCAGCGAAACTGATCGCTCGCCAAAAGATATTTCTCGGTGACATAACCTACCCATTGTAAGACATTTCCATTAGGCACTATGTCACTATGAAGATTTTTCGGCTAATACATGATAGAGACATAGTGCCCATGGTATTGTGGAACTTTTTTGACCCGCCAAAACATGTTGCCCGACCCGTTAGACCCACTGGACATGTGTCATCAGGGCACCATGTCGCCAACATAAATCTCATGCAATTTTTGATGGCGAGATAGTGCCAACTATCGATCTTCCTTGAATGTGACGATGGAGAACTTGTGGGCTATAGAAACTATGTTATAAGGCTTAGGCATTAAAATAATATTAACTTTCAGAATTAGTCATTGGATGGGCCGAACATTTGAAATTTGAATCTTGGCGGTGAACAAATGATAACATTTCTGGTGACTCACAGGGGACACAAACCTGCTATGTGTATGACCAGTGGCCTCATGTATCCATTGGGCTATGGAGTCAAAAAATGGGTCTGTGCATACCGTGAAACCCTAACCCTTCTATGAGGAGATCAAAACATTGAAAACCCTAGCTTTGCAACTGCAACTGGAAACAAAAAACAAAACTTCCTCTGCAACCTGAGACACCTCAAAATCTACTACCTCATAGGGAGGCGGTTGTGCCTACGCACTTCTTGAAAAGTAGGAAACAATAGAAAAGAAATTAAACTACTTGTGTACATGGAATCCCAATTTTTTAGAAATAGGGCTTCAGATAGATCCCATTTACTGGAGTGGGCAAAACCTCTCCATTGGGCCAACTTAGTTGGACTGCATTAGCCTGTTTGCAACTAGCAATTAGATAGGGGCCACTCCATAGTGCGTCAAATTTGGAATGTCTTCTTGGTTTTGCTCTATCTGAATCCCACTTTAGAACTAAATCTCCCTCTCTGAAGGTTATGGTCCTAGCCTTCTTATCAAAACTCCTTTTCATCTGCTGCCAATGTATCTCTAGGGTTTGGATAGCCTTATTTCTCTTTTCTTCTAGTTCAATTAGCTCTGCCATTCTTATTGACATGGCATTATCTTCAATCAATTCTAGCTGATGACCCAATTCTAGGATGGGAATTCCAATGAAATTGGGAGTCTGGCCTCCCTACCATATACTAGCACAAAAGGTGAATTCTCAACAGATCTCTTGGGTGTTATCCTATCAGCCCATAGAGCAGTTCTTAATTTCTTATGCCAGACCCTCTGATTGTCTTCTATTGTCCTCTTCATGATTCTGATCATATTTTTGTTTGAAGACTCAGCCAAACCATTACCCTGGGGATAGTAATTTGATGATGTGCTCAGGTAGATATTGTGATTCATTGCCCATGTACAAATCTAGGTTCCAACAAAAGACTTAGCATTATCCAAGATGATAGTAGAAGGAGCACCAAACCTAGATACAATTCCATCAAGGAATTCAACAACTGATGGTTCTGTGGCATCCTTCAAGGAAACTGCCTCTGTCCATCTAGTGAAATAATCAGTAGTAGCCAAAATCCATTTATGACCTGCACTAGATGGAGGACTGATGGGGCCTATAAAATCCAACCCCCATTGAGTAAAGGGCTGATCCACCTAAATAGGATGAAGGGGGAGAGCTGCAAGCCTCTGTTTGCCTGAGAAGAAAGCACATTTCTCACATTTTCTCACATATCCATAACAATCATGGAACAAAGATGGCCAATAATAACTAGCCCTCATGATCTTCATGGCATTTGTTCTTGCAAAGAAATGGCCACCATTAGGGCCATCATGAAGTTCCTTAATCATCCTCTCAGCCAGATCCCCTTCAATGCATCTCAACAGGGTCCCATTAAAATCCCTCCTGAATAGGATACCATCAATTACAACATAGGGAATGGACTACAGTCTATATTATCTTCTTTTAGCTCTGTCCAATCCCTGAGGGTATCCATCCCCTGATAAGAAGCTCTTCATATCATTTATCTAGCTCCTTGGACCATTAACATTTCCTTCCTCCTATTGCTCTATTAATACCATAGCTGCCTCTTCATCTGAATCTTGGCCTGATAACATTTCTTTGCACAACCCCTTCCCTCTTACTAGCTTGGTAATTTGAATATCAACATCATACTCCATTACCTCAGTGATCCATCCAGCTCTCTTTTCACGGATGTCTTTGCTTAATAGGAAGTCTTTTACACTGGCATGGGGCACCAACAAATGGATCCTATTGTGGGATAAGAGGTGCTTTAATTTCTTCAAGGCTCTGATGAATACAAGGGCTTGCTTCTCTACATAACTATGGTTATCTTCATATTCCTTGAGCCCTTCACTAAAGAAGGATATGGGCTGCTCCTCATCCCTGCCATTTTTTTGAGTCAAGATAGCAGAGATACTTGACTCACCACCTAAAGTGTAGAGGATGAAATCTTTCTCAAAATTTGGGTCCATGAGAGTAGGGGCTGAGGCTATGGCTGTCTTTATCTCTTCAAAATTCTCCTTCCCTTCCTTGGTCCATGAGAAGACCATACCTTTCTTAAGCATAGCTGTAAGAGGTTTCACCATGGTAGCAAGATTAGGAATAAACCTTCTTACAAAATTTATTTTACCAAGGAAACTTTGCATCCCCTTCTTGTGTTTAGGAAGAGGAAGGGCAAGTATTGCCTTTGTTCTTTCTGGATCAATGGTCAGCCCATCCTTAGATACAACGTGTCCCAATAATTTTCCTTGGCTTGTAGCAAAGACACACTTGGCTGGGTCAAGGGAAACCCCAAACTCTCTACATCTTAGAAATACCTACCTTAGATGATTAAAATGATCTTCTACATTTTTTGAATATACAGTTATATCATCAAGGTATACTAAGACAAGTTTGTCAATTAATTTTTTGAAGGCCATCTCCATTGCCTTCTGAAATGTGGCACCTGCATTTGTTAGTCCAAATGGCATCTTGCAATAAGAATAGGTGCCCCATTTAGTAGTAAATGCTGTCTTATGTTTGTCAAATTCTTTAACCAACACTTGGTTATAACCAGAAAATCCATCAAGAAAAGAGAATCTCCTTGAACCACTGACCTTGGAAAGAATCTGCTCCATGGAAGGGAGAGGATAGTGATCTTTAAGAGAAGCCTGATTAAGATCCCTAAAGTCCATAGACAGTCTAATTTCTCCATTCTTCTTCCTAACAAGGACAAGGTTAGCTACCCATGATGAGTGTTTGATAGGAAATATTATATTAGCCTCTATTAACTTGGATAGTTCTTTTCTCATTAGAGGCTCAACCTTAAGATTCACTAGCCTCTATTTTTGCCCTACTAGCTTGGCCTTATCAACTATATCTATGGTATGCTGAAAAAAACTAGGATCAAATCCTTTTAAGTCATCACATGTCCAAGAAAATACATCATTAAATTCTTGACATAGATGAATGAAGTTTTCTTGCTCAGTTTCGGAACATACCTTCCCCATATTCAAAAATTGTAACTGGGGCATAATCATCCTTTTCTGTAGCTAGATTCATTCCTTTGCCTCTTGTTTGATCATCAGGATTAAAGAAACTTTCCAAGGTAATGAGACCCTTGGTCAACTTGTTAGAACTAAGATGAATGACCTGATCACCATACTAATCTCGTAGTCTTGAATAGTTTCTTTCCAAGAATTCTCCCTCATTCTTCAAGAAACTCACAAATTTCTCATCAGAATCAAACACCTAACAATGAGTGTTGTTGTCAGGGATGGCAGGCCTCACTACCACCCTTATTTTTTGCTTCTTCTTCTCCTCAAGATTCCTTGGTACATCATAAGCTGCACCTATTGCTACAAGTCTATCAGCATGTTTATTTTCTTTCTTAGGAATGCTCTGAATATTAAATGCATTGAAGCCCTCAATCAAATCCCAGACTTTGTGTTTGTAAGACTTGAGCAGGTCATTTTTGGTGATATTCTGGTTTCTCACTTAGTTAACTACCAACTCACTATCCCCGTATACTCTCAAGGCTTGAATTCCTCTCTTTTGGGCAAGTAAGAGACCTTAAATCAAAGACTCATACTCGGCCACATTATTGGTGCAACTAAATTGGAGCATAAAGGAGAAGTAGTATCTTATTTGTGCAGGAGAGATCAACACAACACTAGCCCCTGATCCATTTTTATTCCTTGAGCAATCAAAGTACATACTCCATGCTCCATTCATATCATCATTAGTCCTAACAAGGTCAGGAACTTGACCATCTTTCTCTATTATGCAATATGTACTAAGGCCTATCTCAAGAGTCTCTAACATAGGCTCAAACTGATATGCATTTTCCCACTCATCCAAGAAGAAATCAGGAATCTTTGCTATGGAAGTGACAGGCTCATTTACTATGTCATTTTCATCCAACTCTAGAATAGGGCAATTCATGTTGATGGGATTGGGGGTGTAATATTTAGTGTGATGAAGGGCTTGAGGTTCTACTCTAATTGAGGCATTGGCTCCATATCTGGTCCTAAATGACATATATGACCAATCAGTAGATATGAATCCACCAATTTGAGCAGTGAAGTCTCTTGAAAGACAGATAGCAAAATAGGGTTTGACTTCAGTAATAGATATGTCTTGAATCACAGTGCAACTAGGGCATGCATGTAGGGCCATCTCCACATTCCTAAGGATATGTACAGTTTTGATAGTACCACCATCTAATTGTAACACATCCCTAACAATGGGCTCATATTTCATTCCTAAAGCATCAGCAACACACCTAGGCATTACTGAGCTACTAGCCCCTGAATCTATCATGCAATTGTGGACTAATTTGCCCCCTATAATCAGAGAAACGTAGAATGGAGGAGGTCTAACCTTTTTATTTATCTCCACATCCCCTGCTGGTTGTACTAGACTTGTGGCACTTTCCATGATAGATGGCTGATCCTTGGGTTCAATCTTCTCTAATTCTTGCTACAACATCCTTTTCTGCATTGGTATGGTAGCAACAACATCCCACATAGAAATATTCACATTGGTCTTCTTCATTTTCTCTACCACATTGAATGTTGTGTTAGAAACTTTGGTAGGAACTTTGGGAGCTGCACCTACAAGAGGTTGAGATGGGGCAACATAAGGATCACTTGCATCTTTCTTTCTAGAATCTTGCTTTTGCTATTGTGAAGTACTTGTTTGTTCATTTGCTGCATGTGCATGAGGTGCAGCACTTGAAGTTGAGGCCTGCCTAGGAGAAGGAGGGGCAACATGTTCCATAGCTCTCTTTTTACTTCTTGTGTTATGAGCATCGAAATCCTGGTTTACATTACAATGCTCCCCAATCTGATGATTCATGAAAGAGCAATCATCATGTCCTTGAATATATGAGGCCTCCTTGGAATGATCCTCCTTGTATGATTGCTTTGCTGCAGGTTCTTGGTCAGTTAGGGCCAAATAAGATTCTACCTTCTGGCACATGCAATAGGCATAAGAATAGTTGCAAGAAAGACATAAATCTTGATCTTGGGCCAAGTTATTTTGAGGGACAATAGCTCTATTCTGAATTGAGCTTGAAGCAAAAGCATGACTATTTTGCCTACCCTGATCAAAAGAGCTATTCCACTGATTAGGAGGCCTACCACCATTTGGAGCTTGATATTGCAATTGGGGAGGCTTGCCACCTTGAGCCTGGTGCTTCTCCAAGGCCACCACCTTGTTACTCATTTTTTGTATCATAGAGAAACTATCCTCTAATCTCTTTCCTTGGTCCTTCAACTCCCTCCCCTGCTCTTGCAATTTTTTATCCAGGGTCTTCTCTCTCTTATCTGTATTCAGTACTAGACCTTGGAGCATCTCTTTGAGTTCATCTATCCCATTTGAGGATGTGGAAGCTTAAGCGACTGGAGTAAGGGCTTGTGATGTAGAAGTTGTAGGAAGAGGGGCCATTGCTAGTTGGTGGTTGGGAACATCAGGAAAGAAAGGCATAGGGGGCCTTGGAGCCAACTTTCCTCCTTGTATTAGGATGTTCTCAGCTTTTATGGCTATCTCATAGGCATTAGGCAAGGTATCTCCTCCCATAGTTTGGATTGTAGTGGCAATATCACTGTTGAAGGCTCTAAGGTAATGCAAGAAGGCATTACCAGGGGTAGGTTTCACTATAGTAGGTATTCTATCCCATTTCTTTTGAAATCTATAGTTAAAATCAGTCATACACTCATGGGGGCTCTTTTAATAGTAGTCAACTGCTCTAAAAGTGACAAATGGTCACTTCTATCCTCAAAATGTTTGCATAATCCTGCTCCTAGTCCATCCCAATCAGTTATAGAACCATGAGCTAAGCCTCTATACCACTGTAATACTTTTCCTTTTAAAGATTAGGCTAGAAGTCTGACAGCAACATCATCCTCTATAATACCATGAATGTTACAGACATTTGCTACTTCTTGGATATGCTCTAAAGGTGAGATGGAAGTTTCACCAGTAAAATTAGGTATACTTTTTAGTGTAGATACTATTATATCATGTCTTTGGGCTAAAAATATAGGACTTCCACCATTAAAGGTGGCAAAAGCATGAACTCTTGGTTGTGCCATGTAAACAAGTGTTCTATTGATGAGTGTTGATGGCAATCTAGGCTGAGGTCGAATAGTAGGAGGGGTAGAGATAGATCTTATAGGTATATTAACTATTATTACACCCCTAACTGGTGATAATCAAATTCTAGTCCTCCTTCTTGTAGGATTTGAAAGAGAAAGCTCTTGATATTGAAATTTACCTCTAGAAGACGCCCTTGTTTCAGCTCTGGGCATGAATTTCTGCAACTTTGGTGTGGAACCAGATTTACTGATGTTCAAAGTTGCCAAGTACTTTGAGGAATTAGCCTCTTGTGGGATTGAATACTGAAGCCAGCACTGCCTCTTCAGCATTAATCTCTGAAACTCTTTCTTCTTGACACCAGTAGACTTTAAATTTTGTTTGAAAAAGGGTCCCACCGAGCATGCAAAAAATTGTTATCACTTAGGTTTTCACCCTTTCTCAAGGCCTATGCGCGAGGACAACCTATTGAAACATGGAAACAACCTCCAAACTATGGGACTTGAACTGCGAGGTTGAGTCTCCAGAGAAGGTCGGCTTCCTCTTACTATCAGGGTGCACCTAACTACTCTTGGAGAGGAAAAGGGAGAAGGAGAGCATGAAAGAAAATCTACCTAGTCTAATCTAAGGAGGTGATGCACCAAAATAGAGTGTTCAAACCAATCTCTGCCCATACATGCACTACTAAACTAGAATGAAACTAAGGATATACACATCTAGACTTGCTTTAATCAAATAACCACATACAGATTAGAAAACCAAGATGAATGACACAAGGAAGAAGTTCACTTATATATCATTCATAGGCTAGCAGAGATACAGTCATGCAGATTACAGATTTCCACAAGACAATGGCACAGGCAAAGAATTCTTGTACTTTAATACCAATGGCTGAAGGAGATAAGTAGAGAACCAGACAGTTCAGAGGCATAGGGGAATTCTCACTAGAATTGTAGAGAAAAAGCAAAGGAAAAATCAGAAAGAAGGTCCCCCTTTCAAAATTTACAGAATCTGCCTTTATAGTTCAAGCATAACTAAGATCTTTTCCTACTAAAATGACTTTGCAGCTACCTGCCATTAAGTCCTGCGGAGGACAATCATGGGAATCTTGAGAAAATCAGATCTTTGTTGTAACAGGTGTCCTGAGAGGAATGAAAATGGCGCCATTGATGTTCTGACTGGGTAGATGGATCGATTGAGATGGTGGAGTGTCTCCTTATATTTTACATTCATTTCTAGTAGGTTGGGATTGATCATGAAGATCAGATCACACAACAAAATCAATCACCTTCACTTTTTAGGTTCATGAATCAGCGGGGGTAGAAAGTCAACCTAATTTCACAAACCAACTAGGCCATGTGGGCCAATTGCTTCTTTTCATTCTACCACCTGGGAAGTCCTCTATGGTTGACCTCCTTTTATTGAACTAATTGTGCCACCCTTCAAACTATTATTATTAACTGTAATGATCAAACTAACCATCAGTCACTAATCGCCAACCTTGGCTGAGCCAGGAAGACACATGTCAGCAAGGTGCTATGTCGCCATGGTATCTGCCATGCAGCTTTCGATGGCGAGATAGCACCAACTATTTATCAGCCTAAAATCGAACAACCATGAAGACTTGTCATATCACTATGTTGTCCTTACCCCGGGCCCATCATATCTGGCACGACCTCAACAAACGCACCACACTTGAATGACACCTAGCGTACGTGGTGAGACCTGGCCCTGCTGATGCACGTGGTGGATGGGCGTTATGTCACCATGGTAAAGATTGCACAACTTCACCATAGCGACATGGCATCTTCTGTCAATTTTCCTTGATCTGACAACCAACGATAGATTCTATTGGTTTATCAATCAATAGAAACTGGCCACATATCGCTGTCTGTATTTCCTGTGCATCCAATCCTAGACCCAAAAGGACACGTGTCCTCTAGGTGCTATGTTGCTAACAAAAAACTTTTGAGTTTTTTGATGGTGACATGGCGCCCCACCAGTATTTCTGACTTCCTGGCTTGTGAAACTGACCGCTCACCGAAAGACATTTCCCGATGACGTAACCTGCCCGCTGTAAGACATTTTTGTCGGGCACTATGTGACTATGAAGATTTTTTGGCCAATACATGATAGCGACATAGTGCCCACGGTACCGTGGAACTTTTTTGACCTGCCAAAACATGTTGCCCAGCCCGTTGGACCCATCGGACACGTGTCATCAAGGTGCCATGTCGCGAACATAAATCTCGTGCAATTTTCGATGGTCAGATAGCACCAACTGTTGATCTTCCTTGAATCTGACGATGGAGAACCTGCAGGCCATAGAAACCATGTTATAAGGCTTAGGCATTAAAATAATATTAACTTTGGGAATTAGCCATTGGATGGGCCGAACATTTGAAATTTAAATCTTGGCAAGTGAACAAATGATAATAGTTACCCTTATACATGTGGGCAGAGGCTGTCAATACGATTGTATATTTGATTAATAGAGGTCCTTCTACTCCTTTGGGCTGTGGTATTCCAGAGGAGGCATGAACTAGTAAGAAGGCGAGTTATTATTTTTTCAAAACCTTCAGTTGTGAAGCATTTGCTCACATAGATTCTGAAAATAGAACCAAGCTAGAATCTAAGTCAAAGATATGTGTATTTGTTGGATATGGAATTAATGAATTTGGTTATAGGCTTTGGGATTTTGAAAATTAGAATATTGTAAGAAGTAGGGATGTCATATTCAATGAGAAAGTGTTGTACAAAGATCATTTGTAGCAACATGAGAAGAAAGAAGATGATTATGTAGTGCTAGATGATACACCAAAAGCTAATGTTCTAGCCATTCCTAATGATGTGCAACAACCACAACAACAGATACCACACACACCAGTGAATGTTAGATGGTCAACAAGGAAAATTAGACCTCCACAAAGATTTTCTCCCTCTTTGTATTCTATTTTACTTACTGATGCTGGTGAACCTAAAATTTATAATGAAGCTATCCACATGGATACTAAGATTTAGTGGGAGTCTACAATGAAAGATGAAATGGACTCTTTGCTGAAAAATAAGACATAGGATTTATGCAAGTTGCCTATAGGTAAAAAGACTTTATAGAATAAGTGGGTTTATAGGTTGAAAGAACAAGAAGGAGGTAAGAAAAGATTTAAATTCAGGTTAGTTGTAAAAGGATTTGCACAGAAAAAGGGAATTGGTTTTGATGAGATGTTTTCTTCTATTGTTAAAATGACTTCTATCCATACTATTTTAAGTCTTGTGGCTACTAAAGATTTTCATTTAGAGAAGCTTGATGTTATAATTGCCTTTCTTCATTGTGATTTGGATGAACAAATATATATGATGCCCTGAACCCCAAAAAATTATGGATTATGTACAGTACTTTTCTGATCAGTCACCACAATCTAACAATCTCCCACTTGGGGACTGATTAGGCTCCGCACTAAACAACACCTTTGACAAATCATTTATTTCTATACAACTCTAATGGGATACATAAAAAAAACCTTAGCATATATTTTATATTTCTAAGTCTTAAATCCTTCCTATTTCATGTTATATGCTTGTACAAATTCAAGTTGCAATCTTGCGATCATATCCTTGTTCAAATGATTGCAAGAAGTTATGACTTAACCTTCTTGGAGACTAGAAGAATGTGGAATGGTTATCTCTATAGTCATTGCATCTTCATTGGTGGTTAAGGGCTTAAGAATTTGACGGTTCTGAGCTTGCAATCAAACCATAACTGTCATCTCCAATGTTTTGCTCCATCATAAGTGATTAAGGTTGACATAGGGTTCATGCTGTGAAGTGGTGATCTTATTGTTCTTTTCTATTTGTAGGGGATAAGGTGCAGACCATGGTTAAGGTGGTAATGTTCTGAGGTATTTTCTCACTCATTCACAAGGGTTAATGATGGGTCAAAGATTCAAGTTATCAGGTTTTGCATAGCTATTTTTTGCAAAATTGCATGGAGTTAACCTTAACTTAGAGTTAGGATAGCAAAGTCATGAATCTCAATATTCACATAGTTGTGGGATTAAAGGATAGAATATGGGTCCAATCTATGATTCTAATATCACTTCCCTGTTCACATGTTTGCAATAATTCATGGCTTAACCCTCAACTTGACTGTGAAGCTAAAATGTAGTTAATTAGATAGTCAACATGGCTTCACAACTTTTAATGCCAACATTCAACTTTGAGTTGTGAGGTCTTGATTTACCTTGTTTGCATGATCACTAGAAAAAGTTTTCATTATGAACACCTCAGAGGGCCCACATCCTCCCAATCTTCACATGAAAGGAGACCAACTCTTGGCATGTAGACACTTTATAAAGTTGCCCAAAATTTAGTCATTGCAAGTAACCAAAAAGCTACCACATTGATGCAGTGGGACTAGTTTTCAAATGGTAGGCTGCAATGAAAGATGTCTTAGAAAAGTGTGACAGACTAGTAAGATCTAATTGGTTAAAGGTGTTGAGTATATTAGGTTCCCTCATTTTTACTACTTTCTTCAGATCAAAGCAGATCAATGCTTGGTGTATCCCCACATTTTTAAGATGCACAAACTTTATCCATAATAAGGAATTGATCCTTGGACATGTTGGTGTTCTTTTTGGCAAAGAACATACCAGGTAGATTTAAACTTGATACCAAGAAACAAAGACTAGGAACATGCCTAAGGACAAGCTAAATCCTATATTCAGCAAGGCTAAATCTTAGGTTTAGGCCAATTAATAGAGTCATATCAGGACTCACTTCACTTTAGGCTCTGCAAAGCCAAGGTGGGCATACCTGAGGGATTTGTCTAATTTATCTTGATACTTCATTACAAGACTACCCTCTATAGTAGATATGGTCAATATTCTTCTTCAATTTGCTGGTAAATCTCCTGATCACAGTAGCTAATCATAACCAAGGAAAGTAACCACAAATAAGCCATGACCTACACTTATAGTTCTTCAAAACATAAAATGGGAAAATAATATTCATTTTGATTTGATTTCTCAGCATAATCAGATATGCAATAGCAAAGAACATGTATCCTTCAAGTTGACCAGTCCCTTATCCATTGGGCACTAACTAAATCTTCACATACAGATGGATACCTAAAACATACTCATATATTCAGGTATATGGTCTATCTGCTTGTCTTGCAAACAGACATCAATATTCATTAAAAATCTCGTACTTATGGTGATATCCTCTTGGTGTAACCTGCAATCCTATCAGTACAAACAAGCATTTAGTCAGAGCTTTGTTCCAATAGCAAATCTATTCTGATATACAACCTTAAGGGGATGTAACTGGGTTCAAACTCTTAGTTCTTAAACATAGAACATTGCAAATAATAACAGCAGGAGATAAGAATCATAATGAAACTAAAAGATGAGGCTCTTTGTATTAATTTCATTGAAAATAATACATCTACATAAGAAAACTCAAAAGATACACATACAATGACTGTGTAATACGAATGCCTCAAAAGGAATACAATATGTTGTTCATAATAGGAAGAGTCACTGAGAAAAATGGTATCATAGATTTGAGAGAACTCAAGATTGGAACCATGAATTGGTCCTTCGGTTACAAAAAACCTAGAACCCCTCAAATGGAAGCAAGAAAGAAAGATATAGAAGAGAAAGAATTCTCGGATCTGTTCTGAAGATGACAAGTGTCCACTTGAAATTCAATCCTGTGCAAGTGAGTAACCTCTTTCTTCTTTCATCCCATCTGATCTGATTTTGTTTCATCATTAATCTGTAACAAACTTGCAAAATATCCTTGCCTAACGATGAAAACCCTTTACTTGCCAAAATATCTAATTGCCCCATGAAAAAGCCAGTGAAAATGAGTTCTTACAAAATAAATCTGAACAAATTCGACCCTAACTGTATTTCCATTGTCTTCTACTGATATTCAGGTCATTATCTTGACAAAAAATCAAAACTGAACTTCTTGGTCTGAATATAATTGCAATTTAGGTACCTGATGGAAAACCTCATGTAGCTCAAACTGACTAATACCTATGTAAAAAATAATCTCAGAATCAGAAAACTCAGACTTTCGCAATTCCGACGGTATATGATAAGGCATACTTTGCTTTCGAGAAATGCCCAGAATCTCGATTTGAAAAACACTCCTCTGGTAAGAGTGTTTAGGTCTGTATTTAAAATAATTTCAAAAAGTTTAAAGTTTAAACTTTAGGAAATAAAAATTTCAATTTAAAAGACCCTGCATGTCACATCAGTTTGTTGGCAAAATAATTTTAAAATGGAAATTTTAAAATCATTTTATTTTTCCTAGCCCTTCCAAATTTGAGTCAACTCTAGGTTTGACCAATGCCACATGGCGCATTTTGATTGGACACCTGATCTGCATCATCCACCATGTGTCATCTCCTTGCTACCTCACTATGTTAATTTCCATGCATCTTCCACTTGGTGATTAAGCGAGGACCGCTAGATGCGCCACGTGTCGCAATTCCTTATCATCTGGAGCATCTCATCGTTCGCCAAATTCCTAAAAATTTTTGGCGACTCGCTAAGTCGCTAGCCGAAATTTCTCAGATTTTCTGGCTAGCGACATAGTGACTAGCCGAATTATTGACTTATCCGGTGCCTATTCCTGCTGATGTCATCAGATTTGACTCGTGTGCCCGTTCAAAATTTTTAACAGTGTACCCGCTAGCTAGCCGACCACGGGCCTACCTTACATGCTAGAGCGGCTTACAGAAGCCCCCATCTCAATTTCATAGTAAACATTGTCTTGTGTTGTATTTAAAAATTTCAAATTTCTTTCCCACGACCCATGTGGGATAATGACCTGTGACGGCTTTTCCCTTCGTTATGCGCTTTCATGCGTATTGGCGTGCATGCAAAGTGTTCTTGTTTTTTACGCATGGAGTTACTCTTATTTCTCTTGCGCATGGTTTGCTGCTTCAGAGCATGGATTCCATCCTTCGTAGCGGGTTCTTTCTCTTCTCAGCAAAATCGTGAGCCCCTTTTGCTGAAAACGTTGCCTCTGTTCCTGCTACCAAGCGGCTTCTAACTCTTGAACATGCTCCTTTGACCTGTGTGCTTCATGCTAAAGATGTCTCCACTATTTTAATTTATTTCCATCTCTTCCTAATTTCCCAGATTGTGATGGCTTTTACTAGCACTAATTGGCAAATTAGATTCGTGAGATATGTTTTTTCTTGCATGGGCTTTTCAGCTGCAAGGTTTTCTATGTCGTTGACTAGCCTCTTTCCTTTTGCTGTCTCCTCTGCAACAATTTCAGCCTCCCTCATGGGCATCTTAATGAATTCACCTTTGCATGGGCGTTTTCCTGTTCATGCCGTGATTTTATGGCGTGATCTCCCTTTGTTTTTTTTTACACCTGCGGTTTCCTCTTTCAGTGTTATGCTACTTTGATAGTGGCATTGGATTGTTTACTAGCTTTGAGGGCGTCTTTTGCACTTTCAGTGCATTGGCTATTCCTTCTAAGTTTGCCGCTACCTTTTTTGTCTTCATGATAGCGTGGGAAACGTTGCCTCTATTTTAAAACATGAGACTCCTTTCTTGGCATGGCTTTTCTTCAATATGCTGGGCTCTTCTAAACTGGGCGGCTTATTCTTGTCACTCCAGCTTGTGCTCAAAACGTGGGTTCTGCGCCCCCATTTTCTTTATGTTGCACTCTCTAATCTTTTCATGTGGATTCTCTTTGACAGCGCAACTTGTTATTACTAGGAACTTCTTGACTGCATGAGCTCCCTTCACACGTTCCCTTGCCACTTGCTCTTTGGTGTCTTGTGTGGAAACTCTAGGTCATTCCATGAGCTGTGGTTTCATCTTCATTAAATGAATTTTGAGCTCCCTTGTGCTTCCATCTTGTTTAGCATGTGTTGACTATCTTTTATGCTGTCGAGGGTTCCTCTATTTGGTGTGAACCTCCCATGTTTTGCTAAACATTAACATGGTTCTTTCCTTGCAGGGTGGCTTCTTTAAAAATGGGTGCCGACCCTCTTTGACTGTGGAAATCAATTATGCCAAGTTCATCACGTGTCCCATATGCAATGTACGATTTTGGACCTAAGTCAGGATTCAAGAAAGTATTAGGAATTTTGCAACAATATTTAATAAGCCCCATTTAGGATGGGTATACTCATGAACTGGCAATGCACTAATGAACTCAACTTCATGTCGAGGTAAGCACTCTTTAGATAAAATTGATGTGCTGAGATCGGCATTCCTTTATGAATCCTTTCCCTTGACTGACTATTTTTGTGCCCATTTCCTTTTCCATTGAAATTTACTTTCCTACTTCTTTTCCACTATAATTACATCAATCAAGATCTCTAGGGTACCATGCTTGCTAGAAAGAAGCTTTATGATCTCCTCCTCCCTAATAGTGATATTTGAAAACTTTCCACCTTCCTTTTGGTTTTCCTCTTTGCATTGTGTGGCTAACTCAGTTTAAATTTTATGCAAATCTGTTCGACAGAAAGTTTTACTTCAAACATAAAAATGCTTTCCTTTGTGCCACAACCAGCCACTTTGCATGCATAACTTTCTTAGAAATACTGTGCTCCCCAGTTGGTTTCAAATTTTACTCCAATACGTTCATGCCTGCCCTTGAAAATAGAAATAAAACTCCTCAAGTTTCATATCCATTAGGCTTTTTTGCCCGCTTAAAGTTTTTTAGGATCATTTGTAGCTAGGAATCACTTCCATCATAGTTACTATCACAAAATAGACCTTTTCACATTCGTCCCCGTGTAATTCCTTCATTGAAAAATATCACTTTAAACACAAAGGCATTCACTACTGCTTTGAACTATTCTGTATAATGGAATCAATCGGGCCCACCATGGGTCCGGCCAAAAAATTTTCACTTTCGAACAACTGAAACCTCAGATTAATCTATTCCTTATCTTAAACTGACTGAAAGAAAATTGGATCCCGGACTAATCATTTAAAACTCATTTTATTACTGATTTGCAAACTATCAATTTTGTGACAGGAGGTCTGTTGACTGCCTTTAAAAACTGACCCGAACAACTGACCAAACTCTGAAACTCAAGATCTCTGTTCTCTCTGACATGTTCAATAGGCCTACAAGATCTCGTTGCATGATGACATTAGGATCAAAAAATATTGACCTCCGAAGTTGCCAACTTAAATTCACCTGCAGATAAACATGTTAGAAAACTGGAAAGTGCATTTCGAAATGGCCTGGAAAACTGAACAAATGGGCAGTTGGGGATCTGGAAACTGGGGCAGTGATTCTCTATCATGAGGATATTATGGATCTATGATTTAGGCTCATGAAGAATAACTGGGCGCATTTGGAAAGCATCTAAAATTGGCTACCTGGATTTACAGGACAGGAAACGATGACAACATAACAATTTTTACAAACTGAATGACCTTGAAAAAGTGTGTAAACGGATTTGTCAAGATCTAAAAACTGACACACTTGGAGTAAATTCAATATAGAACATAGAGAAACAAACCATTTGATATCGCAAATCACGGATTAGGAGTTATAATGTCACGAACAGGGGTACTGAACAATCTGCAATTACTAACACCAGTTAAAACTTATAAATTGCGTTTGGAATCACGCTTGAAAACTGACCAAACGGTTTTCTCAAGACTTAAAAATTGAAACATAAGAAGTCTTTGACGTCAACTATGCAATGCAAAAGGAAATTTAGCATTTTAGTCAACTAGGTCAAAGTTATAGCATGTCAAACAGGGCTTCCTGGAAATGTGTGCAAAGTGCAAAAGCATGAAAATAGCGATTGACCAACTTTGAGGGGTTCAAAACCTAGTCAAACGGACTTGAATTGACTCAAAATTTGGAACATAGGTTCTCAGGTATGGGAATTAGAAACTCCCAAAGTGGCAATCCATGACACAGATCTGGGTTTAAGATATTCATTGGCAAACACAGCCTCCTGTCGTTGTTTGACACTAGGGCAGAATTGCAAATTTGACAAATGCTTGAAACAGAACTTCGCCAAATGACTCGGAATGACAATTGATCTTCATGAAACACTTAGATGCACTAAATGAAAGGTTCTAGAAGCATTAAATACCTAATGAGTCTCGAATGGACAGTCGGGTACAACTAGGCACATATGCATTTTAAAAGCGTTTAAGGGCTTTATTTTTTTTTATGGTGCTCAAAATCGGGAAGGCAATTTTGAGCGCCAACAGTGGCTCTGTTTGGGGATGCATGCCCCTTGCAGGCATGGCAAGGATTCAGATCTCTGGAGGAAGCAAACCACACACCTGAACAACAAAACTTCCTCGAATAGCTTATTGAAAGTAAGGAAACAACTACCTCTACTATGTTCAAGCGATGGCCCGGGGCCACCGAACTTCAACAAATTTTTTTATCCCTATCATAAACTTGATTTTCATTCCTTTCATCATGAGGTAAACTAAAATTATTACTTACATCAGCTTCACCAATCAGATTAACGTTCTGAAACGAATCACTTAGCAAAACTGAATCTACAACTTCACTTTCATATTGCATATAAAAGCTTACTTCATCTTTAACCGTTAGCTCATTATGAAAGTTCTGATCAGCATGCTCAAAAATATTAGACTGAAACTGAAAACCTTCTCTAACAAATGACTCATGCATGCTATCATTCTCGAATATGAAGGCTTCATATTCAACTTGGGGAAAGGGAACACACATACCTTGAAAATGTGTATCCTTATGCATAACTAGATGATATTCAAACGAGCACTCTGACTTGTACTCACACATGTCATCAACATCAAAATCTAAAACTAATCCACAATATTCCATTGGTTCTTCACAATCAGCAAACAGATTAGTCTTCGCATTAAAATATTCATCATAAAACTTAGTACAAGATGCATGTTGATTTTCAAGAATAACTTTGTCAAACATCTTGTCATCTATCTCATTAGATGCAACATCATAATCATTTTCTTTGTCAAACTCAGAAGAAGAACATTCTAATCTCTTACAGCAGTAAGATAAAGTATCATCATCAAACTTATTCTCTGCTAAATCTGAAACTTCCATGTGTTCTACAAAAAGAGGATTGATAACTCCATGGAAAGTGCCTTTGTAGACATTAGGACAAGTAATGTGCTGATCAACATCAAAGTCCTCACCATATAATGGATTAGTGAAAACTTTAAAATCATTTCTAACATCACTGTCATGGACACTTTCAGCATATGAAGAAGAAAAATCAGAATCATATGAAGACTCAACATCCACTCCGTCAACGAAGCATGTAGAATATAGATCAAAGTTACTTTCATTGTCTCCATATAGGTGATTCAAATGTCTTGCAAGAAAATCATCATTTATCTTACCAATAGGTGTTGATGCATTAATCTCAGGATTAATCACGTACTGATCATCACTGCACTCATCCTCAAGACACTCTTCTACACAATTAGGTAATACGTCTCTATGGATAACCTCTTTGTCTTCATATTGTGTAGACACATTTTCTTCATAACTTTCAATCTCAAACTGGTTTATACAATTCTGATATGGAAACTCACTTTCAGATTTAGAAAAAACATTCATACCTTTATTAGCAAGAGAACACTCACTTCCATCATTGCTCTCTTCTTCCCAATCAGCATCTGATTCACATGAAGACGGACACATACTAGCACTATCCTCTTCTTGACTTGAGTAATAACTCTCATCATCAGCTTCATATGACACCTCTTGATAATATATTGGATCAACAACATAATTATCACTTGGAAGATGACTCTTAGCTTTATCATACTCACATTGATATGATTGTCTTTCAACTTCAGATTTAATAACGTTCTCAACATGATGCAATATCTCAATGAGATAATTCATTTCTTGCCTATCCTTTTGGTCAAGAGAATGCATCTCTACCGCTGAAATATTATCAACATATGAGCTTAGTTCTTCTGACTGTGACTGAGATACATATGATTTACATTCTTTATATTGTGTCATCTCTCCATGGCATGTCGGATCAGCAATTTCACCTTTATCACTTGATAGATCACTTCTGATTTCTTCCTCCCCATACTGAGATGAATGCCTTTCCTCTTCCTGATTCATTATGTTTTCAACATAATGCAAATTATCAATGGGAAAATGAATGGCCGGATTTATATCTTGCATGGATGACTCATCAAGTGAATTAATTCTATCATTCGTTATTGTAATACCATAAACATGTGCATTTACTTCAGCATGAATGGAATCATTTCTTTTTTGCAATAGAGAGATTTCATGTTCACATGTTTTTATTTTTGAGGCTTCAAAAAAACTATTTAGAATAGCAGGAGTGCTTATTTGCTGATCTGAAATCAAACACTCCTTATGACATTGGCTTGTGCTTTGCACCTCATATTGCCAGCCAATATTTCTAGAGAAGTGACTTCGAGTTAAGCCATATTTTATGTTATTCTCAATCTCTATAGCTGTTATGAATGCCTGATGCAAAGTCTTGGGTATTTTATCTCTCAACAGATAGTTCATATTCCTATCAAATGCACTGAGATAAACCACTAAACACATTTGATCATCTGGCTTGTACCTTTCAAGAAATTCACTCAAAATCTTTGCAAATCTGATATTAAATTCAGAAACTAACTCACCATTCCTGATTTCAATTTTCAAAAACTTATCAAAATATTCAGAGATGCTTACTCTTTCCTCGAACTGCATCATGAAGGCTAACATTAATTCATCACAAGATGAAATTGAACATGCTGGTAAAAAAGAAAACCAGTCCCTAGCATCATCTTCTAAAGTCTGAACAAACAATTTCATCTAAATTACTTCATGAGCAATTTCAAAATCACCAACCAATTTACTAAACAACTGAACACGATGACTGGCTGAATTTCCATGGCTCCCACCAAACTTAGGCAAATACTTTCTGAGGTTACAAGGCATAGTATTTGGGAAACCATGAATACCATTAAAATTTAATGGCATATACCTCCTGGTAGAAACAGATATAAAACTTTCACTAACAGGCTGCATATTAGATGAGATAAAACTTAACATTCTTCAAAGTCAAGACTCATTCACCATTAAACACTTCCAGAATTTATTAATTGCAGCAGATCTGGAGTTTTTTCTACCAATTCAAAACTTCAAACATACTTTGACATTTAAAACACTTTTTCTAAATCTACTTTCCACAAAGCATGTTGAACTATACTGAACCAATCTCCTATTTAATGCTATAAACCATTTGATGGAGAAAATTTTGAAATCTTACTTTCATGTAAATGAGAACACATGAAAGTGGAAAATACCTTTTAATATGGATGCCTGCAACTACTTCAATGCTGCACATAACAAGAAATTCAAATCTTAACCAGATTTATTAACACTTGCACTGCATCTCATTTGATTCTTTTACCCAGTGTCAAGAACATGAAATGAATTCTTCAAACCTGCCTTCCCACTGTTGTTTCCTTCAAAACACCTTCACATTTTGAAGCACTGGTGTAGAGATATACTTAGAGTCGCCACTCACTTAGTGAGAAAAGATTAACCAATCTTGCAAAACAAAACAAGATGGTCCAGAACTTACAACTGGTATTTGCAAACTATATTTAACAGCAGGGGAATTTCACATTCTTGACATACTAAAAGAACATGACATTAACTCTAAAATTTGACAACAACTTATCAAAACTTCAAGTGACTTTGATATTGCAAATCATTCAATTCAATTAAACTTCTACTATCAATGAATAAGAACACTGAGGGACATGAATCTTCAGCAAAGAAATGGAAAACACTTCATGGCGCTGCTATTTATACCAAAAAATCTAGTAGTTCCAACAATGAATTTCTTTATAGACTCCCCAGCAGAGTCGCCATCTTGTTGGTGTTATTTTTGGCAAACAACATACCAGGTAGATTTAAACCTGATACCAAGAAACAAACACTAGGAACATGCCTAAGGATGAGCTAAATCCTATATTTAGCAAGGCTAAATCTTAGTTTTAGGCCAATTAACAGAGTCATATCGGGACTCACTTCACTTTAGGCTCTACAAAGCCAAGGTGGGCATACCTGAGGGATTTGCTTAATTTATATTGATACTTCATTACAAGACTACCCTCTATAGTAGATATGGTCAATATTCTTCTTCAATTTGCTGGTAAATCTCCTAATCACAATAGCTAATCATAACCAAGGAAAGTAACCACAAATAAGCCATGACCTACACTTATAGTTCTTCAAAACATAAAATGGGAAAATAATATTCATTTTGATTTGATTTCTTAGCATAATTAGATATGCAATAGCAAAGAACATGCATCCTTCAAGCTGACTAGTCCCTTATCCATTGGGCACTAACTAAATCTTCACATACAGATGGATACCTAAAACATACTCATATATTCAGGTATATTGTCTATCTGCTTGTCTTGCAAACAGACATCAATATTCATTAAAACTCTCGTACTTATGGTGATATCCTCTTGGTGTAACCTGCAATCCTATCAGTACAAACAAGCATTTACTCAGAGCTTTGTTCCAACAGCAAATCTATTCTGATATACAACCTTAAGGGGATGTAACTGGGTTCAAACTCTTAGTTCTTAAACACAGAACATTGCAAATAACAATAGCAGGAGATAAGAATCATAATGAAACTAAAAGATGAGGCTCTTTGTATTAATTTCATTGAAAAGAATACAACATCTGAATAAGAAAACTCAAAAGATACACATAGAATGACTGTGTAATATGAATTCCTCAAAAGGAATACAATATGTTGTTCATAACAGGAAGAATCACTGAGAAAAATGGTATCATAGATCTGAGAGAACTCAAGATTGGAACCATGAATTGGTCCTTTAGTTACAAAAAAACTGGAACCTCTCAAATGGAAGCAAGAAAGAAAGATATAGAAGAGAAAGAATTCTTGGATCTGTTCTGAAGACGACAAGTGCCCACTTGAAATTCAATCCTGTGCAAGTGAGTAACCTCTTTCTTCTTTCATCCCATCTGATCTGATTTTGTTTCATCATTAATCTGTAACAAACTTGCAAAATATCCTTGCCTGATGATGAAAACTCTTTACTTGCCAAAATATCTGATTGCCCCATGAAAAAGCCAGTGAAAATGAGTTCTTACTGAATAAATCTGAACAAATTCGACCCTAACTGTATTTCCATTGTCTTCTACTGATATTCAGGTCATTATCTTGACAAAAAATCAAAACTAAACTTCTTGGTCTGAATATAATTGCAATTTAGGTACCTGATGGAAAACCTTGTGTAGCTCAAACTGACTGATACCTGTGTAAAAACTAATCTCAGAATCAGAAAATTCAGACTTTCACGATTCCGACGGTATATGATAAGCCATACTTTGCCTTCCAGAAATGCCTAGAATCTTGATTTGAAAAACACTCCTCTGGTAAGAGTGTTCAGGTCTGTATTTAAAATGATTTCAAAAAGTTTAAAGTTTAAACTTTAGGAAATAAAAATTTCAATTTAAAAGACCTTGCATGTCACGTCAGTTTGTTGGCAAAATAATTTTAAAATGGAAATTTTAAAATCATTTTATTTTTCCTAGCCTTTCCAAATTCGAGTCAACTCTAGGTTTGACCAATGCCACATGGCGCATTTTGATTAGAAACCTGATCTGCATCATCTGCCACGTGTCGTCTCCTTGCTACCCCACTATGTTAATTTCTATGCATCTTCCGCTTGGCGAGTAAGGGAGGACTGCTAGATGCGCCATGTGTCGCAATTCCCTATCATCTGGAGCATCTCATCGTTCGCCGAATTCCTAAAAATTTTCGATGACTCGCTAAGTCGCTAGCCAAAATTTCTTAGATTTTCCAGCAAGTGACATAGCGACTAGCCAAATTATTGACTTATTCGGCAGCTATCCCTGCTGACGTCATCACATTTGACTCGTGTTCCCATTCAAAAATTTTAACAGTGTACCCGCTAGCTAGCCGACCACGCGCCTACCTTACATGTTGGAGCGGCTTACAGAAGCTCCCATCTCAATTTCATACTAAAAATCGTCTTGTGTTGTATTTAAAAATTTCAAATTTCTTTCCTACGACCCATGTGGGATAATGACCTGTGATGGCTTTTTCCTTCGTTATGCGCTTTATTGCATATTGGCGTGCATGCAAAGTGTTCTTGTTTTTTACACATGGAGTTACTCTTATTTCTCTTGAGCAGGGTCTGCTGCTTCAGAGCGTGGATTCCATCCTTCATAGCGGGTTCTTTCTCTTCTCAAAAAAATCATGAGCCCCTTTTGCTAAAAACGTTGCGTCTGTTCCTGCTACCAAGCGGCTTCTAAATCTTGAACATGCTCCTTTGACCTGCGTGCTTCATGCTAAAGACATCTCCACTGTTTTAATTTATTTCCATCTCTTCCTAATTTCCCAGACTGTGATGGCTCTTACTAGCACTAATTGGCAAATTGGATGCGTGAGCTATGTTTTTGCTTGCGTGGGCTTTTCAGCTGCAAGGTTTTCTATGTCGTTGACTGGCCTCTTTCCTTTTGGTGTCTCCTCTGCAACAATTTCAGCCTCCCTCGTGGGCATCTTAATGAATTCGCCTTTGCATGGGCATTTTCCTGTTCATGCCGCAGTTTTATGGCATGATCTCCCTTTGTTTTTTTTTACACATGCAGCTTCCTCTTTCAGCGTTATGCTACTTTGATAGTGGCATTGGATTGTTTACTGGCTTTGAGGGCATCTTTTGCACTTTCAGTGCATTGGTTATTCCTTCTAAGTTTGCTGCTACCTTTGTTGTCTTCATGATAGCGTGGGAAATGTTGCCTCTATTTTAAAACATGAGACTCCTTTCTTGGCGTGGCTTTTCTTCAATATGCTGGGCTCTTCTAAACTGGGCAGCTTATTCTTGTCACTCCAGCTTGTGCTCAAAATGTGGGTTCTGCGCCCCCATTTTCTTTATGTTGCACTCTCTAATCTTTGCGTGTGGATTCTCTTTGACAGTGCAACTTGTTATTACTACGAACTTCTTGACTGCATGAGCTCCCTTCACACGTTCCCTTGCCACTTGCTCTTTGGTGTCTTGCGTGGAAACTCTGAGTCATTCCATGGGCTGCGGTTTCATCTTCATTAAATGAATTTTGAGCTCCCGTGCGCTTCCAACTCGTTTAGCATGTGTTGAATATCTTTTATGCTGTCAAGGGTTCCTGTATTTGGTGTGAACCTCCCATGTTTTGCTAAACATTAACATGGTTCTTTCCTTGCAGGGCGACTTCTTTAAACATGGGTGCCGACCCTCTTTGACTTTGGAAATCAATTATGCCAAGTTCATCACGTGTCCCATATGCAATGTACGATTTTGGACCTAAGTCAGGCTTCAAGAAAGTATCAGGAATTTTGCAACAATATTTAATAAGCCCCATTTAGGATGGGTATACCCATGAACTGGCAATGCACTAATGAACTCAACTTCATGTCGAGGTAAGCACTCTTCAGATAAAATTGATGTGCTGAGATCGGCATTCCTTTATGAATCCTTTCCCTTGACTGACTATTTTTGTGCCCATTTCCTTTTCCATTGAAATTTACTTTCCTACTTCTTTTCCACTATAATTACATCAATCAAGATCTCTAGGGTACCATGCTTGCGGGAAAGAAGCTTTATGATCTCCTCCTCCCTAATAGTGATATTTGAAAACTTTCCACCTTCCTTTTGGTTTTCCTCTTTGCATTGTGTGGCTAACTCAGTTTAAATTTTATGCAAATCTGTTCGACAGAAAGTTTTACTTCAAACATAAAAATGCTTTCCTTTGTGCCACAACCAGCCACTTTGCATGCATAACTTTCTTAGCAATACTGTGCTCCCCAGTTAGTTTCAAATTTTACTCCAATACGTTCATGCCTACCCTTGAAAATAGAAATAAAACTCCTCAAGTTTCATATCCATTAGGCTTTTTTTGCGGCTTAAAGTTTTTTAGGATCATTTTTAGCTAGGAATCACTTCCATCATAGTTACTATCACAAAATAGACCTTTTCACATTCGTCCCAATGTAATTCCTTCATTGAACAATATCACTTTAAACACGAAGGCATTCACTACTGCTTTGAACTATTCTGTATAATGGAATCAATCGGGCCCACCATGGGTCCGGCCAAAAAATTTTCACTTTCGAACAACTGAAACCTCAGATTAATCTATTCCTTATCTTAAACTGACTGAAAGAAAATTGGATCCTGGACTGATCATTTAAAACTCATTTTATTACTGATTTGCAAACTATCAATTTTGTGCTAGGAGGTCTGTTGACTGCCTTTAAAAACTGACCCGAACAACTGACCAAACTCTGAAACTCAGGATCTCTGTTCTCTCTGACATGTTCAATAGGCCTGCAAGATCTCGTTGCATGATGAAATTAGGATCAAAAAATATTGACCTCCGAAGTTGCCAACTTAAATTCACCTGTAGATAAACATGTCAGAAAACTGGAAAGTGTGTTTGGAAATGACCTAGAAAACTAGACAAATGGGCACTTGGGGATCTGGAAACTGGGGCAGTGATTCTTTGTCATGAGGACATTATGGATCTATGATTTAGGCTCATGAAGAATAACTGGGCGCATTTGGCAAGCGTCTAAAATTGGCTACCTGGATTTGCAGGATAGGAAACGATGACAACATAACAATTTTTACAAACAGAATGACCCTGGAAAAGTGTGCAAACGGATTCGTCAAGATTTGAAAACTGACACACTTGGAGTATTTTCAGTATAGAACATAGAGAAACAAACCATTCGATATCGCCAATCACGGATTAGGAGTTATAATGTCATGAACAGGGGTACTGAACAATCTGCAATTACTAACACCAGTTAAAACTTATAAATTGCGTTTGGAATCACGCTTGAAAACTGACCAAACGGATTTTTCAAGAGTTAAAAATTGAAACATAAGAAGTGTCTGACATCAACTATGCAACGAAAAATGAAATTTAGCATTTTAGTCAACTGGGTCAAAGTTATAGCACGTCAAATAGGGCTTGCCGGAAATGTGTGCAAAGTGCAAAAGCATGAAAACAGCGATTGACCAACTTTGAGGGGTTCAAAACCTAGTCAAACGGACTCGCAATGACTCAAAATTTGGAACATAGGTTCTCGGGTATGGAAATTAGACACTCCCAAAGTGGCAAGCCATGACGCAAATCTAGGTTTAAGATATTCATTGGCAAACACAGCCTCCTGTCGTTGTTTGACACTAGGGCAGAATTGCAAATTTGACAAATGCTTGAAACCGAACTTCGCCAAATGACTCGAGATGACAATTGATCTTCATGAAACACTTAGACACACTAAATGAAAGGTGCTAGAAGCATTAAATACCTAATGTGTCTCGAATGGACAGTCAGGTACAACTAGGCACATATGCATTTTAAAAGCGTTTAAGGGCTTGATTTTTTTTTATGGTGCTCAAAATCGGGAAGGCAATCTTGAGCGCCAACAGGACACATGTCTAGGTGGGGCCCAATCTTTTTAGTTCCCATTTTTGTAGCATTACAGGCATCAATTTTGAAGGAATATCTCATTGAATGAGGGCTAATCAATTGAATTGATACACTCTATTGATAAACTTCAAGGGTTTAAGTTATGACCCTGTAAAATTTAATAGCTTGGTTAATAATCCTATTCATCATAGTATGATGGGTGTAATTTTCAAAGATGGGAATCTTATGACAAGGTTTCAAGACTTGCAATCTTACAAGGCGATGAAAGGAAATCATTGGATCATAAGGGTCAGTCTTCTAGCTAAAGATTCTACAACAAAGAGAAATCAAAAGATTGTATAAGGACTACGGTTTATGATCTTACAAAAAGTAGAGGATCATAAAGCTAATTTTTGGGTCTCTCAATTTTATTATATTCAATTGTGGCAGCATCATAGAGACAAGATTATTGTATGAAGAAAATCAAGGACCCATGACCAAATGAAGTGTTTCTATTCATGAGATCATAATGAGAGATGCCAAGGGTTTCATAAGATATGAAGGACTAAAATTATGGTCATTGCATCATGTGGTCATAACATCATGGAAAAATTTTGATATTTGGAGGATTTCAAATGCTACAAATAAGGGTAGATCATAAGATCTTAATGGTGATTTCCTAGGCTTCAGAGGTGTGATCATGCCATTGTATGATTCTAAGATCATAGAGGATGCAAAAATGTAAAGGGTGAGTTTCAAGGCAGTGAACCTTTGTTTCGTTCATTTAAGGTCCATTAATAGAGGGAAAGAGAAAAGATCTTTTAATCTCATGATAAACTATGTTTGTGAGATCAAAATGTTAAGTTGATAGACCACCAAAGTTACAATAGGGGTTAGCTGACCATGATCATAGGATCATGAGGGTTATAGTTGCCAATTGGTGATGTTATGATAGACAACAATCATAGGATTGTAAGTTTAAGATAATCATTCTCATAACATCACAAAGGAAGATAAAGGGTCATGACATGATGATAGATATCAGATCATAGGATCTCAAGGCCATACCGATGGGTATCTTATGCTATGCCAAGGGTATTATCATAAGAACATGTCATTGTGAGATCATAAGGGTTTTAATTTTGATCAATCGTAAGATCATAAGACCATTGGTTGATGAGGAAAAGGTGATTTCTTATCTGAGCTAAAAAATCATAAGGGTGTCTTTGACCAATAAAATAGGAGAGGTATAGTGTGAAGGTTAAATATAGTTGACCTGATAAATATATTTGTTTTGGTGTGTTAAGAATAAAGAGGAATAAACTCTTTAATTATAGATCAGATCTTTTGATTGTCTACAACCATTTTGAGTGTTCTCCATGCCTATTTAATGTAAAGGACATTCCAATAACCACTTGGTTATCCATCTACCTTGCTAGAGTGATAATGGCCCCTATTTATGTCATTTAGAACCATATTTTCATGTAAAAGATCAAATTTTCTAGCATAGGGATGTGCACCTGAATAGGTTTCCTTTTGATCAACAATTATTGCTTCTCTACAATCTCAACTCTACTTGGTTAAAATTTGAACTCAATGTAATATCCTAGTTATGCTTGAACTATGAAAAAAAGTTTTGTAACCCTTCCAAGGTTCACTCTTTTCTTTGATTTCATAGCAGTTGTATCATATGGTCTACTGCTATAATTTCATTTTCCCTAAGAATGAATATATTTCTTTTTTATACCTCATTCTCCCATTAATATACTTGGAAAACCTTCTCCTCTTTGTTAGTGTATTGCCTCCATTGTTCAATCTACATGACAGTATCTATTTGGCCTTGAATGATATAGAGTGAAGTTCCTTCCTTGTAGAATCTCATTTGGTTCCTGATCTACATGTGATTGTTGAATTAAAGAAAAGGTTGAATTAGTGTATTTTGAGATTGTCTTATGAGTAGTGAATTGTTAGGCAGAGATAAGGCCAAACAAACTACTTTTTTGTATCACACCCTTTAGATTAGATTAGGTAGTTTTATTTTCATGCATCTCCTTCTCCCTTTTTCTCTTAAGATTAGTTAGGTGCACCCTGATAATAAGGAAGTCAGCCTTCTTTAGAGACTCAATCTCATTGCTCAAGTCCCACAACTTGGAGATTGTTCCCATGTTTCACAAGGTTGCATTTAGGTAAAAACTTTAAGCAAAGGTGTGCACAAACCTATTGTTAGAAACAATAGTCCACCAAAAAAATTAAGAGAGCAGGGGTGAATTATTTATCTAATAATTAAAACATTTATCTTCTTTAAACAAACTTAACCATTCAACCAAAGTAAACAACAACCATAATAAAATTCACATAGACAATTACACCAAATATGTTGACTAGGGAGACCTTTGATCAGAGGGAAAGCCTCGGTGGGAATGATGTCCAAAAGATGATGTAGTAATATAAATTTTTTTTTTTAGAGGATGGACCCTATTAGGAGTTGCACCAAACCTATTAGGATTTGTAGTACAATATATGCAAGATGAGCTGACTCCCCAAACATACAATCTCAACTAGAAGAAGAGCTCACTGCTCAAACATGTAATTTACTATTACCTTCCTCTTTCCTCTTTCCTATCAATTAGACCAATAAATATTATACCTTTTAGACCACATCATGAACCTTGGATCTAAATACCAAACCTTGGATCACTTTGCAAAATCTCGGCAATGAAGTTTCTTTCACTTCTGCACTGCTCTGCTCAACTTTGCATTCTTCTATCTCTCTTCGTACAATCTCTTTTAATTTTTATAATTCATGTCATACTTGATAAAGGAAAATGTCCTTCCTTTATATCGAGTTCTCAAAAAAATTTCCTAAGTTGATTGTTACACCTTCACAATTAATTATTATAGGACCACATTAAGAGCATGTTACACTTAGTGATAACATTAATCTTTCTCCTTGCAACTTGAATAAAATTTTGTATACACAATATTATGATGAGAAAATTTAGCCACATAATCCTTAACATTTCTTCTCCATGTCCTCAACCTCAATCCTTAGAATATCAACTCTACTAATATATATAATTTTTTTACTAGAACATGCCTCTATAAATTCTATCTCATAATAGACATCACCAAAACTTACATAAATTCTTCCAAAGTTATCCTTTCTTCTTCCAATGTTAACTACATATAGCAGATATTTATAACTATCTCCCATAAGCTTGGGTAGTTTGAATAATCAACTATCCATCTGTACCAACTTGATCTTTTTGTTGTTTCTCTATCAGATAGCACAGAAAACTACTATGTTGGCATCAATGACAAACTCAGTCATGAATGTAACATATCACCATAGTAGCATATATATAGTAATCCCCCATAGGAATATCATCAACATTCATACTTCTAACCAATATTCTAACAATCTCTTCGTTTGGCATTGATGGCAACATAAATGAAAAACATCTAGTTCCAAGAATACCAACAAAGATTGTTCATCTTTTCAAATCCTCTTCATTAATAATTCTCCACCATTGATACACATCAATGTCCTTTCTACCAAACTATCATTCCATGTTGTTCTTATGTCAAACATACTGTACTCATGTTGAACATCTTCCTTAGCATAATGTTTTTCATGCAATATTCTCCCCCATTGACATCAATGTCAAAGGTTTAAGCAACCAACATCTCTACATCAAACTCTACAACAACTAATACTTACTTAGCTTAAGTGTCAGATGACACTATTCAAAACAACATCCAACAAGAGTCTTAGATGATTATGTCCATCATAGATACTCCCCCACACAACAAGCATCAACATTTAGTCTAGAAAACAATGGGGCTCTATTACACTAGACTGATGCACTCTTGCATCTTCTACTCTGATGCAGGAAGGGACACAACCCCAAGCATACCTTTAAAATGCTCAAAAGTCTCTTTGGGAGGAGGCTTAGTTAATATATCTGCAATCTTCTCTTTAGTGCTCACATACTCCAATCTAATTTCCTTTTCTGCAACTTTCTCTCTCAACATGTGATACTTAATAGAAATGTGTTTGGTCTTAGAATGCAACACTAGATTCTTAGACATATTTATCATGTTTGTGTTGTCACAATGTATACAATAGGTTCATTGATTTCCATACTTATATCTTTTAGTGTCTGCTTCATCCAAATGAATTGATTGCAATCATTTGGGGCTACAATATACTCTACTTCTACTATAATTTATGATGTACAATCACACTTTATGCTTAATCAAGAAACCAATCTTCCTCCAAGAAAGAAGGCTCCACTATTGCTGCTTTTTCTGTCATCCATATTACCTTCCCAATTTGCATTAGTATAAACACATAAAGTACAATCATTAGGTCTATCATACTACAATCTATACTCAAATGTTCCCTAAAGATATCTAAATGTTCTTTTGATTGGTGCATAATTTGCTTCTATAGGATCAGCTTGGAATCTTACAACAATTCTAATTGCATTTTCTATATCTAGCCATGTGTGAGTTAGATATTACAATCCTCCAATCATAGATTTGTACTTCTATTAAAATTATTTTAGAATAACTTGGGGGGGGGGGGAGGGGGTGAATCAGTTATTGAAGGTCTAGATGTATATAAAAAACTTTTTACTTGGCTTAGTAAATTCATAAAACATTCATATCTGTGCATGCATCCAGGATTGTTACTAAAACTTGCAGATTACTCTTAAATCAAATTGTAGAAATGTAAACATGAAACATAAAAGATTCATCAACACACTTAACACAATGATTTAATGTGGAAACTCAATTTGGAAAAAACCACCAATAATTTTTTAGGTATGTGCAGGATCATGGTCAACCAAACTATTCTCTTAAGTGGCAATAAAAAACTAGAAAATTAAGGTTACCTCAACTTGACCTACAATTTTTTACTTGAGATTTCATAGCAAAGGAGGGCATGGGTTTAACAGAGGAAATAGAGGAGGTAGATTTACATGGCCTTGGATGAATCATCGAGGGGATAGGTTCCACCAACAACCTCTATCATATGTAGCTTTTAATCAATTTAAGAGGACATAGATCTTTGACATTTGCAAAGATTCCCAAGCTTCAGGTTCTTCATCCAAATCATTACCTTCTGAGCCAACTAATTGTCATCCATCCAAATCACTTCATGTAGAATGGCTACCATCTTTCATTTCATCTCCTAATAGTAGATCTATTACAAGACCTAAGTTTCTAACTTTTCCAAATAATATCCCCATTGGAAGGAAAAGGACTATACACAATCCAACAAAGTAGCAAGGGTTGGATTCTTCTAGGATGCCTAAGGTTATAGATAATTTTGCTTCCTTTAAGGGAAATAGACATGGATGTGAGCATGATCAATTTTATCCAAACAGTAGTTTGGGCAAGGATTGCAGATTTGAATGGAGAAAGAAGGAATCTAGATCAGAACATATCAATGCTTCCCCCATGAAGCCTTCATATCCATCTGTAATCTTTCTATATCATTACCTTGAGGCTCATATTGATCTCCTTAAAGACACTACATTGATAGGTATGTTTGGCCCTAACCTATTTCCATTATCCATTATTTTGGATTGGGCTAGATCTATCTAGCAAGGAGTCAAGGAAGTTTTTTCATTGATTCACAATGCAATTATTTTATAGTTTTATTTGACTCAAAGGCATCTAGAGATTTTGTGCATAAATATAAGGGATGGTTTTGTAAAGGGAAAGGTGTATTCACCATTTCATGGACACCAAATTTCAAACCTAATGATGCCCTACACTAATTCATGCCATTTTGGATTTGCCTACCTGCTTTACCATTGGAGTACAAAGATCGCAACATTGTTGAAATTATAGCTAATTAGATTGGAATTTATATCAAGCATGATTTGATCCCCTATGAAAATCTTCAAAGATATTTTCAAGTTTGTTTGTTACTTAACATGTCTAAGCCAAAACCAACAGGTGTTAGGATCAAATCTAAGTGGGGTGCCTTGAATCAACTCATTGTGGTTCAAAGTCCAGAGATTGTTGACACATTTTCAACTATTTTGGGTCACTTTACATTAGACTATTTGCAAGATCAAACTCCAAATATAGACGTCTATTGTGATCACTCTATAGATCCCTTAAAATGTGCATGGGTCAATGCAAAATTGTTCCAAGCATACTCACAAAATCTAGTGGCTTCCAATTAGGTTCTTCTTAGTCAGGCTGTGGTTCCTTTTCAACAAGATTTTCAAGATTGTGTTCCCACTAATGATTTTAATTTCTTAATTCAAGTCCTAGAATTACTGTACTTCTTTTGGCATTATTGGAGGAATGATATAAATATGAGCACAAGCTCTAAGTCTACATTACTATTGATGGGTTCAAATGATTCAAAACCTAATGAAATTCCTAATCTGTTGTTGGACATGATAGTGCATGATCTAACCTATCACAACAAGTCTATTAATTTCTCATGCATTATCAGTGATCTAAATGCTAAGAATATCCCCTAGCATCAACTTTTTAAAATAGCCACATCTCTCTCAACAACTTTTGCATCTGATTTGATTCATGAAATTGCAATTGAGGAAGGAGTTTCTATAATGGAAATTTTTCACCCGGATCACAAAATGTCTATTAATCAATCTAATTGGCCAAATGGGACTCAACTAGTGAATGTGGATAATCCCCTAGGTCTCAATGAAGTACAAGAAGGAACATCTAATTCCCTATACCCAAAATCTTTTGACAATTGTCAGATGAATGCTCTCATCCAACCAAAATTGTTAGCATCTACTAATCATGAAGTAGCCCATCACTTGAATGATATAAATAAATTGGAACATCATTTAGATTATTGTTAGATCAATGAGTGTGTAGGATCTCAAATGTGGACGACTAATCTATCTGAAGAAGGCCACATTTTGAATGAATTTAATGATGCAGATGTGAAGAATCTGATCGATCAAGAATCAGAAAGCTCTCAACAAAATGGCAACAACACAGATAGAGGGTATTTTGACTTCTCAATTCATTTGTCACTAGATCAATCCCCTACTACTATCTCCATACTGTTGAAGACTCCAAAAAAGAGAGGTAGAAAGACAAAATCTGCAAAGACATTATTGGAAGTGGATGCTGGTATTCAAACCACTCTTGATGATAAGTTTTCATCAGTCAAAAGATTGACAAGGAGAACAAGAGGTTCTCCTTGTCAGTAATGAAAATCATTACATGGAATGCCAGAGGTATCAATGCCTCTGACAAAAGAGGTAGGATCAAGTAGTTTCTAGATTCTACAAAAGGAGATATTATTGTTCTTCAAGAAACTAAATTATCAGAGCAAGTTTTTGATAAGAAATTGGCTAAATGGATTAATTGGCTTTCAGTTCATGCAGAGGAGCATGGGGCCTCTAGGGGTTTAGCAATTTTATGGAATGCTAAAAGTATTCATGGTATTCTTATTGGGAAAGATTCCAATTGGCAATTGTTGAAAGTTGAACACTTTGATTTGAAATTCCTTATCTTCAACATATATGGTCCCACATTTACAAATGATAAGAGGAACCTTTCAGCTATACTGACGAATCTTATTCAGCAAGAAAGAGAAATGAATTTTATAATGGGCAGGGATTTCAATGCATTACTATCAATGTCTGAAAAGAAAGGGGGAATTTGTCCACCCATTAGAACTATCCAAGATTTTTCTTCATTTGTAGAAGATAATAACTTAAGTGACATTTTTACTGACAATGGATTATACACATGGACTAATCGACGTATTGGTTTTTTAGAAATTGCTGAGAGACTAGATGGGTTCTTGTTTTCACAATCATGGAAGCTATTGAGTTATAGTTTTAAATATGTATTCTTATCTTTTTCTATATCAGATCATTTTCCAGTCTAGTTATTGATATCAAAGAACAATATATCACAATGTCTTAATCAGGCTAGCTCTTTTAAGTTTGAACACATGTGGTTCAGGCATCCTGATTTTATTATGCTTTTAAAACATTGGTGGATTAATGCTCCAACCTTTAGGGACCCTAAGATGCTTCAGTTCTCTAAAAAGCTTCATTACATGAAAGGGATGATCAAGGAGTGGAATGCAAAGGCTTTTAAAAATGTGTTCAAGCAAAAACAAGATGTCTCAGAAAAACTTGAGAAGGTAAATTCAATCATCATTCAAAAAGGTCTTAGTCCAGATTTATATCATGAGCAAAAATCCTTGAAAGAAGAATGGGAGGAGCTTTGCAACAAGGAGGAGATTTATTGGAAACAAAAGTCTTGTGAAATATGGTTAAGAGATGGCAATAAGAACACAAATTTTTTTCATGAAACTGCTAGAGTTAAAAGGGCAGTTAACACTATTTTTTCAATTAAGCACTCAGTATATGGTCATCTTATAGAAGATGACAATGGTATTAAGGAGGAAGGTGTTCACATTTTTTCAAATCTCTTGGCTTCCCCTCATTTGGATTCTATTCATGAAAATTTGATTAATGATTTTATTAGTTGTATTCCCCCTCTTATTATAGCAGATCATAATAGGATGTTGCTTGCCCTTTTCACATTGGAAGAAATTAAAAAAGTGATATCTTCATTCCCACCTGACAAAGCCCCAGGCCCTAATGGATTTATGACTCTTTTTTATAAAAAATGATGGGATTTTATTTGTTCTAATTTATTAGTAGTGGTTGATGAGTCAAGAAGGAATGCCAAGATGATCAAGAGTTTCAATTCAACTAATATTGCTATTATTCAAAAAGTAAAGCAACCAACTTCTTTTTCTGACTTTAGGCCTATCTCTTTATGTAACATGATTTATAAATTGATTACTAAAGCTATATACATGAGGTTGCAGCAATTTATTCCTCATATCATTTCTTTAGATCAAGGTGGTTTTGTGCCAAGAAGAGAAACATGGGAAGGTGTTGTTGTTGCACATGAGACTCTTCATTCTATCAATTCTCATAAATTTTCTAGTTTTATGATCAAGCTTGACATGATGAAGGCTTATGATAGGGTAAGATGGTCATTCCTCTTTAAAGTTATGTCCAAATATTTTTTTTTAGATAAGTGGTGCAGATGGATCAAAAATTGTATTTCTGGTGCTTGGTTTTTAGTCATTATTAATGGAGAGTCAATTGGTTTCCCCCCCTCTTCTCAAGGGATTCATTCGAGTGATCCACTATCTCCAATTTTATTTATACTTATGGCTGATTCATTCAACAAATTCATCAATAGATCTTCACAATTGGGCTTATGGCAAGGAATTTTGATTCCTCGTACATCTATTACAGTTACCCATTCCCTATTTGCTGATGATACTCTTCTTTTTGGTACATCAAATGTAAAGGAAGCTAACCATATTAAATATGCCTTGGATGTATATTCAAAAGTTTTTGGTTAGAGAATCAATGCCAACAAATCCAAAATATTCATTTCAACACTAATGATGTAGTAGCTTAGAGGATTTATCCTGATGGATCACCTTACATCCGTTTATCTTGGAATCCCTTTTTTTATGGGAGCAAACAAGACAACTTTTTGGCTTCCTATCATTGACAAAATTAGGGCTAGGATCTCTACTTGGGAAGCTAGATGGTTATCTTTGTTAGGCCATATTTTGTTAGTTAAAGCTATCCTAACAGCTACCCCAAACTATTACCCATCAATTCTCAATGCTCCCTCTTCTACAATTTTGCAAATTCAAAAGATTATCAGAGACTTTATATGGAAAGGAAATTTTTCAGATGAAAAGAAGCTTCCTCTTGTTTCTATTCTTGAAATGTCTCATGATAAGGCATCTGGGGGTGTGGGGTTGCATGATATTGCTACTAGAAATAAGGCTTTTGGGGGCAAGCTTGTGTGGAAAATGTATACAAAATCTCATACAAAATGGTGTTCAACCATGCAAGGAAAATACTTAAATTCTCCAAGTCCTTCCAAAATTTTTACTGTGCCTAATCCTCCTTTAGGTTCAGCCATATGGAATTTTATGATCTCTTCAAAGGATGTTGTTTGTAATTATGTTACTTGGGAAATTCACAGTGGAGAGAAAGTAAATTTTTGGGAAGACTCATGGAATGGATTTCCCCCTCTATGCAGACAAGAAAAGTTGGATGAAGCACGCCAAGTCCTAAAAGTTGAGTGGGGATCCTCTTTTTGGGACTATGTTTTGGCTATTGAAATTCATTCAAGAAGGGTTCTCTGGAAAGAACCTCCAACACATTTTCCTAGTCAACCAAGTCTCCTTTCCTTGAGGGACTCTCTTGCTGAAAGAATTGTTTTTCTTTCTTATAGGGAAGATATAGTTATATGGGCCCCAACCAAATGTGGTCATTATTCAATCAAGGAAGGTTATTATGGTCTTCAACAAACATATAATTCAGGTAAGAAGTGTAGAGCTTTTTCCTTTTGTTGGAACTCCATTGTGTTGCCTAAGGCTGGATGTTTTGCTTGGCTAGCCCCTAGAAAAAGAATACTCACCAGTGAATGGTTGTCCAAGCTAGGTATTGCTGAATCTTTTATTTGTAAATTATGCAACAAGGAACTAGAATCTACATATCATCTTCTTCTCTAGTGTCCCTTTGCTTATCAATGTTGGGTTTTTGTGTTGAACAAGCTTCAAATGTCTTTACCTCTACCAAATAGTCTTCGGGACCTTTTTCAATCTTGGCCAGTTCTATTCTCAAGATCTCTATTTGCTAGTATTTGGAAGTGCATCCCAGCTACTATGGTGTGGACCATCTGGTGGGAACATAACACAATCATTTTTCGCAATGAAAAATCAAACCTAGAATCTATTCTAGATGGGATTGAGAATGCAATTTTAGAAAGAGTAAATGCAAATATGTTCAATTGTATGAATAATATTTCAGTTTCTACTTTGGATTATCTTCTTCTAAAACTCTGGAAACAAATTAAGTTACCTCAAGGTTTCTCTGCAAACTGGAATTCTAATCATCAATCTGATCGACTTCATGTAAAATGGTCTCCCCCCTCTAGAAATTTTCTAAAGTTAAATTTTGATGGTTGCTCTCATGGCAACCTTGGTAAGTTAGGATTGGGTGCTTGTATTAAAAATTGGCAAGGTGAAGTAGTTGCAATCAAAGCAAATGTTTTACTAGTTGGTACTAGCAACCTTGTAGAAGCTCAAGCCCTATTGGCACGTCTAATTTTGGCAAAGAGATGTAATGTTTCCACCATACATAATTAAGGTGATTCTAAGGTAATTATAAACTCTTGTCTCTCACGATCTTCTCATTCTTGGAAACAAGCCTATATCCTTCAACAATGCTGGGATTTAGTTGATTCTTTTCAAGCTACTTTTTTCTCTCATACTATGAGGGAGGGCAATAAACTAGCTGATTGTCTAGCTAATCTTGGTTGTGAAGGCTCCATATTTGAATCTTTCCATTTAGAGATTATTTTTTCAAAATTCCCATGCTTCGCAGAGTGCCATATTTGGGACACAAAGAAGATGAATGAAGCTTTATAGAAACTAGTACTATATCTTATCAACACATGGCTATTAGCTTGCACTTTCTTTGTGCATGTTCACAAATGCTCCAATTAGATGGGAGGTTCAAAGCTCTCTTGATTTTAGTTAAATCTTTCAGAAGGAGAGGTTTATTAGCATAATTGGACCCTGCTCATTGTTGAGTATTGATATATATCATACTTTGGGTACTCTTTCTTAGTGCAAAGAAATTGTATTTGGTTGTAGGTATGCCCGGTATGACATATAAGCTTTTAATGCTTGTGTATTTCGGCAATGATTTAGAGTTTTCTTGCTAGTTCTTTCTCTGATGATCCCTTGAACTAGTTTATTAATAAATATATTATATAAGTGCTATGTCACTTTTTGATTTTTTTAAAAAAAAGTTGAGAGAAAAGAATCTCTAGCAAATTGAATCTAGTTTCTAAACTACTAGGGCTTATCTCAAAAAAATAAAAAATTGATTAGTCAAAATTTTGAATTTTAATGCAATATTACAAAAAATTTAGAACAAAAATAAGAAGTAGACGTATGTCTGACCACCTTAATCAAAATCAAATGATAATATTTTTAATAATATTCTAGATATAAATAGTAGACTCGTGCCTAGACGTGACACATATTTTTAGTTATTTTTATTCTAAATAAATAATAAATAATTATTTTTTGGCTTTAGTATTTTTGGAATAAAAAAATCTCATGTCTAACCACCTTAACTAATTTAAAATTTTGCAAAATTTATTTTTTTTATTTTTTTCATTAAAGTAGAAAAAACATAGAATGTGATGCATCTTTTGGATTTAAAAAAGGTTGTAGCATTTAAAAGTTATAGTTATTTTTCAAGTAGTGCATTAGTTAGCACTTTATATGTAACTCAATTAGAAATAAGTAATAACTACTTTCCAAACTCATAATTTGACAAACCTTACATTTATGGAAAGATAATAACATTCTTAAGAAACCCTTTTCATTCCATCAAATTTTGGTAAAAAAAAAGTTGGCAACTACATGTTTGAAGTAAAAATCACATAAAAACATGCCAAAAGCACATTTTTAGGATTTTTTAAAGTTGACCATATAGGTTTGGTATCGAAAGATATAGTAGACCTTATAAAGAAATTAACTATTTTCATTTAGTATAAGGGCGGGTGGGAAAAAATTCAAATAGATTTTGCAATGGTTTGAGATATTTCAGAACTACAGATTTTTCAAATCACCACTTTTTTGCACACCATAATTCTGCACATACCCTGCTACTCCTTTTCACTCTTCTAAAGTGATGCCCTATCAAAGGTTACAACACACTATTAAATGTGACCCAGTTAAGGGATTTCAATAACCCTATTAGAGGTGAGCGTTGTAAGAGGACTTTAAGCCATTCACTTGGAATGCCACCTAGTTAAAGGATTTTTAAATGACTATTAGGTCAACCTTAATCCATAGGATTTACCCTAAACTGATACAATTGTTAGAAATTAATAGTAGTATTTTGAGCGAATACAAATTAAAACTTCTCTTGCAAATTATAGATCATTGTTCAATCCCCAATTTTGCCTGGCTTTCATACTTTGCAGTTCTAATAGCTTGTTCACCCATCAAGCACATATCTCCTTAGGCCTTTTTTCTTAGCATGCCAATGTAGTCACCTTTTTGGTCACTAGATAAAGTAAAGTCCTTAACTTCTTGTCATCCTTCTTTTCTTTGTTCTTTCATTATTTTCTTTGAACTTCTCCTCTTATCTACTTCATGATTGGACATTTCAATAAACAGGAAATTAACATAATTTTCCATTTTCCATCATCCATTTTAGGGTTTGGACAAATTAGGTAGGATACAATATATCTACCTCATATTCCATCTTTCTTCTAGAGACTACTCCCAGAATCCATTTGAATTCACCTAGAAATAGTTTAACTCAAATTTTCTGCCACCAACTCATCAACATTATCTTCCACCTAGTTTACAAACTTCAATAAAATAGACTTTTCATCTTAGATTTAGTGAATCTTTAATATTTCTAATTATGTATCATCTCAGCATTATCAATCTTCTGATGCTCGACACATACTACATTTCTCGGCATCAATTATGAATTCACTTAGTTTCAACTAAAGTTTACTAATGCTCAGCACATACTATGTTGCTTGCCATCAACTATGAGTTCAATTAGCTTCAACTATTTTACTTGACATACATTAGAATTTTCTTTTACTCGGATCCAACTGATTTCCTATTTAGCTTGCACTAAATTTGTTTGGCACCTACTATCAACTCGATCAAAATTGGTAAACAATCTTTGTGCAACATGTTCTTCTAAATTTGTTAAGTGTAACTAACCTTTGTAACCTCAAGTATATTATCAATACATCATTCCATCATTTTCTTAACTTATCTGTGTACTTCATTACATAACCATAATTCAACTTTTCCTCTATATGATATTGTTACATCTTATTGACCGAATCCTCTTCATCAATCAAATAAGTGATTGTACTTTAATCTTATAAGAAATTGTCTTACCAAAAAAAAAAATGTTTGACATCAATGACAAAACAATGATTGAAACACATTTTCTACTTCATCAATCTCTCTCATTCAATAATCATTTTTACCAGTGATCTTTTCAATCAGATCTCAATAGTCTTTCTCTTTGGCATTAATGGAAAACCAAACTGATCAACCAAGTAACCTAAGTGGTAAAACATTTTGATCGACCAAACTAACTAAGTTAAAATAGCAAGGCAATACCAAAAAGAAAACATGTATCAAAATTTATTTCTCTATTAGCAATTTCTATCTTCTGATTAGGTTACAAAATTCTTTCTTATGACTCCTTCCAAGTTTGTTCTTGTAATCCCCTCCTACTAGATAGATTAAGGGTTCTCCTTCTTTAGTAACATCAACAATTAAATCCCTCTAAGTAGTAATCTCTTGATATCTTCCTTTGATACATTTTCTCCCTTCTGATTAGTAGAATAGCCCTTGTATCTTCTTGTGATGATGATTAGTTTATAATTCTCTTTCTCCCTCTTTGAAAATAATGCCAGAGACAAATCATCTTTTCATCTTAATATGTAAAATTTTGTAGTATCTCCAGTTTCTCCTTTTTTCACCTTGCTTGTTACTATTTTTGGAGTTTCAAAAGTTTGATTATTTTAGGCAGCACCTAAAGTAAGATCCTCTGCATCAATTTGTGACATTTGGAAACTAGTTTTTTTGATGCCAGGCAATCCTCATGTTACTTAGATAGCCTTTGATAGGGATATCACCCCTAATTTACCTCTTAGATATTTATGTGCATCCTTAGGTAATGGTTTTGTGAAGATATTAGAAATTTGTTCCTTTGTGTTGATATACTCCATCTTCACCTCTTTACTTGAACTAGCTCTCTTAAGTAATCATACTTGATTACAATGCACTTTGTCTTACTATGCATCACTAGATTCATTGATATATTGATAACACTTCTATTTTCACAATAAATTATCACTATTTCTATTATTTCTTCCCTCATTACTTTGAGTAGCTACTTGATCCATATAATGTTTGTGTAGTTCATAGTAGCATCAACATATTTAGCTTTAGCGGTAGACTGTGTGGTACAACTTTTTTTCTTACTAGTCCATGTAACTAGTCTCATGACTAAGAAAAGTGCTCCTCCATTGGTGTTCTTTATGTCATCTATGTTGCTAGCCCAGTGAGCATTAGTGTAGGTTCTCAAATCAAACTTCTCATTCTTCTTGTAGTATAGGCCAAATTCTTTTGTTCCTTTCAAGTATCTCTTTATCCTTTTCATAGCCATTAAATGATTCTCCCTAGAATTTGTAGAAGATCTTGCAACTATCCCTATAGATAATGCAAAATCAAGTCTACTATGTACAACATATTATAGATTGCCAATCATAGACCTATATAGTGTTTGATTCACTTAAGCAGAATCATTATTCTTTGATAGTTTATGTCTTATTGTCATAGGTATACTTACTGGTTTTGAATCTTCCAGTCCAAAATTTTTGAATATTTCCTTGATTTACTTTGACTGAGTAATAAATATACCATACTTCAGCTAATATACTTGTAATCCCACAAAGAATTTGATCTCTCCAAACATTGACTTTTCAAATTCATATTTCATTTGATTTGCAAATTCCTTACATAAAGCATCTTGTCCTCCAAATATTATATCATCAAAAAAAATTTCAGATAACATAATACCTTTTTCCTTTTTCTATCTTTATGTACATATTGTTGTTATCATTAGTTCTTTTGAATCTAATCTTCACAAGATACTTATGAAGTATTTCATACCATGCTCTTGGTGCTTATTTCAAACCATAAAGATCTTTGCACATTCCACATGCCATATTCCTATTGTTATCATTGACAAATCCTTTTGGTTGTTCTATGTAAACTTTTTCTTCTAGTATGCCATTTAGAATTGCAAATTTAACATCCATCTAATAGACTTTGAATCCTTTGTATGCAACATAATCTAGTAGAGTTCTTACTCCTTCCAATCTTGCAACAAGGGAAAATGTCTCTCCATAGTCAATTTTTTTCCTCTTGTGTATATCCTTTGTAATCCAGTCTTGCTTTGTTCCTTGTGATTTCACCATTTTCATCTAGCTTATTTATAAATACTCAATTGGTGCCGATCACATTTTTGTCTTCTAGTCTAGGGACTAGACTTCAAGTTTTGTTTTTCTCTATCTATTCAATCTCTTCTTCCATGGATTTCCACCAATCAACATCTTCTGATGCATCTTTTACTATCTCGGGCTCTTTCTTGCTCAACAAACATGATTCACTTCTCAATCTATTTCTTTTCATTGGTCTAGCATCTTTTTTTCCAATGATTTGATTAGTAGGATCATGTCTTCTAACATATTTGGACAATCTTGGATCAGCTCTTGTTTCTTCAATTTGTCTTTCGACTTCAGAGTCACTATGTATATTCTGTTAGGTATCTCAACATCTCTTTTATCTACACTAACCTTCGAATTAGAATGTGCAATTCCTTCATTCTATAACTTGACTTTTGAATGCAACTTGCTTCCTAAATTCAATTTAGCATTTACAAGATGTGACTCGATAGTTACTGAAACTTTTTGTTGGTTTCCAACTTGATTTGTAGCTTCTTCTTCAGTAGGCATTCCTTCATAAAAGTATATAAATGGTTTGTATTCTTCTAGCATTTTTATAGGTTCAACATCATGTACTTCTATATATCCACTCAAAATTCACATTTGCAGTTTCCACAATTATGTTAGTGTTAGTAATCAAACACTTGTATGCTTTACTTCTTGTGGAGTAACCAAGGAATATACCTTCTTCACTTTTTGCATCAAGCTTACAATTTCTAACATCTTTTAGAATGTAACATTTTCTCCCAAATACCTTAAAGTATTTTACATTGGGTGAGTGTCCATATCATAGTCCAAAAGGTGTTCAATGACTACCTTTCTTCATTTGCACATGGTTTAGTTTATAGATAGCTATGCTTAAAAATTCTCTCCAATATTTTTCCGTCATAAGCATCCTGGCATAGTCCATTATTGACCTATTTCTTCTTTCAACAATTCCATTTTGTGGAGGGGTTCTAGGTGAAGATGTCTATCTTTTGATTCCTCTATCATTACAAAATATTTCAAACTCATTTGATGTGAATTCTCCTCCTCTGTCTGATCTCAAATATTTCATACTTTTACCTATTTCTTTCTTGACTCTTGCCAAAAACCATTTAAACATTTGAAAAGTATTAGATTTTTGTTTTAGAAACATGAATGTCATCATTCTAGAATACTCATCTATAAGTCATAGTAGGTACTTGTCTCCCTTGTAGATTTTCACTTCAATTGGTCTACACAAGTTAGTATAAACAATTTCTAATATCTCTTTAGAGGTATAAGTTTTGCTATTGAAACTTGACTTTGTCATTTTGCCTAGTTGACATTGTTTGCAAATCACATTATTAGGATTTTTCAACTTGGGAAAACCTCTAACGTTCTTTATGTTAGTAGTACTAATCAAGTTATCAAAGTTAACATGACATAACCTTTTGTGCCGTAGCCATACATCATCAAATTTCACAATAAGACAAGTAGCATCCCCTATATCAAGGTAAAATAGATTGCTTCTAGTTTGATCACCTTTTCTAATCAAATTCTCATTTGTGTCATATATCTTAGTAGTCTTATTTCCAAATTCAACTTTGCATTCCAAATTGTTTAGTTGTGACACAATCAACATATTATAATTTAGTCCCTCAACATAGTAGGCATTTTCACATGAGATCTTATCTATTAGTTTGATTGAACCTTTTCCTTTTATCAGACATGGAGCATCATTACCAATTCTTACACTATTTCCATCATAATAGTTTAAGGTAATGAACTTACTTTTATCTCCTGTCATGTAATGTGAGCATCTATTATCAATGATCCATCTATCATTTGTTCTCACACAAGTCACAAGTCTAGTTGCCTCATCTTCATCAGATTAATCTCTCATTGCAAGATAAATTACTTCATCACCATGTTCATTAGAATCATCCTCTTCAGCAATGTAGCACTTGTTGCCTTTGTCTTTGTAATCCTTTATGTCTTCATTTCTTCTACCTTTGTATTTATCACTTCCTTTGTAGCTTTTCTTTTCTGGACATCTAGTAGCAATATTACCAATCTCATTGCAACTAAAAAAAATGATAGGTAACTTACCTTTGAACTTTCCTTTTCCTCTGTGGAATATTCTTACCAGTAGTGCTTCCAATTTTTCAACATCTTCTTCCTTTGTATCATTGTCACTAGACATATGTTTTATATTTCTTTTCCTCTTCTACTTCTTCTCATTAGAATCTTTCAATAACAACTTAGCCTTGAAAGAAGATTCAAGACTCTCTAGTTTGTAATTGTCAAAGTTAGATAGCTCAAAAGTAGCGAGTCTACCTACCAGACCTTCAAGTGTTAAATTATTTCCTGGAATACCTCTCAATTCTTGCATTTTAGAAAATCTAATAGCATAAATAGGTAGTAGTATTCTTAAGACTTTGCTTTAAAAAATAACATCATCTATATAAATAGTAGCTCCTCTTATTGCACTAACAACTTCTTTTATTCTAGTAACATATTGAGCAATATTCTCACCTCCTTTCATTCTCATGTCATCAAATTTACCTCTAAAATTCTTAGATTTGGGTCTTTGAAATTTTTTTCCTCCTCCATGGATGGTTTTCAAGTCAGCCCACATTTTCTTTGTGGTGTCACATGCTTTGATGTCATCAAATTCTACATAGCTTAGGCCAGAGGGAATCTCCAACATTGCCTAATTGTGTTTTTCTTCTTCTTTATATCTTCAATAGCTAGAACTCTAGTAGGATCAACATGTTCCATTGAGATGGTGGATTGTTCATGGTCTCCTATTCCTCCAAGATGCAGCTTCATTATACTCTTCCATGTAGAAAAGTTGTCTTTGTTATGCTTGGGTACTTCTCTTTTGGACATCTTGATCTTTGTTCTTCTAGTACCTTCAAACTAGTCCACTTTAGCAGAGTGCTCTAATACCAATTTCTAGAATTCATTTAGAATAACTAAGAGGGGGGTGAATAAGCCATTCAAGGTCTAGATGTATAAATAAAACTTTTCACTTGGCTTAGTGAATTCATTAAACATTCATGTTTGTGCATGCAGCCAAGATTGTCACTAAAACTTTTATGTTGTTGTTAAATCAACTTGCAAAAATGTAAACATGAAACATAAAAGATTCATCAACACACTTAACATAATGATCTAACATCAAAACCCAAATTTATAAAAACCACTAGTAACATGCTACTCCTTTTCACTCTTCTAAACTAATGCCCTATGAAAGGCCAACCTTGTTAAAGGTTACAACACACATTATTAAATGTGACCTAGTTAAGGGATTTCAATCACCCTATTAGAAGTGAGCCTTGTTATAGGACTTTAGGCCATTCACTTGGAATGCCACCCAGTTAAAGGATTTTCAAATGTCTATTACGTTAACCTCAATCCAAAGGATTTACCCTAAACTAATACAATTGTTAGAGAGTAATGGTAGATCTTTGATCTGATACAACTTACAACTTCTCTTGCAGATTATAAATCATTGTTCAGTCCTCAATTTTTCTTAACTTTCATACTTTATAGTTCTAACAACTTGTTCACCCTTCAAGCATGTATCTCCTTAAGCCTTTTTTCTTGGTACACAAATGCAATCACCGTTTTGGTCACTAGATGAAGTAAAGTCCTTGACTTCCTACCATCCTTCTTTTCTCTATTCTTTTCTTGTCTTCTCTGACCATATCCTCTTCTGTACTTCATGATCAGACATTTCCATAAATAGGAAATTAAGATACTTTACCATTTTCCATCGTCTATTTTAGGGTTTGGATAAATTAGGTAGGATATAATGTATCTACCTCATATTCTATCTTTCTTTTAGAGACTTCTCCTATAAACCATTTGAATTCACTTAGAAATGGTTTACCTCAAATTCTATTCCAGTAGCTCATTAACCTTATCTTCCACTTGGTTCATAGACTTCAAGAAAAAAAACTTGTTGGTTCAGATTCAGTGAATCTTTGATCTTTCTAATAATGTACTAGTTTGACATTATCGATCTTTTGATGCTTGGCACATACTGTGTTGCTCGACATCAATTATGAATTCACCCAGCTTCAACTAAAATTTACTAATGTTTAGCACATACTATGTTTCTTGGAATCAAATGTGAATTCACTTGACTTCAACTATTTTACTCAGCATACACTAGAATTTTCTTTTACTTAGCTCTAACTGATTTTCTACTCAATTTGCACTAACTTTTCTCAGCACCTACTACCAACTTAGTCAAGCTTGGAAAATAGTCTTTGAGTAACTTGTTCTTCTAAAGTTTCTAAGTGTAACCAAAGATTGTAACCTCAAGTAGATTATCAATACATCATTTAATAATTATCTTAATTGATCCTTGTACTTTATTACATAACCATAACTCAACCTTTCCTTTAGGTGCTATTGTTACATCTTATTGATCAAATCCTCTTCATCAATCAGCCAAGTGATAGTAATTGAATCTTATAAGACATTTTCTTACCATAAAAATAGTAGGTTTGATATTAGTAACAAAAAAATGGTTGAAAATTATTTTTTTCTTCAATAATCTCCCTCTTTCAATAATCTTTTCCTACAACAATCTTTTCAATTAGATCTCCACAACTTCTTTTTCTCAACTGTAGGTCTCTCATCCTTTGTAGAATAACTTGTGTCTAGTTACCATAGGTTTTCTAACTAATTTACATGTTTCCAAACCAAACATTTTTAGTGAATCATTTACATACTTTGTCTAAGAAATAAAGATTCCTTCTTTATTCTGTACAATCTACAATCCTAGGAAATATTTTATCTCTCCTATCATACTCATTTCAATTTTTTTTTTCATCTCCTCAACAAACATCTCACTATCTTTGTCATTTCCTCTAAATATGATATCATCAAATTTTTTTACCAAAATCATCAAACCATCATCAATTTCTTTCCAATACATATTACAGTCTTCCATACCTTTATTATATCCAAGTTTTGTCAAATGTTTGTCCAACCTTGAATACTAGGTTTTGGGTGCTTTCTTCAATTCATACAATGCTTTCCTTAGTCTACATACTATTTCCTTGTCATTTTTGAAAGGAAATTCTTCAAGTTGCTCAATGTATACTTCGTCTTTAAGTTCTCTATTCAAAAATATTGACTTGACATCCATTTGATATACCTTGAATTTCTTCTATGTTGTATAGCCTAACAATAATATTGTTGCTTCTACTCTAGCCACTAGAGCATAGGTCTCATCATAATCTATTCCTTCTTGGTGTGAGTAACCTTTACATACCAATCTCACCTTGTTTCTTACAACTTCGCTTTGTTCATTCATCTTGTTTCTGAATACCCATTTAGTTCCTATCACATTCTTGTCTTTAGGTCTAGAGACCAATTCCCATGTTTCATTCTTTACTATCTAATTCAATTCCTCTTTCATGGCTTACTTTCAATAATCATATTTACATGCTTCATATGCATTCTTAGGCTCAACTTGACATATAAAGCATAGTTATTCATTCACTCTACTTCTTGTCATTACACCTTTATCTTTTCTTCTGATGATCTGCTTGGATGGATGATTCTTTATCATACTCTTTCCTGAAGTAGGAGTTGCTATCTCAAATCTTGGCTCTATTGAAGGTTTTGAGCTTTGTTCCTACCTAGGCTCTCTTTAATTTTGTAAATCATTGTTAGTCTCAAGAAATAGCTCAACATTCCTTATCTTAGTAAAAACATCATCATCTAAATTATAATCAACTATTCTCTCTTGTATTTTGAATTTCTCATCAATTCTCACAATTACACTTTTTGTAATAGTCTTAGTTCTCTGATTCTAACATCTATAATCATTTATTTTCAATGCATAACCAAGAAACATACGTTCATCACTTCTAGCATCAAACTTACCAATATCATCATCTCTTTTGATATAACATTTACTCCCAAAAATTCTAAAAGACTTAATTGTAGGTGAGTGACCAAACCATAGTTCATAAGGTGTCTTGTTTGTATCTTTCCTAACTTGCACTTTGGTCATAATGTAGAATATTATATTCATAGCTTCTCTCCAAATGTTTTGGATATATCATTACCTACTAACATAGCTCTTGTAGCTTCTATAACTAACTTGTTCCTTCTCTCTATAATGCCATTCTATTCAAGGGTTCTTAGAGCTTATAGTTGTGTTTTAATTCTATTTTTCTCAAAAAAAATGTTAAGCTCATTTGAAGTAAATTCTACTCCTCTATTTTATCTTAAACATTTCATCTTCATACTAGATTCATTTTCAAACCTATTCTTGAATATCTTAAAATTATCAAATGCCTCAGATTATTTTTTAACAAATACAACCCACATCATTCTAGAAAAATCATCAACTAGTATCATAAAATACCTTTCACCATAGAATCATTTCATGTTTGTAGGACGGCTAAGATCTATGTGTATAATCTCCAACTTTTTTGTAGTTTTAAACTTCTTGCAAGGAAAAGAAGTTCTATTATGCTTGTCCAAAACACACTCCTTGCAAATTGTGTTAGTAGGCTTTATAATCTTTGACAAATCTCTAACTGCAAACACTTTAATAGTCCTCATGATACTATCAATGTTTATATGATAAAATCTCCTATGCCATAACCAAATATCATCAAACTTTGCAACCAAACATTTCATTTTAGTAGGATTCAGCTAAAATACATTACCTCTAGATCTGGTTCCTATTCTAGTTACCTTTCCATTTTTATCTTTGATTATGCATGTCTTTTTTGTGAACTGCAATTGATAACCTTTGTCTACTAGTTGTCCAACACTCAAAAGATTATTCTTTAAACCATCAACAAAGTATGCATCCTTGACGTTAGTTTTATCATCAAGATTTATACATCCAATACCTTTAACTTGACACTTCATTGTTTCCAACTCTGAAAATTCCTCCATCTCAACTTTTGAAGTCAACAAACTTGTTCATGTCACCAATCATATGATGTGAATAGACAACATCAATTATCCAATTAGATTTCTTCTCAACATGTGATACCAAAGCTACTTTTTCTAGACTTTCTTCCTTAACTACCACAAATCTAATTTCATCATAACTAGCACTTAATTATTTTTCATTAGAACCATTATCTTCTTTTGCATACAAACACTCTCTATCTTTTCTAGGCTTAGAATTCCCTTTATATTTTCTCTCTCTTTTAGGACACTTAGATTAATAATTACCATATTCATCACAAGTCCAACATTTAAAGATTTTATTACCTCCTTTTTCTCATTTTACCGAAAGAGCTACTCCTTCAATCTTTCTATCTTTATCAAATCTTGTACTACAAGAAAAATATCCTCTAGGACTTGTGCTTATTGATAGACTAGGTCAAGTATTCAAGGCATTGAAAGCTATCTCTATTCTAGTCAGTTCTTTGAACTATCTAAGCTCATTATAAACTACTTTAAGTCTTCCAAGCAATGATTCCTTTGTGAAATATTTGGTACAAGATATCAATAATTGTATCATATGAAATTTTGACTTAAATGGTTGTGTTAGAGTCTTCAATATCTTCCATATAACATCATCATCTTCTTTGGTTCCTCCTTGAACTTTGATACCTATAGTAATTTCTAATATCCTACCTACATATGTTATTACAGATTCATCTTCCATCATTTTAGCACCTTGAGATGCACAAATCCAACTTTATAGCCTCAACTTCTTAGAATGTGCATCACCTTTAAAACTATATTTTAAAGCTTTCCAAATCAAATGTGGAGTACCAAGTGATTTTACTTGATTGTACTCAATTTGAGGAAGTGCAATCAATAGTGCTTCTATAGCTCTCATGTCACACATGAAAAGATTTCTTTCTGTCTTGGTGGAAATTTCCAAATCTTTTTCAACTATGATTGTCCTCTCTGATTTTGTCAAGATCCAATATCACAGACTCATAGACAAAAAAATGTATCTTCATCTTTTCCTTCCAACTATCATAATTTGTTCCATCAAACTTTAGACTATCTTTACTAAACATGTTTTCCATCAATCTCCCAAAGTTGTTAAACTTTTTCTTCAAGGACCTAATGTTCTAATACCAATTTTTAGAAATGATAATCAACCAAGATAACTACGGGGGTGGGGTGAATCTGTTATCTAATAATTAAAACATTTTTTTTTCTTGAATTAGTTATCTAATAATTAATACATTTATCTTCTTTAAAAAAACTTAACCATTCAACCAAAGTAAACAACAACCATAGTAAACTGCACATAAACAATTACACAAGATATGTTGACTAGGGAAACCTTTGATCAGAGGAGAAACCCAGATGGGAATGATGCCCACAAGATGATGTACTAATATAAATATTCCCTATTAGAGGATTGGTGTAGGAGCACCCTGCCAAAGGCACCCACTAACACATTTTTTTTGTGTTAAACTTTTCATAAGAACTATGTAATTAGAATAAGAGCTCAAGATCTCATTCGGTGTGTCTAGGTCCTAGAAGTTCAAGTTCAGTTGGTTACTCTTGGTAAGTGGCACAATGACTCCATGAATGCATAAAGAGTTCATTAATTTGAGAAGTTTAAGGATAGGTGTTTGATTTGATTTTAAGAACATTTTTTTTTAGGAAAACCTACATTTATCATTGGCAATGTGTGAGAAAAAGTTTCTAAAGTAACAAAATGTTGCTAAAGAGTTGCTAGCAACTTTTTAAAAGTTACTTAACAAATTTTCTTTTTTTTATTTTTCCAACTTTAATAAGAGGCTAAAAAGACCTAAAAAAACACAAATAATTATGGGAATCCTTTAAAGGTGATGATAAATTCTAAACCAAGAGTTGGTGAAAGTCATTGTATGGCTAAAGCTTAGAAAGATAGACTGTATGAATCACGTTTTGAGGAACGGTCACTTTCATGACTGATTTCTTGTGAATAGAGTGGATTTTTGTGGAAATTTTCAATCTTTTATTGTTTATTATTTTCTTAGCCTTCATTTTTGTGTATTATTTTAGTTTCTTGTAGTTCTGGTAGTGTTTTATAAAATTATTTTCCAACTGTATAGTATTTAGCTAGTTTTGGCAAAGCTTGTAAATAAGGGGCTCTATCTTTGGTTTCCATAATGGGAAAACCATGAAACTTGGAATATTGAAGTAAAAAACCCATTTCATTCATAAAAAATTGTAGGGCCCTTGGATGCATGTGAAAATTATTTTTAACTTTCCCTAGGTGAATATAGTAGTATCTGACTAGGAGTAGACAACAACAAATTGGCTCTATAATGTAGAGGATTGGGTTTTAAGCTAAGCCATTTGGAGCGATTCAAGAGGATTATTAGGATGTGTTATTTTTTGAAGGAAAAGTTTTGATAGGCTTGGGAAGGTTGTTAAAAAGTAAGAACAACAGGGAACCCTCAAAAACCCTTAATTTAAGCATAATTGTTATACAACTTTTTGGTGGCTTAAGACCCCAAAAATCCTTTAGGGTTGGTCATTGGCAGAAATTTTTCTTATTGCCAAATTTTATGAAACCTTAAGTAAAATTTGATAAAAGCCCTATAAATCTATAACAAGTCCTAATTAGGGCTTCTCTAGTAGCCATGTTTATGAAGGAACTATTCAATCATGTACCAACCCAACTTGACTATCATTTTGATCATGTGGAATAGGTTGTAAACCTCTATAAAAATTCTCACAATTCCTACTAGAGATTGTGTTGGTGAGAAAACCTAAATGGCCCTTATAAACTTGTAGAGAGTTGGTCTCTAGAGAACAAACTTGTAATGCTAAGGAGTTTGAATTCTTGACTTGGTGGGTAGGTTTGGGTAGGTTAGGGGATCCTTGAGTGTAAGAAAAACCTAGAGACCATTAGAGGTGTCAAAAGAACACTTAGATCTAGTTGAGGATCAAGAGCATAGGCTAGCTAGTCTATCCCAAGCTTCCCCATCAGATTGGTATTATCTAGCATGCAAAGATGTGGGACAAAGCAAGTGCAAGGAAAGGTGAATGTAGTCACCTAGTGAATCTAATGATTATAACACAATGTTAACCAATGTTGAATTTTCCATGAAGGTAGAAGAGAAAGAGGAAGATAATAGGTCTTTGAAAGAAAGATTAACACAATAGGAATAGTTGTTGAACAAGGTCCAATACACCATAGATAAAGTCAAGGACAAGATGGAGGAAAAAGAAGAGAAAGAAGCTAAAGAGAAAGATATTGATTTGAAAGAATAAAATCCAAAACCATACCCTATTTTACTAGAAAAGTCTCTCTTGAAGGCAATCAAGGCAATAAACAACAAAGCCTTGGAAGGCATCCCTCTATTCGATGGCAAGATGAATCTTGATCTCTTCATTGAATGGATTGAAGGAATTGAGAACCATTTTGAATGTAATGGTGTCTTTGGTGCTCAGAAGGTCAAGGTGGAAAGATCAAGGTTGAGAGGTACTACTGTAACCTAGTCAAAATTTGTTCAAATAGAGATGCAAAAATAAGGAAAAGGTCCTATTGTTACCTGGAAAGGAATGGTGGCTAAAATCAAACAAGCCAATGTTCCTAAAGGTTATGAAATACAACTTCATAGAAGGAGACAAAATTTGAGGAAAAAAGATATGGATCTACACTCTTATACTGAAGAATTCCAAAATCTATGCCTAAGGTCTAAAGTGGTAGAAGATGAAAGTATTAGGTTGGGAAGATATTTGAATGGACTGAAATGGTCTATTCAAGAAGGCATGAGCCTTGTCACTCCTAAAAAAATTCATCAGTGTTATCAAATGGCCCTAAAAGTAGAAGCAAAAGGAAAAAGAAAGCAAGACCATACTTCTAAGAATAGAGGAAGATGTAGAGACTCTAGAGGAGTCAAAGAGATAGTCCTAGTAGAGGTAGTGAATCAAGAAACCAAGGAGAGAGAAAATACTTAGAAAAAATTTCTGAAATAAGAACAAGGGGATATTTTGGTAGAGGAAGAGGAGTAGGAAGAAGCAACTCCTACTTTGCCACCATGACATGTTATCAATGTGGACAGCTTGGACAGCTTGCCTACAAGTGTCCTAATAAACCATCGACCTCAAGTAATGAGAAGAGGGTAGCTTATGCTCAAGAAGATAATAGTAACTCATGTACTAATTAAGTCAACAAGTTAGAATTAGAAATGTTTGAGAACATAAGGATTAGGAAGGTATTCATAAGGTAGCCTTATCAAAGTGAACCCAACACAAGAGGGTTCTTTTTAGAGTCAGGTGCAAGATACAAGGCAAAGTTTGTAAGGTAATAGTGGATTCAAGGTCAATAGATAACATCATATTAGAGGAAGTAGCAAAGAAGCTAAAACTTACAAAGGTTCTGCTTGTAAATCCCTACAAGGTGACTTGGTTGAATCAAGAGCAAAAGTTACTAGTTAATGAGAAGACATGGGTGGAGTTTTCTGTTGGAGCTTATAAAGAGAGAGTGCTTTGTGATGTCTTTTCCATAGATGCATGACATATTCTATTGGGAAGACCATGGAAATTTGACATGAAGGTGATCTATGATGGAGAGGAGAATGCCATTTCTTTCAAGAATGATGGAAGGACTTTCAAAATTTAGTCCTTAATAGAGAATGAAATTGAAATTTCTAAGACACCTAGTGTGTCACTTAGTAGTGGTAAAGAGTTCATTCAAGCTTTATAGGATGAGGAGACCATAGGATGTACTATTATGATGAAGAAAAAGGAGGAAGATAAGAAGTTTCAGCCAATAACTTTAGAAGTGTAGTAGATTCTTGTGATTTCAAGGACATTATTTTAGATGATACACCAAATGTACCACCACCTAAAAGAGAAATTAGCCATCAAATTGACTTTGTACCTAGTGTATCTGTACCAAACAAAGTAGTTTATACGCTTACTTTGGATTTGAATAAGGAAATGGCAAGACAAGTGCAAGAATTATTAGATCAAGGGTTGATTAAGAAAAGTATTAGTCCATGTATAGCCCCAGTGGTCTTAGCATCCAAGAAAGGAGGAAAATGGAGACTTTGTATAGATTCAAGGGCCATTAAGAGGATCACTATCATGTATAGATTCCAAATTCCAAGAATAGAAGACTTGATGGATTGTTTAAGAGGTGCTCTTTACTTTACCAAGCTAGATTTAAAAAGTGGTTATCACAAAATTAGAATCAAGGAGGGTGATGAATGGAAAACAACTTTTAAAACCATAGATGGACTGTATGAATGGCTTGAAATGCCATTTGGTCTTACTAATGCCCCAAGCACCTTCATGAGATTAATGAATGAGGTCTTGAAGGACTTCATAGGTAGATTTGTGGTAGTGTATGTAGATGACATACTAATCTATAGGAAAAAAAAACAGACCACCTTGAACATTTGATGGTGGTTATGAAGAGACTCCAGGAAGAACAACTAGTCATTAATATGGAAAAGTGTGTGTTTATGCAGACAAAGATAGTTTATTTGGGATTTTTAGTGTCTAAGGGTAATTTGAAAATGGACCCAAGAAAAGTGGATGCAATATTGGATTTGCCTACTCCTAAAACAGGGACTAAAGTTAGAAGTTTTCATGGCTTGGCACAATTCTATAGAAATTTTATGAGGGACTTTAGTGGGATTTGTGCACCAATACTAGAACCATTAAAGGAGGACTAAAAACAAAGTTCAAATGGACTGAGATAGCAGAGAAGACATTCCAAACATTGAAACAAGAGATAGCTACAAAACCTATCTTACTCCTACCTATTTTTGATAAGTTGTTCACCATTGAATGTGATGCTTGTAATGTAGTAGTAGGGAGGTGTATTACATGAAGAAGGAAGGCTTGTGGCATTATTCTATGAGAAAATCAATGAGGTAAAAAATAAGTATTCAACTTATGACTTGGAGTTGTATGCATTGATACAATCTCTCAAAAAGTGGAGGCATTACATCCTACCCAAAAAAAATTCTATCCTTACTAATAATTAGGCTTTAAGATACATACATACTCAAGAGAATCTTAGTAACAAGTATTTGAAGTGGATGGAGTGTCTCCAATCTTTTACCTTTACAATCAAGCACAAGAAGGGTAGCTCAACAAGGTAGCAAATGCCTTGAGTAGATTTTTTTTGACTTTCCAAGAATTTTAGTTGCAAAACATTTCAATAACATGTTTCAAACACTTATATGAGGAAGATAAAGACTTCTCCCAAGCCTACAAGGTATGCCTAGGTTTTGAGAACCTTTTTCATAGTGAGTTTGCAGATTATACCCTTCAAAATGGATTTTTATTTAAAGGTAATTAGCTCTTTGTACCTAAGGGATCCATGAGAGAAAATATGATTCAAGAGAAGCATAATGGCAGGTTGAGTGGATATTTTGGCATTAAAAAAATACTGGAGTTAGTACAAAGATACTACTTTTGGCCCAAGCTAGCAAGGGATGTGCAAAGATATGTTGAGGATTGTGGAATATGCCAAAGAGCTAAAGGAGGTTCATGTAATGCAGGACATTATAAACCTTTTCCAATTCAAAATAGGCCTTGAGAATTCGTAAGTATGGATTTTTTGGTTGGACTCCCTAAAACCAAATTAGGTATGGATAGAATTTATGTTGTAGTAGACAGGTTCTATAAATTGAGTCATTTCATTCCATGAAAAACTACTCATGATGCAAGTTATGTAGCCCATATCTTCTTCAAGGAGATAGTTAGGATTCATGGACTCCCTCTAAGTATTATGTCTGATAGGGACAAAAAGTTCATGGGTTATTTTTGGCAAAACTTATGGAAAAGGCTAGGAACTAATCTCTCTTTCAGGTCAGCATACCATCCTCAAATTGATGGTCAAACTAAGGTCATCAATAGGGAGTTGGGTAACTTACTAAGTTGCTTGAAAAAGGAGTATGGGTGGACTTGGGATCATTTTATATCCCATGCTGAATATGCTAACAATTATAGTGTCAACAGGACCACAAGAAGAAGTTCTTTTGACATATTGTATGAAAGTCACCCTAGAAGAGTGATTGAGTTAAGAGACTTAGTTCCTATGGAGTTAAAAAGTGGACAAGCTAAAGATTTTACTCAAACTATCAAAGAGGTTCAAGAACAAGTGAATAAAACCATGTTGGAGTCTACTCAAAGGCTTAAGGCCAAAATGGATGACAAGAGGAAAGAAGTATAGTTTTAGATTGGGGACTATTGCATGGTCCACCTTAAGAAAGCAAAAATGTAGTAGGGTATGCCCACTAAGCTCCAAATGAGAAGAGTTGGCTCATGCAAGGTTCTAGCTAAATATGGAGAGAATGCCTATAAAGTGGACTTGCTATTATACTTATCCATCTCACCGGTGTTTAATGTTACAAACCTGATCAAATACAAAGGAGGTACCAATTAGTAAGGTACAACTCCACCAAGAATACTATAAGACATTGACACTAATGCAATGCCCAAGAAGAAGCTAGCCAAAGCAGAGAAAGTCTTGGAATCTAGAGTAAAGAAAGCTACAAGGCATCAAGTCCACATGGAGCATCTAATCAAATGGAAGGATCAACCTGAATCTGAAGCCACTTGGGTTGAGGAAGAACATTTCAAGAAGTTTGGCATTGATCCAGCTGTTCTTGACCCTAAGGTGCCTTAGTTTGTGTTGGGAAGGAGTAAAGTGTAGGAGCACCCTTCCAAGGGTTCCAAAAAACACATTTTTTTTTTTTTGAACTTCTCATAAGAAGTATGAAATTAGAATAAGAGCTCAACATCTCATTTGGTGTCTCTAGGTCCTAAAAGTTCAAGTGCAGTTGGTTACTCTTTGTAAGTTTCACAATACATCCATGAATACATAAGGAATTCATTGATTTGTTAGAATCTTAAGGATAGGTGTTTATTTTTATTTTAATCACATTTTACCTTTAGGAAGACCTACATTGGACATTGGCAATGTATGAGCAAAAGTTGCTCAAGCAACAAAAAGTTGCTAGCAACTTTTTAGAATTTACCTATTTCCAACTTTACTAAGAGGTTAAAAATCCCTAAAAAAACACAAATACTGATGGGAATTCTATAAAGGTGATGAGAAACCCTAAAATAGGAGTTGGTGAAAGTAATTGTATGACTAAAGTTTAGAACAATAGATTATATGCAATAATTTTTGAAGAATGGTCACTTTCATGACTGATTTCTTGTGAATAAAGTGGATTTTTGTGTAAATTTTCAATTCATTATTGTTTAGGAGTGTCTTAGACTTCATTTTTGTGTATTATTTTAGTTCCTAGTTGTTTTGGTAGTGTTTTATAAAAATATTTTCCAACTGTACAATATTAAGCTAGTTTTGGTAAAGCATGTAAATAAGGTGCTATATCTTTGGTTTCCTTTGTGGGAAAACCATGGAACCTTGTAATATTGAATTAAAGACCACATTTTTTTTGTTAAAAATTGTAGTGCCCTTGGATGCATGTGCAACATTTTTTAATCTTGTCCTACGCAAATAGCAGTATTCAGCTAGGAGTGGACATCAACAAATTGGCTCTAGAATGCAGAGGATTGGGTTTTAAGTTGACAAATTTGGAATTACTGAATAGGATTATTAGGAGATAATATTTTGTGAAGGATAAGTTTTGATAAGATTGGGAAGGTGGTTAAAAAGTGAGGACAGCGGGGAACCCTCAAAAACCCTTAATTTTAGCATAATTGCTAAACAGCTTTTTGGAGGCTCAAGACCCCAAAATTCCTTTAGGGTTGGTTATTGGAAACTATTGTTCTTATCACTAGATTTAGTGAAACCTTAATGAAAATTTGGCAAAATCCTTAGAAATCCACAAGGAGGCCTAATTTGGGCTCCTCTAGTAGCCCTATTTATGAAGGAACTATTCAATCGAGTATCAACCCAACTTGACTATAATTTTGATTATGCCAAATAGGTTGTAAAAACTCTAAAAAAATCCTCACAATCCCTACTATAGCTTGTGTTGGTTAAAAATCCTAAATGACCCTTATAAGCTTGTAGAGAGTTGGGTGCTAAAGAACAAGCTTGCAATGCTAAGGAGTTTGAATTCTTGATTTGGTGGATAGGTTTGGGTACGATGGGGGATCCTTGAGTGTGAATTAATCCTAGAGACCATTAGAGGTGTGAGAAGAGAGATTTGATCTAATTGAGGATCGAGAGCATAGACTAGCTAGTCTATCCCAAGCTTCCCCATCGAGGATGGACCCTGTTAGGAGTCTATTGCAACCTTTAGTACATAGAGTCCCTATTAGGAGAATTTGAATCCCTATTAGGAGATTCCAACCCTATTAATAGTTGTTCCAACCCTATGAGGAATTGTAGTACAATATATGAAAGATGAGCCCACTGCCCAAACATGCAATTTCAACTACAAGAAGAGCTCATTGCTTAAACAAGTAATTTACTATTATCTTCCTCCTTCCTCTTTTCTATCAACCAGAACAATTACTATCAAACCTTGTAGACTAGGACACAAACCTCAATTCCAAATACCAAACCTTGGATCACTTAGCCAAACCTTGGAAATGAAGCTTCCTTCACTTCTGCACTTCTCTACTCAACTTCTCATTTTGCTCTCTCTTTGTTTACAATCTCTTTTCTTCAATATAATTCATGTCATACTTGATAAAGGAAATTTCATTCCATTATGCCATGTCCTCAAAATAATTCCATGAGTCAACTGTTAGACCTTCTCAATTAATTATTATAGGACATCATAAGAACATGTTACACTTAGTGATAACATTAATCTTTCACCTTGCAACTTGAATAACTTTTCGTACAAACAATATTATGACAAGTGAATTTAGGCACATCAACATGTCTATTCCTTGTCCTCAACTCAATCCTCATAATATCAACTCTACTAAGAGATATAACAAGTTTACCAGAACATGCCTCTGTAAACTCTATATCAGAACAAACATCACCAAAACTTACATAACTTCTTCCAGACTTATCATTTCTTCATCTAACATTAACCACATATACTAGATACTCACACATATCTCCCATAACCTTAGGTAGTTAGAATACTCAACCAGTCATCTATACCAACTTGATCATTCTGTTGTTCTTCTATTAGATACCATAGAAAATTTCTTTGTGTTCATATCAATGATAAACATAGTCATGAATGTAACATATCATCACAATAACATATCTATAGTACTCTCCCATTAGAATGCTTCCACCCAATCTTCTAACACTTTCACCACTCTTTTATAAAGGAAACGACTAACAAAAGCATAATTATTCATCTTCAATTATATAAAACTAGTAGTATTATTTCTAATTTGATGTTGAAGTAATATAATGAAATGCATAAGAATGGATGAAGGTTAAGATTATAATTTTTAATAATTATTTGGAATAAAAATTGATATAATTTCCTAATTTTTAAACACAATTTTTTACATGCTAAAAATGCATAACATTAGGGGTCTAGTTCCCACCACAAAACTAGATGGAAATAAAAAAAAAATTCCTTTGATCTTAGATTATGTTATAGATGTTGGAAATGATTGAAATGATCATAAGAAAAGTTGTTGGAATAATATATGGAATTGGTAAAGAATGTCCTCAATCATTGTTTTGTCATTGATGTCAAACTTACTACTTGCAGGAATGACAATTTCTTTAGTGATCCAAATACTATCAATTAGTTTATTGTCAAGGAGGAGGAAATCAATAAGATGTAACTAGAACACCTAGAGAAAGGTTGAAGTTATGATGTTGTAATGAAGTACAAGGATCATCTAAGCCATTGATGAAAAAGTGTATTTGATGACATACTATAAGATACAAAGAATGGGCACACTGAAACATATCAAAGATTTAAGGTTTTAGCTACGTCTTTTGTAAAGCTCAACTAAGTTCATTAGAGAGGAGCCGAGCAAGCTAGTAAGAGCTGAGAAAATTCCTATTTAATGCCTAGTAAACTTCAGATGCTGAGTAAACTTCAGATGCTGAGTACACTTCAAATGTCGAGTAAACTTCAGATGCCAAGTAAACTTCAGATGTCAAGCAAGTTTAGATGCCAAGTGACACAGAGTTCATCAAGTGCCGAGCAAAACAAAGTGTAAAGCAGGTATAGGTGTTGAGTAACACAGAGATGATGAACACCAGTAACTCAATAATGTCGAGTTGTTGCATTATTTTGGAAATCAAAGATTTGCCAGATCTAAGCTAACAAGGTTATTATCTAGAAATTTGTAAATTAAAAGGAAGATAAGAATGATGAGCTAGTGGCACAGAACACCATGTAGAACATTTTTAAGGATACAACTGGCAAAGTTTCTAGAAGAGAACAAGATATGGGGTACATACATTGTATCCTACCTAATCCATTTTGAAACCCTAAAATTGGAGAGGGAGAATTGAGCAGCAAAGGGAAATCAGATTTCTATTTAACAAGACATAAGTTAATGAAAAAGAGAGAGAGTGAGAGAGGTGGTCAAGCATAAAAGCATTAAGTACTGAAGAAGGTGCTAAGGAGAAGAAAGCACAAGAATTATATTTGGATAGATGACCACAAGGATGATTGCATTGGCAGAATGAGTAAGAAGACTCAAGGAGATGAAGCTTGAGAGGAAGACAAGCAATCAGAGCTAGAGTGATTGAAGCCAAGCATAAGGATTGAACTGAAAGTGTGATCTGAAATCTTCAATGTATGTTGTAAGTTATATTAGATCAAAAGACCATTATTGTTACTTCCTAGCAATTGTAACAGTAAGTTTAAATCCTATGGACTTAGGTTGGTTTAATAGCCATAAGATAAATCTTTTAATAGGGTGACTTTCCAAGTGAATGTTCTAAAGACCTTTAACCAGGCCCATTCCTAACAATTTGGTGAAATCCTCTAACAAGGTCACATTTAGCAGTGTGTTGTAAGCCTTTAACAGGGCATCACTTCAAAAGAGTGAGAATCAAGTAGCATGTTACTGGTGGTTTTTCCCAAATTGGGTTTCCACGTAAATCATTGTGTCATGTGTTGATCTTTGATGCTTTATCTTTGCATGTTGATTTACTGTAACTTGCTAATATGGTTGAATTTAAAGTTTGGATGGATGAAAAGTGTATGGATTCACTAAAAGTAGTAAAAAGGTATTAATAGGGCATTTGGACCTTGGATAACCAATTCACCCCCCCGCCCCCCCCCTCTCAGTTATTCTAAAGAATTCTAACAATAGATCAAATATATAGCTAGAACAATCAAAAATAAAAATGGTCTTTAGACCTATATTTCATCTTTTATAATGATTCAAATTTTAACTCACCTCAAATCAATAGTTTTCATCTCCCACCACATTTTGAAAACAAATCTATTATAACCAAAAGAAAAACTATACATTCTTGAAGAGTGCTTCCCCCTTTAGAATGTCATATGATTTTTTTTTATGTGATTTAATATTTTTTCCTTTCTCAAAATTGACACCTTCTCAAGTTTTAAAAGACATACCTGTAGAATTTTTTAATTACAACATATTATATCTAATTAAAACACTATAAAATCTCTATGAGAAGATTCTTGACTTTTATCTCTATAAAATAATGTTTATATGTAATTAAAAAATATCATAAAAAATAGGAAGAGTTATTGAAACATCAATTTTTTGAAATTATTTTATTTTTTTAGTAATTGGATACAACCTAGTATAAAACATGCATTTAATAGACATTTCCAATTGGAAAAGTGTTAAACCATATATAACTTAGCTAGAATGAATTTTTATAGATAATATGTTTGAATAAAATTGATTTTTAGATAGAAATACTCAAATTCAATCATTATGATAAGTCATCTTGAAAGGTAACAAAATATTTTCTATATTACTTAAGCATTGTAATATGGACCAAATGCCTATAATGACTGAGATGATTTGTTGGCTGAGCTAAATGGTATTGATTAAGTTGTATAGTGGAAATTGAGTTAACAGGTGTAATTGTTGGAAATATTTAGGTCTAACAATGTTACTGAGAGGGGAGGGGTGAATCAGTAAGCTTTAAAATTTAAACCAATTCAGCATAATAACAAAGTCACCATTCATTCATCTACTTTACTGAACGCATGAAAAGATTAACACATTGATTTGGTGACCCAGAAACCTTTCAAATTGAAAGTAAAACTGGGGTGGGGATGATGCCCACGAAACTTCAATACTGCAGTATAAAGTTGGCCGGTTAAGGCTTACAGTGATCACTTCTGGTGATCTGCCCTGTTAGGAGCAAGTAGGACTGCTAGATCCACCTTGTTAGAGGATTTACAAACATAAAATGAAGTATGCACTTTGTTAGGAGATTTACATAAGACTATTAAGTCTACCCTATTAAAGGATTTACAAAATTGATTCACCTCTTAGGATGAAGCAGTGGATCTGCTTGCAACTAATTTGTTGATTAGATCTTATGTACTAATCACTTGATGTGATGGATATATCTTTGATGCTCCTTGATAACCTTGCTGAATACTTCACTGCTGATTCTTTTTCAATTCGCTCAATTACATTCTTACTTCGCTCTTGCTTGACTGTTACTCTTCTTCATTATATCTATATTGTAAATGGCACAATACATTACATATATACCATTCCAATATTTACAGCAACAAGGTCAGCCAAACACAAGTGGACAAAACATTACTGAGTCAACCAAATAGTAGAAAACTCAGGTTCCTCAAACTCACTTGGTGACCTTCTGACACTCGGCATACACTACATTACACGGCATCGTCATGCACTTGGTAGAGGTAGGGGCTCGGTCTGTACTAATCACTCTGAGTAGCTTGGAACTTGGTAACCACTGGTGACTCGGTAAACATTGTGTCACTTGGTAGAAACTAACTCCTTCGATTCACTTGGTAAGCACTAAATACTTCTTTTACCTTTCTATCTTGGTAATCACTGAAACTTTCATTTACCTTCCTGACTCAGTAAATACTAAATCCTTCGTTTACCTTCCTGACTCGGTAAACACTAAATCCTTCCTTTACCTTTCTGACTCGGTAAACATTAAAACCTTAGTTTACCTTCTTGACTCAGTAAACACTAAATCCTTCATTTACCTTTCTAACTCAGTAAACATTAAAACCTTCATTTACCTTCTTGACTCGGTAAACACTAAAACCTTTGTTTACCTTCCTGACTCGGTAAACACTACTGAACATACTTGGTAACCAACGAATGCTCGGTATGAACTGTAAACTGAGTGATGAACTCGGTAAGCATTCAGAATCAAATAAGTGTTGTAACTAATGACAAATGTATCATTATTCCAACAATCTCCCCCTTTAGCATTAGTGACAAAAACACTTTTGAGCCAAAATTTATATACAAGATCTAACAAAACTGATTTGATTCTGCTGTGCTGAATATACATGGGCTACCTTACATATAACTCCCCCATACAATATACACAAGGATTTTACATGAGTTATATGACTTTATTCTTTATTACTTTATTACCTTCTCCCCTTTTGTGTCTGATTTTCCTCTATATATTACTTTGTCCCCCTTTTTGACAATAATGCCAAAGAATAAAGAGTGTATTTACATGGAAACACCAAAATGTGTGATAAACTTAGAATGTACCTGAAGAATTAGTTGCAGAGTTTTATTCCAATTGTCTTGCAAGATTTTACATGTGGAGAGAGCTACTTGAACTTCTGCAGAAAGTTCAATCACATGGTCTGCAACAGAGAATTTTTTGTCATGGATCAATGTTTTTGAATATGCAATGTGCTTCTGCATTGTGTTCATGACAGGAAGGATCATATTCTGGATGTCAATTAGAGTAGACCTGATCCTTGCTTCCTCTCTTAGCAATTCTGCCTGTTTCTCTGACAAAAATTTGATTCTCAGATGATGGGATGAACTTGCACTGTGGTCAGATTGTAGCATTTGGGCACTGACCTTTATATCATCATCAATTTTATTCAAATTTTCTTTAATTTCCTTTGTATACTCAGTAACATCACAAAGTTTTACAAAAAGTGAGGTTACATTATTAAAAGAATTTTCAATGTCAGAAAAAATTGAGGTTAATTCATCCTATTTTATTCCTAAGTGCTGAGCAATGTGCTCAAGCACCTTATTTTCAAATTTCCTTTCTGCTTTCTCTATTAACTTTTCTTGTCCTAAGATATCCTCATTAAATTTATTCACCGCTTCTTCTAGCTATAAAAAAATGTGTTGAGATGAATCCACGTCAACACTTATAGCCTCAGTTATTATGTTCTTAGCACTCTCAATGATGTTGAATTCTTTGTCCCTTTCATTCCTTAGCTGCATTTGCTGTGCCTTTTGCTCTAGACGCTGACTAGCCAATCTCAGTTCATTAACTGTAGCAGTTTCTAGATTTATCTGTGGAATGACAATTTCTTTATCCAAATCTATATCACTATCTATAAGCAGTAGTCTCAAGGGTGTCTTTGGTTTATCTATAGTACTTACCTCCTTTCCTTTTGAAGTAGATACAATGGTCGATGCTGCAGGACTAGCAGTCAAAACTGGAATGGGACCAACTAAAGGTAAACTAAGAGAGGTGTTGGTTGTATCAAAACTTGATATACTTCCCAAAAATGATGTACTAGTCAAAAATGATGTACATACTGGTATATTTACAATCGAAGAACTGACTGGAGCAAAAATTGGGGCCAATGTGGCTGAGGAAGACAAAATTGATATGAAACTTGGAAGACTTACTGTACAAGCTGTAGGTAGAAGAGATACACTCAGTGAAGTGACTGCTACAGTGGATGACTCGGTGGCTGATGATGTGCTTGGAAGCTTGATAACTGAAGAAGTGACTGCTAGCTCAGTAGATGAAGTTCTTGGCACTTACATTGTAGAAACTTGGAGCTGAGAGGAGACAGGTGGAGATTGATCAATTGATGAGGCTATTGAGCTCACAATCTCACCAGTAGAGATTGCTTCTTCCTCCATTTCTCTTTCAGCTTCTTCCTGAATTTCTAACATTAATGATTGTAGGTCTTCTGGTATGTCTTCAATGACATCACCCTCATCATCATCATCATTATCATCACTGCTGTCATTGTCCGTGATTTCAACAGTATCCTCATTTGGTTTGTGTAGATGATAGATATTTTTCCACATGTTTGTTGCATCATTTACTCTATGCTCAATGTCTTTGACAAGTATCAAACAAGTGCGAAATCTAATCATCATATTACCTTCGTGATCTTTCAGTGATTTCTTCACTTTAGCATTAGAGAGACTTGGCAGGAGATTCCTCAGGGTCTGCTCATAAATGTCTTTGATAGTCTTGGTTGCAGCTTCCCATCTTGTTTGCAATCTTTCCAATAGCTCTTTGGAGATCTGAGAGGCTATTTGGTCTGGGGAGTATTTCCATTTACCCATTTTGTTCAGTACCAGATCCTCAATCTGCATTTTCTCTTGTTCTGTTCTGGTTTTGAACTTTAATGCTTTGAAGTTTGTGAAGCTACCTCCTTCATCTAATTTCTTTAGTCTTGCTTCAAAGGTGAGTGGAGGCTTAACAAATATAGGTTCCTTCTTTCCCTGTCTTGTTCTCCTGGAGAATACTGCAGTGGTTTGCTTTGTAGGTTTGGTGATAGTCACCTTACCTTTCTTTCGTTGAGGCTCTTCTTCTTCTTCTTCCTTTTCTTCATCTTCTCCTCTCCCTTATGTTATCATGAGAGGTCCAGTATCAGCTTTTAGCTTTTCTATCTTTCTCCTGCCTTTAGAGATTGCTTGAGGAAGCTTGATTTCAAGCTCTATTCTAACCTTTGCCTCTTCATAGGTTCCAAATGCAGGCAACTTGGGATCCACTGGTTCATTTACCAATGCCTCAATGATATCTCTGACATCATCAATATTTAGCTCATAGGGAAATGGTTTTACCCATGCCACTCGAGGTTTGACTGCCTAGATGTAGACTCTGTCATAGTCAACCATGAAACAGACATCATCCTTATACTCTTCAACAAGTTTTGGAGGTATCCTGAACCTGTTGTTCATCCTTTCCTTGAAATCTTCAAAATAATTATCCATTACCTTATCAAAATTCATACCCATTTCTACTATGAATTCATTTATTTGATACAAAATTGGAGTATCTTTCCTCCATACAACTGCACCCTTAGATGGAAATAATTTTTGTACATAGAAAAATAAACAAACTAGCAAAGAGCCAAATTACAAGGGTTTGTCTTTGCAGTCCTTATGCTATCCATGTTTTTATTCAATTGTTTTAATAACACATCAGCTAGGTCAAACTCCATATTTTTCTTTACAATCTTATATGCCAAACCTATAGCCTCATAGGGTACACTATTCAGCCTGGTGGAACTATACAGTTTGTATGCAATAACACAAATACCAAATTTCAGTTCTATATCTGAAACATTGTTGAGCTTTAATCCTCTGCCATCCCATTCGGCTTGGGTTAATTATTGAAGTTCATCTCGACCTAGGGTTTTGGTGGTTTTGGCTTTGGTCAACATTGGTAAACTCGTGATCTTGTGGATCATCTTTTTTGTTATGAGGATGGGTTGTTCTAACCAAAATTGTCCATTATGCACACGGCTTAAGATATACCTCACCCATTTCACTTGGAAACTCCTTGGTAGATGCGGGATATGGGTTAAGCCTTTGGTTTTCAAATGTTTGAACTCAGGTTTTAGGGTTCCATCCACACATAACTCGGCTAGGGTACTATCCATATCTAGTGTCCCTATTTCTTGCACAATACACTTGAAATGAGTATGAATATCATTGATTAGAAGTACCTTTGGAGGGATTTGCAATTGAGCTCCATGCGGGTCGAGTGATTCAACGATGGCAGGAACAATTTTGAAATTGGGCGCCTTCCATTCAACTCCCTTCACAAGCATTTCAGAACCTCTCTTCGCCTTGCTGCCACTAGTGCTTGTGGATGCCATTGCTACTCGGTGAGAGAACGATTTCATAACACAATTTCTTTGCTGGAAAATCACTTTGAATCACTTGAACTTGCTTGGATGCACTTGAAAATATATTTTCTCTGTGAACTCTGACTTCATGGTTAAAAATGAGATCAAATTCTGACTTTTTGATCTAAATTTGGTCATTAATGCTCAGGTACGTAGGTAGATAAGCATTAGGGTTTTATAAATAGTCACTGACTTACTCGGTAAACCTTGCAGCTCGATGAACACACAAAACCTTTCTTATCTTCCCGACCAAGCTCGGTAAAGTCTAAAAACCAACCTTACTCGATATATGCAACACTATGAATTATGACTTGTATCTGCAATACTAATTTTTCATTTCCACTTCTTCTTTCTGGAACTGCCTAGGATATGGCTTGAAGATGCAGTCCCTTATCCTTCTTGATAAGTCTTAATTAGATATGGTGGAGTCACCCATTTCTAGAGTGACATTTCCATCATTTGAATTTTCTTGCTCGGTAGACTTACAAATCCACTGTTGTTTCATTTGCTTTCAAATATTATCAGCTCTAGTTTTCTTTTCATCTTCAACCTTTCCTATATTCATGCAATTCTTGGCTATATGACCAAGTTTAGTACAAGTATAGCATCTTATGGTTGTATCTTTCTTCCTTAGGTGATGCCTTCTATAGTTTGTTCCTATGTGTCCATATTCTCCACAATAGTGACATCTACACTAAATATTGTAATCCCAACCAAATATTGCTTTGACAATTTGTTCTACTGAATTTAGTGATTTTGATCTACATTCAGATGCCTTATGTCCTTGTTTCTTGCATTTGTGACAATTGCCTTCAAACTTTGGTTTCTCCTTGCATTCATTGGCTTTGTGACCATGGTGATTGCAATTGAAACATTTGCCATTGAATTTACCTCTACCATTACTCCAACATTTGTTAGATGTATGACCTATCTTGCCACAATGATTACAAGTGGCTCTTTGATTCCTTTGAGTACCTTGTTCAGAAGATTCACCTTCTTCCTTGTATCCAAGATCAGCTTTACCTTTTTGCTTATAGAAATTCTGCTCATTTTGCTGATTCAATTTATTCATGTCTGATTAAGATTTCATCATCCTTTCATTGACTTTTTTTTCAATTTTTAGATCATTTTCCAAGATTTCATTGGTTTGTCTCTCAGTTCTTAAGTCATTCTGTAGACTTTCATTTTGTGCTCTGAGAATCCTGATTTTTTCATTTGCATTAGATAGTTGATCTGCTAGATCTTCATGTTCAAGGGATTGATTTTGAGTTTCATGACTTCTATCTTCCAATTCTTCTTGTTCTTTGTTTCTTTGTTCCAAAACTTCACATAGCCTGACTGACTGTATTTCTTGCTCTCTTTTAAGCTTTCTTACCTCTTCTTGCAGAGATCCATTCTTTTCTAAAAGTTCTTTGATTGCTTTGTCAGCTTCTTCTGAATTACTTGATGGTAACAAATCTTCAATCCTTTCTTCAACATAAAAATGGTCATTTATTTGTCTTGCAAGTTCCTTTCTTCTTTTTAGGGATTGAGAAAGATGTTCCTTTGCTTCTTTGAGTTGAACCATGGCCATCTCCAAATCTAGCTTCTCAATCTCAATAGTTTTGTCAAGTTTGAATATCTCCATTGTCCTTGATCTTTGCTCAAGCTATCAAGCTCTGTCTTGAGAACCACAAAGATCTTATACCAATTGTTGAAAATATTCAGGTCTAACAATGTTACTGAGAGGGGAGGGGTGGATCAGTAAGCTTTAAAATTTAAACCAATTCAGCATAATAACAAATTCACCATTCATTCATCTACTTTACTGAACACATGAAAAGATTAACACACTGATTTGGTGACCCAGAAACCTTTCAAATTGAAAGTAAAATTGGGGTGGGAATGATGCCCATGAAACTTCAATACTGCAGTATAAAGTTGGACGGTTAAGGCTTACAGTGATCATTTCTGGTGATCTGCCCTGTTAGGAGCAAGTAGGACTGCTAGATCCACCTTGTTAGAGGATTTACAAACATACAATGAAGTATGCACTCTGTTAGGAGATTTACATAAGACTGTTAAGTCTACCCTGTTAAAGGATTTACAAAACTGATTCACCTGTTAGGATGAAGCAGTGGATCTGCTTGAACCTGGTTTGCTGATTAGATCTTATGTACTGATCACTTGATGTGATGGATATATCTTTGATGCTCCTTGATAACCTTGTTGAATACTTTGCTGCTGATTGTTTTTCAATTTTCTCAATTACATTCTTACTTTGATCTTGCTTGACTGTTACTCTTCTTCATTATATCTATATTGCAAATGGCACAATACATTACATATATACCATTCCAATATTTACAGCAACAAGGTCGGCCAAACACAAGTGGACAAAACATTACTGAGTCGGCCAGATAGTAGAAAACTCAGGTTCCTCAAACTCACTCGGTGAACTTCTGACACTCGACATCCACTACATTATACAGCATCTTCATGCATTTGGTAAAGGTAGGGGCTCGGTCCATACTAATCACTCTGAGTAGCTTGGAACTTGGTAACCCCTGGTGACTCGGTAAACATTGTGTCACTCAGTAGAAACAAACTCCTTCGATTCACTTGGTAAGCACTGAATACTTCTTTTCCCTTTCTGTCTTGGTAATCACTGAAACCTTCATTTACCTTCCTGACTCGGTAAATACTAAATCCTTCGTTTACCTTCCTGACTCGGTAATCACTAAATCCTTCGTTTACCTTTCTGACTCGGTAAACATTAAAACCTTAGTTTACCTTCTTGACTTGGTAAACACTAAATCCTTCATTTACCTTTCTGACTCGGTAAACATTAAAACCTTCATTTACCTTCTTGACTCGGTAAACACTAAAACCTTTGTTTACCTTCCAGACTCGGTAAACACTGCTGAACATACTTGGTAACCAACGAATGCTCGGTATGAACTGTAAACTAAGTGATGAACTCGGTAAGCATTCAGAATCAAATAAGTGTTGTAACTAAGGAAAAATGTATCATTATTCCAACAGTAATATCGACCAAGACAATTGGATTCCACCTAGTGGAGTACACAACATTTATGAGTGCCATAATTTGAACAAATGAAGGTATATAGTAAAAATTTAAAATTATTTTACACACCTTGCATTCATGTTTTGAGAGCCTGAGTGATTTGAGAATTTTTTTAAGTGATTTTAAAGGTGACAGAGCAAGAATTTTTTATTGAAAAGTGATAATGCATTGATTTTCAATTGTGTTGAGTTACTCAAGAAGAAAATTTCAAAATCCTAAACATAAGAGTGACATCTAGATCATTTTCAAGAATGAGGAATCAAGAAAAAGAGGTTAATAATGTTCAATTGGTGAAGAGTGCCACTTGTCCTCCACCTAAATACTATGGCATTCGTAAAATATGAAAGGTAAATTGAAATGGATGTGTTATCAAAGATACCACCTAGGATTATCATGATAAAAAAATTGTAGAGTTGTTACATGTCTAAGATCAATGAAATGGGGGACTATGAAACATGATTGGTCTATCAGAAGTTATGTGATGAAGGACTATTGAAGGATGAGTTTAAGATTGTAGAAAGGAAATGATTGACATGATGAGCCCTACATTTTTTTAGAAATTTTAATAATGAAAGGATTAAACTAATGTTGAGCCAAATTCATGATATGGAGTTATGTCTGGGGAATGGGCTAGTAAAAATCATGAAGAAGATTATCCATGCTATAATAGGGTATTCAATATTTGATAAGAAGAAAACCATTAGATGTTAGACCAAAGACACATTTTAGGCAGATATCAAGGTCAAGTGTAATGGATGTGGCATGTTGATTTCAAACATTATAATTCCATTGATAAACTTTTCTATGAGAGTTATTGTATATAAATTTTAGTAGTCAAGACAACTAATTAGTGTGCCATTTATGGTAGTAGATCAAGCTAGGAAGACTTTGATAAAAGACCATCAATAATGATCTTGCCAAGATCAAATGATTTCAAATATTTGAGAGTTCTTTATCAATTAGGAAGGTAAATAATTTAATTTGTAGATTTGGATCATTAATAATGTGCATATTCTTTTATGTTCAAAGTTACATTCCAACTATTGGTAATGTTGTATGGGAGCAAGGGAAACCTACTACTAGGAAGACAAGTGAGTACATTGCAAATCTAGGATTTAGTTTTGAGAATTTATTAGATGGATATTTTGATGAATTTAAACAATAGATTAAAAAAAGGTCAATAATTCCTACATCCTTAGTTGAAAAATCCTATAATGATGTGTGTTTTCTAGTTGACAACTATTACACATATATTCATGTAGTTAAGACAAGGGTAGCTTGGCTTAAACCATTTGGGCATGAGATTGACATTGATGATGTGAGTGTAACAATCACTACATTTCTTACTAAGGATATTTATGTAAAGGGTGAACCCTTTGGTACATATAAAGAAGAAAAATAAAAAATAACAATAGATATTAAGATTGCTTCAACTAACAAGAAAGGAAGAAAATGATTAAACAACTAGAAGAGAAAATAGACACATAAGATAAAGGCGAAAAAAATTTAATGATTACTCAAGGTCTTGGAGAAGATAAAGAAAAAAAATGATGATGTAGAGGAAGAGGAAGAAAGAGAAGAAAAGAAGGGTAAAGCCCTAACTCTTGTTCTTCCAGCAACAAAGAAGGAAAAGAAAGTCAATATCATAGAGAATAAGGTAAAAAAGACTATAAAGAAGGTAATATCTAATCCCCTCTCTCCTCCTACATGAATCAAAGCAAGAACTAGGGTAGCTACAGAAAATAGTATTGAGCTACCATTGAGAAAGGGTGTTGTGAGAATTATTAAACCAAGTGAAGTATCTAGTGGAGAAAATAAAAAATTGTCAGCCACCAAAGGTCAACCGCGTAGAGCAAAATTTATTACATAGAAATATTATGACAAGGAGGATGTAGAGAAAATAGAATGTGATTTACTAAGTCACTATCAAGTGGTTGTACATACAAAGCCAAAATAAATTGACAAGGTATATGACAATATTAGAAACTCCACAAGCTTATCAGGTTTCAAATTCATAAATTATGAACTCTGAGTGCAGTTGATAAGTCCGAGGTAGAAGAAGCCATGCTAGAAAATGATGGAAAACTTTAATACCATTCCTATAGCAATAGGTAATAATGTTCAAAATGATTTGTATAGTAGAATTGATGTAGAGTGGCAACATGCAATAAAGACCAATTGACAAATTAGAGAAGGAGCATTAGCTAATATTATGCCTAAGCTAACAAATAATGTTTTTTTTGTCTTTTTTTGGAGAATTATAAGAATTAATTTTCTCCTAAATATAGATTTTTTATGGTCTTGCAACATAAAATTGAAGATGTTGTAAAACAAAGTGAACTGTTGTGGAAAAATTTTTTTGGACTCACCACTAGTAAATAAACTAACAAGGGTGATAATGATAAGGGTAAAGATGTTGAAGATATAGAATTGGATAATGCACATGATGTATGTAATGACCTAGCTACACTTGAAGAACCCATCAGAGAAAAGGTCAAGGAGAGTAAAAAAGATACTGTAAAAATTGAAGATGTTAATATAGATGAATAATACATAGGTGTGTCAAGCTCATAGGAATAGGATAATGTATCTCCTATTAATTCCACCACACCTAACACTCCTAAAATATAAAAAATAAGGGATTATCCTAAAATAGGAGAAAGAAAATTTCTAGTTGTGAACCCTTCTACTCCAATTCCAACAGGTGTTGAGGATACATTAAAGGATAAATAATAAACTAAAGATTTATATGAGTACAAAGAATAGGATAAAGGATAAAAACTAGATCATTCTACTATAGGTTAGAAAGTACCAAAAGTCTTAGGACCTCTAGCAAAGGGAAACATGGAAATAGAGCCAAAAGAAAATGAGAAGGAAGAAAACAAGAATGAAGTATCACAAATAGAGCCAAGTGTGACAACTCATGCTCCACCCCCAACTACTTTAGATTCAACATCAATACAATAGGTGCAAGCCCCTACAATAAAAATCATGTCAAATGTTACTATTTTTTCCTCTGGCACTAATACATAAGTTAGCCCAAGTGCTAAAACCCCTTCACCCACTCTAGCCTTAGCTATGTCAAGCAACAACACTCCTAAAAAGGGCAAAGGGAAGAAGAAGAGGATAAGCTATCAAGGTAATTTTTTTACCTTGGATAAATTCATTGAGCTTCTAAATTAGGATTTAAATAATCTCACATTTGAGAAAATAGTAATCTTGCAAGACATCTTGGCAAGAAAGAAGAGACAAGAGGAAAAGTGAAGAGAGCAACAAAAAAGACAAGTGTTGGATGATATTAAAGACATGTTAATTGATGCATTTTACATTCATCACATTGATGAGGATGCCCCTATTCTATCTTAGTTAGTGAAAATTGTTGAAAAAATCAACAACAAGGATATATAAATAAATGATAAAATGATGGCATGGTTGGAGAAAAAGTTTGAGAAAAAGGTACTCCAAAAAAATTATACTATAATTGCATTGAGAAAAGTTGAAGTGTTGACACTTATATAGAATTTGGAAGAACTTGTGAAGAAAATGAAAGATCTTTACAATATCCTTTGCGATGTTCCTAGATTCACTAATGAATTTCAAACTAGTATTAAGAATGTTGAGGATGAATTGGAATCTTCAAGGAATTCTTCCTCTCAATTAGCTAGATTAAGTTCAATGTATTACAATAGACTTCTTTTTTACAAGGGAGTATGATCAAACTACACACCATAGATAGCCAAATGAGGATCAAACTTATCTCTATATAATCCATGTTAATACCTCATTTGGAAGTAATGCAATGTGAGTTAGCTTCAAAAAAGTATCTAGTCCAATCATATCATAACCTTTCAATTACTAATAGCTCAATTGACTAAGTTACAAATTTGGAGATCAAAATTCAAGTTTTGAAATCAGTAAAAACCACATGGGATTATGCTCTTGCTATGATCATCCAAACTCATAATAATTCATTGATAAATATGGTTTGATTCCATCCTCCCAACCCTAGCAACAAAAATTAGTGATAAAATCAAGGCGAATAGAAAAACAATTGAAAGACACAAATAAATGGTAACATTTAATGATCAGATGGACATTAGAAAATAGATCAAAGGTATTACAAAGATACACTACACTATTTGAGTCATGTAACATATGTGTTATGTATATGAGTGTGATGTAGAAGTTTATATAGTCTTGTATGGACTCGTTCATAGGTAGAGGGGGAGTAGTATCATTTGTATTATTATTATATAATGATTTAATCATGACAAAGTGTTTTTGCCACTAATGTCAAAGGGTGAGATGGTTGATCCTTCTAATTTTGTTATCTATTAGAGTCAAACACTTAGTCATATAGAAGGAAGAGTTGGGTAGTCATCACTGTTATCGAGCCACTCTATATAGGTTGAGTCATGTATTTGTTAAGATTTGTAAATAATCTTGTAAATGTTGGGCTAAGTCTATGGTCACCACAAATTCCTATCGAAGTCAAGTTCAGTTATTACCAAGAAAAGCATAACAAATGGATGTCGAGTCATACATAAGGTGTCAAGCTAGTTGAGATCAAGTGTTAAAAGGAAGAACAATTACAACTAAGAATCAAAGGTAGTATGTATTAAAATCATTTGAAAAAGATCATTTGATATGCATCATATTTTTAGGTAAATATTATTTTAGCTGACATGTAAAAAACAATTAATGATCTTAGAGTTTGTTACAAAGTTTTTTTATGCATTTTGACATGGATCATCGATCCCTATGAATAAAATATAACCAATCAAATGAAGAGGCAAAAAAGGAAACATCCAGATTATTGATTTTATTCTAGAAGACTCCATAAATATCCATTTAAAGAAAGATCCAAACCCTATTTTGAAAGGATGAGAAATGTTGTGAATTTTTATGCAAAGAATTTAGGTTTTGGAGGTTGCAAGAGATGTTGTGAAGTAACAAAGTATTACAACCAACTCAAGCAGTGAAGAGAAGAGTAAGGATATATTAGATAGGAGATTAGATTAGAGAGTGAAAGAGAAGATTTGTAATCAGCATTGTAAGTACAAAATTGAATTATTTTGGTAGGTAAATTAGGGTAAATCTATTAACAAAGTAGTCCTAATAGGCCTAAAGAAATCTCTTAATAGAGTGATTACTTCATTGTGAGTTTTAATTCCTTTAATCAAGGTCAATCTAAAACTCTTTTAAATATCTTAAAAGGGAAGACCCCATCGTAGTGTGGATCATCAAAAGTGATCAAATTTGTAGCTCTAATAGGAAAACTTTGTTCTGCAGTACCAACGATTTGTGGATGTCATCCCCACCCTAGTTTTATCTTCACCTTGGTGGGTTTCTAGGTAACCAAAATTTCTTGTTATGTGTTTACATTTTCATGTTGATGGATGTGATACATAGCTAGAATTATTTCAGCATTCGAATTTTAAACTTATTTTATGCATGATCTATTTATGAGATGGATTAAGTGGTGAATGTAATTAAGTTGTTTTAAAGGATGAAAAATTTAATGATCCAGATTTACCCCCCTCCCCACTTTCCTTCCCATCATCTCACCTTCCCAATAAACTTCCAACATGTACATGGTTTCTTGATCCTCATATGAGGATTTTTTAAATCTCATATGAGACTAGCTGTCTAATTCTTTACTCTTTTAATTTTTAGAAGTTATTATCTGTAGATTCTCTAAGTAGATTTTCACATGTTTAGGCATATTTACTCACTAATAGTTTTCTTGTAGTAGGCATGCAAAAGAATGATTATCAAAGACCAATAGAAACCCACTCAAAATGGTGTCTCTTCTTTCTTTCTTTCTAATTTTTTTAATAGAGGGCCTCATTAAAATCTACTAAGGGTCTTGATAGGAGAATAAGAGATCAAGCTCTTTGTTACATGGAAGTGATGACCATGAAAAAATACAAAACCTAGATGCTACTAAGAGATAGATACCTAGAGAATAAATTAAAGGTAGTGAATTCTTTATCAAGTCTTTTAGTTAGGGGAGTATTCCCTTTTCTCGTAGTGGGAAAATTAGAAAAATTGAAGCTTCTAGATGCTATTAGAGGAGGAACTAGCTTGGAGATTAACATGTTAACCATGCTTGTGAGACATGAAGAGGATAGAGAAGTATGCTCTTATACTTTGATGAATTAGAAAAATAAACCCTTAGATCGAATTCTATCAGTATCAAGAGTTTCCTTTAGCAAGATTTTTGGAGTTTGTAACCTCCATAAATGACCCAAGTGGTCCACATATTTTGTTAGTGTTTCCACTCCACTCTAATAAAGTTAATTTTGTAAAATTGAAATATTTCAAAACCATTTTAATTTCAATCTCTTGATCCCATGCTATATATCTTGAGAGTGGCCTATTTGTTGTACTAAGTGGGACCACTCCTAGCCTTTCTTTCCAAGGGTATACACTTGTAGGTGTTGGTATGGATGAGAAGTCTAAATCTTGCTTGTGAAAAAATTGAGGGTTATCATGAGTGAAATCCTATTAGAAACCTCCTAGTTCGAAGATACTTAGTTCACTTCGAAAATGGGGCATATTCTTTGTGCAAGTAGGGGGAAGAATCTCTTCTAAAGATACTCACCATAAGTATAAACCTGGACACTTGAAGGTGGTATATGACATTGGCTCCTACTACAAGGATAATCTTTGAACATATATTATTGAGTCCTTGGAAGCACCAAAAACATGGGTGTACTCTAGGGGTAACACTAATATGTAAGGTACACATATAAACATAAGATTTGAGAGAAGTTTCTATCTTCTTCATCATTTTCTTTCTAGGGAAAAATCATGTTTTTTGGGTATATGTTGTCCAAACTTGACCAAGTTTTCAAAAGCCACCCATTCTTCCAAGTTTCTATGTCCTTGGTTGGGTTGTTTGTTACTATTTTCTGTGTCACAATCTATTTTTTTTCCAAACCATTGTCTTGAAAATAAAACCTATAAACTAAAATAGTCAAATTTCAACTCAAAATTTGTGTAAATTGAGAAACTATTTTAAATCCTTATATGACCCTATTAGAAAGAACCTACAAGATAGAACATAGATGTTGGTTTCATAGCTCTACTCATACGATGTTTAGTTCTACCTCATGCTAGGCCCAATTCTATCTTGTATGAGACTTCTCTTGAATTTTTCCAAAAATGCAAACTATTATCATCCCTCATCTTGCTCTTCCATTCATTCTACCATCCATGAAAACTCTCATTTGGGAATTCAATTATGTGTACAATCCTATCTATTAAATTATATCTAAAGATTGTAAACATTCTATCTGATCACTCTGTCTATTTTGGTCATTCCTTGGCAATCTTTTATAAAATTATGTATCTGTAAGTAGTCTAAATCTAAAACTAAATATCCTAGGTTGAACACTTTATTTTGTATACAAAATATTCTCTTTCTATACTATCCTAATTCTTTTACTATGTTGTCACACCTTTTTGTCATGATAATCAAAGGTCTCAAGCCTTCTAGGTACTACTCATGTTTCATACCTTGGTGTACATGACTCTTACTATCATCTCCACTTACCTTGAGACAAATTTTAATCTTTATCTAAGTCTAAATTTGTTATACTTTTATTGTCTATGACTATTGTAACTTGGAGTGGAAGATATTTTCCTCCACATAGACCTGGAAGAGGAAGAGGTAGAGATAGGATTCAAGAAAGAGGTCATATCGAGGTCTTGACATAGTACAAGTTTAGTTAATGATCATCATGGTTGCCTTCCCTTGTAACACAATATTTCATAGTAAGTGAAATTTATTCATGGTCTCCACCTCCTTTAGATAGACCATATATCATAACTACTTTTTCCATAAACTTTAATCATAATCACAACATACTTTTCCAAAAACAACCTAGAGACTAAACCTCTAATAGGTCACCTACTAAACCTGATTTTGTTACTAGAAATAAGAAAAAACTACCCATTACTTAAAACACAAAAACTCTACATATAATTCACATTTTCATACTAAACTTCTACATACTAGAAACTTACACAAAGACAAAATAGATTATCAAACCCAAGAAAGAGGGGGAAATAGAGAAGAAAATAGGAGAACCAAAAGAGAAAAATATCAATACACCTATATTCCAAAAAATGAATATGAATAAATACCTTCTATAGATATTTTAAGTTGTTGAATGGATAAACACTTTCCAAAAATGATGGAAATATTGAAGAAGGAAGAAAATAAAAAATATTTCCTTGAATTTCCTGAAGAGGGAGCCAAGTTACCTCCACGGTATGATGTAGAAATTATTTTGATCAATGAGGAAGAAACTAAAATGTCTAAACTCCAAAAATATATCTAAGCTATGGAGGACCAATTGCAATAAATACTAAAATACAAAGACAAACATGCTAGACATTACTTTCTAGACACTATTTGTCCTTTTCCTTTTGACAAGGACATGTAAATGCATCCTTTCCCTGATTGATTCAAGCTACTTAAATATGAAAAATACATGGGCACTTCTTCTCCTAAATATCATTTGAGACAATTTGGCACTCTATCTATGGAATTCATGCATGAAAAAAATATTAATTATGGATGTTGTTGGTATTCTTATGGGGGAGTACTCTAGCATTGTTGGATACATGATATAAAGGTTTTGTGTTGCATTCATAACAAGTTTTTTTGTTGATGTCAACAAATTGGTTATTTTGTAAAGACTTGTAGTACAATAAATAGAATTTGATTTCACAAGGATCACATAATGAATTTAATCTTATGCAAACTTGGGATAATATTTTGCAAAATTTTATAATGCTACAATTATGAGCATGTATAAAAATATGAAGATAATACACAATTATTAAAGATTTAGTAAAGGAAACCTTCAAATATAGTTCCTTTATAATATTTATTGTTGTTTGGATTGTATCTCCTAACATAAATGGAATCTAATCATGTAGACTTGGATAGAGGTAGAAGAAATAATCAAGATGTGGTGGTCAAATGTGTACATCTAGATGAACATTGAGTGAACAATAATGAATTTATTTATAATTTTGAAATGTGTAAACATGTAATGTAACATGTGAATTTAATATCTTAAGTTGGTCCTATATTATTATTGTAAAAATCGAAAAACTCAAGGCTAGATGAATAATTTTATTTAGGACTTGGTGTGAAGGAACAATGTTTTCTTTTTGGTGAAGTGTTTTTTTTAGAATGCGAGTATTTAAATTTTTATGTGAGATCCAGTGAACTTGATAGGGAATATCTTTTGATCAAATAAGTGTTTGGTCTAGTGAGGCATGGTGATAAAATATAGTGATTGTATTTGGAAAGAATTTTTTGTTGAAATGTTGTATACTTATATTATTTTGAGAGGGATAGTATTGAGTCCTATTTGATATTTAGTTTGATGGTCTTTCCTTGAAGTTATTTGGACAATGGATCCTTCTACCTTCCACAACTCCTAATACAGTTGCTACAACTCTTAACAAGGTTAGAATCTGCTAACATGGATTCAATGTCTTCTAATAGGGAGTGATATGTACTAAATTTATTTGATTGAATCCTAACAAGGTCTATCCTCTTACAACAAACTTAATTATTAGTACAATATTTTGTGGGTGTCATCGCCATTAGGGTTTTCCTCTAATTAAGGATTTCCCTAGTTAACATATCTAGTGTTTTTGTGTACATTATATTTCTATGGTTGTTGCATCTAATATTTACATGTTTTGTAACTAATAAGGATATTGTGAGTTGTTTTTAATTTCATAATTGATTCAACTCCCACCCACTCTTAGTTATCTTGGTGGAATTTAATTTCTAACAATTCTCAAATTATCAGGTTCTTGGACGAAATGATGTATCCAATTTCTTAATCTAACTTTCTGAGCATGATCATCACCTTCAAATGTACTTTTCAAAGTAGTCCAAAATTTATGAGCTAATCTTAAATATTTTACCTGAGTGAATTTAGTTTTTGGAAGATTTCTTAACATTACTTCTCTAGCAACCATATTTACCATGAATGTATCTTTCTAATCTTTAGTACAAGTTTTTAAGATCATTTTCTTCAATGACAACCTTTTTACTCTTAGTAATCAACCAATAACCCATACCCATTCATAGAAAATGTGTATTCATCATTTCCTTCCAACTGTCATAGTTAACTCCATCAAAATTCATATTTTCTTTCCTAAATTGTGCCATAGATCTCCTTAACCTATTAGATATAAATTTATTGCAAATATAATGGGTATATCTCCTACATTGACAAATATATATGCTTCTAGGAACTTTTTGACTCTAATGTGTCCAAAGATTTCATTAGGGGTTCTAGTGTGTTGAAAGGGACAATAGGACCGATTAAGTTCCCTTAAAATATTGCTTCTAAAGAAATTTTTATTGAAGAATATTTTCACTAGTTGAGTTACTAGCAGATGTTGAGTATTCATCATCATAATCTGGCACATACTCACATGAATATCTTCCTTCCTTCCTTTGGTACTTTTGTCCTCCTAGCTCTTCAGGTCCTTGTCTTTAAATTCTATCATAGGTCCTAGAAGCTTTTCTACTCTTTCCCATTAACTAGGTGGGATTTGTCTCTTAATCTTGAGTTTCTCATCAATATTTCCATTCTTAATATAATTCATAACTAGATTCTCCATAGACAATTTTCTTTTTAATCATTGTAATAATTTCTCCTTAATTGAAAATTTTGTAAATAGTTGATATAGAGCCATAGTTTTATCTTGCCCAATCTTGTAGACATTTTATTGAGCATTTAGATCCACAAAAGTTTTGAAATCTAGATCTAGTATTTTTAGATCCATAAAGTGTTCCCAAATTGGTTGTAAGACCCCTTATGGAACACTTGATGGCTAAACATATCAAAAGGGGTCATAAGTGGTCCTATAAATTCTTGAAAGGGATGTTACCTAACACATTATGACCCCATATGACCCCTTGGAACACATTATAGCCATCAAGTGTGCCTTAATGGGTCTTCCTTGATGAGCTAGAAAGGGGAAATCAACTGAGGAAAGAAGTAAGATATGCATGTGACCCTATGCTAGATGATGATGAAGAAGAATAATCACCATCTACTAGTAGCCCAAGTAGTGACATAAGGTCTTTAGTGCACTCGTACTCATAAACAAAAATAATTGATAGGGAATTGACAAGAGCTATGAAATTACCCATAGAGAAAACACACACACACACACAAAGATATATATATATATATATATATATATATATATATATATATATATATATATATATATATATATATATATATATATATATATCACTCTCAATCTCTATCATTGAGCTTCTAGTTTTTCATAGTTTGATGAGGTTATGGAGAACTAGATGAAACATTTTGTATTTTTTAATAATGATATCACATTTTGTTAAGAAAAACACAATCACATTTGGAACACAATCACATTATGTCTAACATTTAACCTTCTAATTTTATTTTCTTGGATTGTTAATGAGCCAAGCTCCATTTTAAAATTTGATAAAAGTTATAGATAACACAATCACATTATGTGTAATTTTCACCTTTTTCCATGGTGCCCAATTTTTTATGCACCATCTTAGTGCATATATGCCCTTTAAGAACAAGTTGATGGTCAATATTTGTACTAGATTGGGGACCCACATCCTTGATGAGACTAACATCAACATGGCATGATGTACCTTAGATTACATGGCTCTCAATATCATCCTTTGAAAATATTACAATCGAGTTAGTCCATCAAAATAAATATTAGTTAGTAGGCATTTATAAAATATTATTGTTATTGTATAATGACAAATATTAAATTTAGTAATTATATGTATGGATGGATTTTTACATGTGTGTGTGTGTGTGTGTGTCTGTGTGTGTGGATGGATGTTTACATGTATGTATGTATTTATGTATATATATATGTCCTTGGTTCACCCAATAAGTAGGCACTACATCCTTAATTAGGAAAGGACATACTATGAATCTTTCAACTAGGGCAAAGAACCCCCAGGATTCCCTAGGGATTCCAAAACAAGTCTTGGATCCTGGAAATAGACTCCAATTGATTAGATGAAGGAAAGGAGGAACCTCCTTAGTTAAATCCTTCATTGAGAGAGAGAGACAGAGAGATATATGCAAATAAATTATGATCATACATTACAAGGATATTAAACTATCATTAAATTTAAGTCCTTCCAATTTAAGACACTACAACAAGAAACAAACATCCTCTTGAATGGACTATCTCACATCTGGGCCACCTAAGCATCATGGCTAGATTATATATTACAATATACCTACAATTTAAAGACATTAATTACATCATTATCTATCAAATGATGATATCAAAATAAAAACTTATTCTATACTAGATAGAAATAGAGAAAAAGTTAAAAGTATATAACTTTTTTAGAATTTGAAATATGGGAGATTGAGGATAGATCATTCTTTAACAAATTTAAACGCAAAAATACACAACAAATATTTTACATAGGCACAATGCTACTATAGAAGGAAATAAGTTATGTTTAAATCCTGTATGTTAATTAGACATTATTACAATCATATATTTAAGTATCCTAAAATTTCTTGGCTTCTCATGAAGGAAATACAAACTCAAGTATTTTGTCATAGAATTGAGAAACAAACTATTGATGAACCAAACTAAATTGATAGACTCAATATTATACTAATTAATCTCCTAATCTTAACTAAACTCCATATAGCACATATGTGGCTATTCACTAATCTTTAAGATTTCCTAGCTATTACATATTCCATGTCACCACTAAAAATAAATAAACTATTGAATTCATCTTCCATGTTGTTTTTATTGTTGTCTAGTGGTGAACTGACATATTAGCTTGAATGGTGAAAGTAGAATTAAGCAATAGTTCCCTATATACTTCCCCTTAATGTCAAGAATCATTTCGATCTCAAGGCACTCAAACTTGACTCATGCAACTGTAATAGAAGTCAACCATCTCTTAATTAATTTTTCTCTTTCATGAGAGATCATAAGGCTAAGTTTTCCTCTCCTCTAATATAGAGAGGACTCATGGCACCTCTATGTGCCAATAAAAATAAGTAGTCATCAACTATAGAACACTCAAACTTTTGAACCTTGATCCATGATTTATGCTTTTCACATGCAAATTTTGAGGTTTATACAACATTTTCAATATTTTGGTCACCTTTTTCCCAACAGATCCATTGATCTATCCATAATAAACCGAAATACAACTTTGTATAGATTTTTGATAGTAGTTTCTATTCCAACATGATTTTCACTATGACTCTTCATCGCACAAATATGACAAGGGTAAAGATCATAATATTTATCTACTAGATTCCCTTCCCTATAACAATAAGAATAATGAACTCTTGCAATTGATTTCTCTAAAAATTTCATACTTTCAACATTATCTCTATCTCTCTTACCAAATCCTAGGGATTCAAATTTTGTAGCTTCTAAATGCATTGAATGGTCTCCTTCATGCCCTACCCATGTTTGTCTTGTCCTCTTCCTTTATAACCATTTTTTTCTATAATATTCAAAACAATATTATTTTTAAAAATACTTGTATTATCATCATAACAATTTTTATCCACACTTGCAAATGCCTTCTTACCTTCATCTTAATCCTCTATACTCAAAGAATTTTGAATATATTATTTATATTGAATGAACATAGATCACTTGTCTTACATGAAACATTACTAACTGATGGCTTTGTTTCAATATCTCATTAGCTTTTTGCAAAATCTTTAACTTATTATCCAAATCTTCATTCTCCTTCTTGACTTTATCAAAAAATTTTAAAATTTCCTTTAACTCAACATTTTAATTTTTAAACCTTTCTAATTATTTTTGAAGATTCTCAATTTTTTTATAAATATTCACATCTCTCCTTTTCAAAATTTGTAAATTTCTCTAACAATTCTAAATTACACTTCTCTATTTATCAATTCATCATTCAAAATATCTTTTTTGCAAATCAAACTCAAATTTTCTTCTTTAAGCTTCTTTCCAAACTTCCCCATTAAATCATAAATTCTTTTAATAGAACTAAATTACCTAGTCTTTCTTTGTGCCATCCTTATGTTTCAACAAGAAGACATATTCTATAAGCAATGTTGTGTAGCTTCACTCTATATGAGTGGCTTCAAACTTGTGATTTCTACCTTTTTTATTTTTACCCTTTAAAAGTCTTTCTTAACAAATACCTTAAACAAATTATACCTCTCTTTACTTTCTTGGGTAGGCTATTTCTCAAATTTCTATAGTCTAACTTTGTACAACTTTCTTTTCTAATCTTAGGTAGCTTCATAAAACTATCTACTTAGGTTTTTCATTGCCTTATTTCCATCCTATACTTCAAAAATTTCTTGACTCTCTAGCAATCACCTTACATTCACTTTGACAGTCTCATACCCAAGATCTTTTCTAGTTCTTAAATATCAAATGTAAAATCTAAAATAGTGAAGAGTAAAGGTAGAACAATCTTCGAAAAGAACTAAGCATAAAAATACAAAAATAAATATTTTGCACAGGCACAACATTGCTACATTAGGATAGAAATTATCTTTTTATTCTATATCTTAATTAGATATCACTACCATCATATTTAAATATGTCTTTTGAATTTTCTAGGCTTCTCATGATAGAAAATAAACTAAATTATTTTGTCATAGACTCTAGAATTTAATAGTTGATGAACTAAATTAAATTGGTAGAATCTAGATTATCTTTATTAATCTCCTAATCTAAAGTAAGATACTAATTCCACAATTGTGGATATTCACTCAAGTTTATAATTTCCTAGCCATTACATAATTTATATCATCAATAGAAATAATCATATTATCGTATTCCTCTTGCATTTTTCTATTGTGTGGTGATGAACTAGTAGATTAGCTTGAACAAAGGAACTACAGTCAAGAAAAAATTCCCTATAACTTCTAAATCACATATAATATAGAGTACATACTTTATTTTCTAATCAAAATTATAGTACATAGCCTCTATATAGAGAGGAACAATCATACCAAGAATAAAACTTTACAACTCTACAACCATCTTCTAGGTGGACAATAGATGAGTAGATGTATGAAAAAGACGTATAAGTGATTATGTAGAAAATAAATTAATAATTAACCTTATTTTAAGGGAATGTGTGTAATATATTTGAATAATTAGATATATGGATTAGTTTAGTTTCAACATATTTCAATCAGAATTCTATATTTCTAGCATATATATTTAATATTCTTCTTTACTTCAATTTGTGTGGAGGAGACATTATGAGGGAGAAATTAAATCTCTCCAACATGAACTCAAAGAGACATATAAATAGATAACCTACAATTCTAAGGGCTTAAATGCTTGAATATACATGAGATTGAGGCACTCTTAGTAGTGATCAACAATGTTTCTTTACTTATGTCAGAAAGACATCACTCATCCTTGTATTCTTGCAATGAACAACACAAATATACTCAATAACTTGAAAATGGAGTTAATTTTGAAGAAGAGAATATAAATATTCTAGAGGTAGAAAACCTTCCAGTTTCTTTCCTTTTAAAAATAATATGAAATGATGCATAGTGTGAGGAATATAGGAGGCATTCCATATTAGAATCACTACTATTATGATAGCTTCATTAAAGGAAACCAATGGCTACAAGAAGTGTTATAAATGATTATTGATAGCATTTCCATTTCTTCATAAAATTAAATTTAGGAATATAGGAAGCATTACATACAATTGTTTGAATACCTGATGTCAATCATACATCATTTTTTATTTACATGAAACATTCTACTATATTGTGGTTGTATAGTGTAGAGAACCTTGCTCGGTTAAATATAAAGCTTGAATTATCTAATATATTTTGAATATTGAATTAATGATAATTAACCTGACTAATAATTTTAATATAACACTTTGTCGTGAAAATTAATATAAAATATATTTCTTTCCACTATTAATGTAATGGTGCAAAAAGGAAAAAGAAAATACAAATGAAAATAAAAAACTAAAACCATGGAACCTCCATATGAAGACATGAGTTCTTATCCTTGAAGATTCATTACTTCTCTCTTCTATGTTGGTTTCTGCACAAAATAGAAACTTTTGATAAGGCTTAAAAATAGCATGACACCGAGTATTCACAAAAATATTGTAATAATTGATACTACTAAATGTTAGAATTTTGAGAAATGAAAAGTTAAAATGGTCTTCATGTACAATGATAAATTATCCTTTGCACTTTTATTTGTTGCAAAACTACCTTAAAAGTTTGCATTGCACCATAATATTGCCTCCTCTTACTTTGATGTTTTCTATTGGTATTTTAATTGAATTACCTTAAGATTTTTAACTGCAAATTGGTTTCCCAATCAAGAACACAAAATTTAACTTAGTTTTGATAATATTGTCAATCAATAACATCCATCATTGTGGATTAAAATAAGGTTAAGAAAAATCATTAATTTGTAATACTTACTTAAAGCCTAATTACTTACTATTCTTATAATCACTAATCTTATGAAGACAAATGGAATTACTTTCTTAGGTTCGAAATGTAGTCTACATGTCTAATCCCTCAAGGTTCTTACCCATATCGAGACCTTTCCATCATATGGCTAAATTATGCCACCTCTTCCTTTATAAACTACCTATCACTCTACATCTCTAGACATGGTGAAGTCAGACCTAGCCACACTAGATAGAAATTTAATTTTTTAAATTTTTTTTTACCAAATTTTGAATAAAGGAATGAAATAAATAAATATATTCATGACAAAACTAGTTTATTTTGTTAAGTTTTACCCCTCTCTCTCTCACATATTTTATGTTTACTAAGGATATTATATATTCTAATTATTTCTAATGACCTTTTGACAAGCATTCTTTAATTTATTTCTTATAAGTAATTTATTTTCATTTCATAACATAAACTATAGATTATACAACTATATAAATTAAAACATCCACATTAAACAATTGTTATAAACCACTGTTAATAATAAAAACTAGTGGTGGCACTTGTTTTCCAAAATATATTAATTACTCTGAAAATATACATCATGGAAAACCCAACAATTTGGATCATAATATGATTATCAAAATAAAATTTATCAATGAAACATTAAAATATTATGACTATACCCAAAATATTTATATTAGAAAAAAGATAAAGCATTAACTTAAAATATAAAATTGACATAAATAAAAAATTATAAAAATTACACAGTAGAAGACATGTTATTGTGAAACAACACATATTAGCCTTGACAAGGCCTACAAAGCCCATTTTAGTGAGAACCCTTAAATATATAAAGAAAAAAATTGAACTACAGTAATCCAAGAGATTCATAGTAACCATCTTAGTCTCAACACTAGTGAAGTTGAATGACTCACAAAGATCCCACTATCGATCAAGTCTTGCTAAGTGCAAGGCTCTAACACTATAAGGGATGAGGTTGGAATCATGCCTTGGGAGATTTTGGCAATGTGGATGCCCCTCGATCCTTGGCTCTAAGATGAAGAGGTTTCAGGAATGAGTGTGCCCATACTGAGTTCCTAAATCATTTTAGTGGTGGCCTTTGCTTATTGATATTTCACAGGATGCATGCCTCTCTAGGTTTCCTCATAGATCTAAACCCTTCATAAAAAAATGAATCCCATGAAACTTTATAGAACTCTTAGAACCTAAATAATAGCTTGCCAACTTTATAAACATATTATCTCTTAGCATGATAGATTTAACATCATATACTATAAATATATTTTATCAAGAGATCAACTCAAATGCAACATCCACTTACACTAAAATTTCCAGCTTGGCTATGCCAAAGATCTTACTTTCCAAAGGTAACCTCCCCTTACATTATTCTAAATTAATCACACTATCATTGCTATCACTACTAGTGTCACTTAAATTCATTTGATTTTCCATCTCTGGTGGAAATAGAGACTCTATCCTCCCTTCAAATATTAGCACCACTTGCCCCATGCTTGGCCTCATCTCCTTCTCCCTTTCAATACATAAAATTCCTACAACAATTTATCTTCTCACCTCTTCAATCTCTATCTCCTCTATAATATTCACTTCCACAATATCAGTGGTGGTCCCCTAATTAATTTCAGTTGTAGCCCATGCAAGAAAGTAACACTTGAATCTTATACATTCACATCCAACATTCTTCACCTAGAAATAATTTGTAAAAGATTTATACCAAAGCTATATATATATATATATATATATTAGTCTTTTTAGCAATGGATATAACCAAAATCCATTCTAGAGATAAATAACCTCTTGTTATGGTAAGACTAAAATCTCTACTCACAATCATTTTCATCACAAAATCTACCAACTTGGATGAAAAAGAAGCATCGAGCATGATGTTCTCAGCTTTCACATTCCCATGAATGATGTGTTCTCTGCATTCCTTGTGGAGGTAAACCAAAGCTCTATTCAGATTTCAAAAGAAAAACACAAAAATAGATATAAAAACAATGCTTACCAAATCAAATCTATTTTCTCCCAAACTGGGAATAGTAATGGAACACATAGATGGATTCTTTGTTTCCAACCACACTATGAAATAAACCAAATAAATATGGAGACAATGGAAGTGCAATAGATTATATCACTTTCTATATTTAATAACTAAACCTAAAAAGAATTAACTTTGATAAGCATCTATAGCTCTAGTATAGCTTACTGTTCTTAAAAGAAAGCAAAACATATACAACATTACAAGGATGCAATCAAAACTTTGTATGCCTAGAGAAATTGTTTCTCTACACTGTATTACAATAAAAAAATTTCTAAGTCCTCTCTATGATAAAATAAAGTACAAAGAGAACAATTTAAACTATATGTACAATATATTTTTGTCCTATTTCATATGCTTTGTTTTGACGTTTATCTCATATTACATAGGCATCACTCTTTGCTTATGTCTACAAACCTAATACATTCTCCTTCCTTTTATAAAAGAGGAAACTTAATTGCTAAGTAAATCAATGTCCTACTTGAAGGCTTCACCACTAAGTTATGAGGGGGAAACAAACTAAGATTTTTGATCAATAATGAAGATTGACCTGCTGACAACCTTCAACTACGCAAGCTCTTGCAAGCTCCTGGGAAGTAAATGAGTTTCTTGGAAATCCGGATTTGGCAAATAATTGGATTTGAATAATCAGTACATTCCAACACCCCCCATTTTCCTTAGTCACCAAAACAAACTAGATCATGCTTGATCCAAGACAACAATACCTAAATCCTTTCTTAATCATTGAAAATTTCTATTGCTTAAAGGCTTGGTGAAGATGAGCTACTACTCAACCCTAAAAAGCTCCATATCTATTTCACCATTTTCAATCTGGTTACAAATAAAATGATATCTTATTTCTATATGCTTATTTATACCATGAAATACAAGATTTTTTGTTAAAGAAATGGAAGACATATTATCATGAAATATGGTGGTTGCTTCCATTTGTTCTCCCTTCAAATAAGCTAAGATCCTTCTCAACCAAACTGCTTGGCATGTTGCTACATTTCCTAAAATATACTTAGCCTCAACTATAGATTGAGAAACTATGGGTTTCTTCTTTGAAGACCAATAAATTACTTTAGAACCCCTGTGAAAAACATAACTAGAAGTACCATTTCTATCATCTAGACTTCTAGCCCAATCACTATCTATATAGAAAAATGGACTAGAATCATTATCAATTGTATATAAAATATTATATCATTTGGCTCCTTTCACATACCTCAAGATTCTCTTTCTACCATGCTAATGAGTTTCCTTTGGTCTTTCTATAAACTTGGAAATCAAACTCACTGCATGCATAATATCAGGCCTAGTTGCTATTAAGTACATCAAAATTCCAACCAAACTTTTGCACACGGTTGTATCCACATTGCTGCTACAATCTTCCTTACTCAACTTAAAGACCTATCACTATTGGTGTTGGGGATACCTTGTTGTTCAAAATTCTAAACCTTTCTAAAATATGATGTACATACATCTCTTGAGAGATAAAAATGTTGTTATCCTTTTACTTAACTTCTATGACTAGAAAGTATCTCAAGATTCCTAAATCTATCATTTCAAACTCATCCTTCACATCTTGTTTGAAATCAGCAATAAGGTAATCATAATCCCCAATCCAAATCAAATCATCAATGTATATAAGACAAAAATTAAAATCTTACCATCTATTGCCTTAATGTAAAGAGTAGACTCACCTTCACTTTTTCTAAAACCATTTCTCAATAAATATGAGTCAATTTGATTGTACCATTCTCTTGGTGCTTGCTTTAGCACCTAAAGATCACTTTTAAGGCTATATACTTTACCTTCTTTATATGGAACTTCATAACTAGGTGGTTGATCTGCATAGACTTATTCTTTCAACACACCATTAACAAAGGTAGATTTCACATCCATTTGAAATACCTTCCACTTGTGTTGGGCTACAATTACTGTCACAACATGCATAGTTTCTATCCTTGTCATAGGTGCATAAGTCTCATCTAGTCTCTACCAAACTATTATTTTTATCCTTTGACCAAAAAATGTGCTTATTGCTTATCTATTTTCCATTAGTAGTACACTTGGTTTTATACACCCATTTCACACCAATAAGTTATTTGATGGAAGGAAAATTAGTTAGCTCCCAAGTTCCATTTATTTCTATTACATCTATCTCCTCATCCATGACCTCACATGATTTTTCTTCTTGCATAGCTTCTTCAAACTAAATGAGATCACTATGAGAAAATTATACAAAATTACTATTCTCATCAAAATCATTATACATTTCATCTTGGTATATATCCTTAAGAATTTTAACCTTTCTTGGTAGAAGGGAGGTGAGAGTAGGATTAAAACTCTCATGACTATTGTTGTGTTGTGCAGGACAAATCTGGAGCTGTCTAGAACTATTAAAAAAAAAAATTGTGTTATTCTGAAGCTTTATAGACCTATCCAAAATTTATTATATCGTTGGGCCTTCTATTTGTGTTGGCGGTTCAATTTGTTACTCATCTAACTCATCATCTTCATTGATAATAGACACTTTACTTAAAGCTCTAGAAGATGCATCCTATGATCCATCCCATGAATCATTCTCTAAAAATACAACATCTCTTCAAATAATAATATTCTTGGTAAGAGGGATATATATTCTACATGCATTAGATTCTGAACTATAACCTAAGAAAATACACTTCTCACCTTTATGACCAAACCTTTATCTTTTCTCATTTGGTATGTGTGCATATGCTACACACCCAGATGCTTTCAAGTGCTCAACTATCCATCTATGCATCGCCCATACCTCAAGAGCTATCTTATCATAGACTACTATTGTAGGACTTCTATTAATCAAGTAAGCTCTTGTTGCTACAGTCTCTTCCCAATATTTAGTTGGAAGACATTTTTCTTTCAACATAAATCTTTATATCTCAATGATAGTTCTATTCTTTCTTTTAGCCACTCCATTTTTATGTTGAGTATCACTTGATGTTAGCTCTTTCCTTATACCATTTTTCTTGCAAAATTTCACAAAAAAATATTGGAGGTGTACTCTCCTACCCTATTTGACCTTAGCATTTGATGCAATGTCCATTTTGTTTTTCAGCCTCTGCTTTAAACTCTAAATACTTATTAAAAAATTTTGATTTATTTTTTAGATAGCATGCCCATGTTCTATGGTGGAAATCATCACTAAGGTCAAAGATAAGTACTACCTCCTACAGGAGTAACTCGCATAAGGCCTACAAAATCAATATTCACCAACTCTAATTGTTCTCTAGCCCTTGTGAAATTACCAGAGTTGAAGGGCAGTCTATGTTTCTTACCCATAATGCAAGCCTCACACATGCTACTTGACTCTCCAACACTTGAAAACCCATGCACCATTATTTTCTTTGATAATGAATTCAAACCAACATAGCCAAGATGTCCATACCTTAGATGCCATAGTTTAGAAGGGTCTTCAATCATAATTTTAAAAGCTCATTTCTTTTGTACTATTGTACACACTTTCTTGGGAGGTGTAGCAATAGATTGAGAGATGAAACATGTCTTGATCTTCAATAGAAGCATTTGATTCTTTGTCATTTAGATTGCAACAACTTATTGCTCCTATATTTCTCATGAATAACATAGTGGCCATTTTCCAACAACATTTTGTATCCATTTTGAATGAGTTGTCCAACACTCATCAAATTGTGCTTTATAGCCATGGAAAAATAAACATTCTAAATTTCTTTCTTTTCACCTTGCTTGGTATGGATCATAACAGATCCCTTGACCACAACAGGAATAGTTACATTGTTCCCCATCTTGATTTCATATTTATAGGTCTTATCAATTAAATAAAACACACTTTCAATACCACTCATGTGGTTACTAGAGTTATTGTCCAAATACCAAACTTTAGGTCTTCCTTCTTCACCAATATTGCGCATGATCCAACATTTTCATCAATAACATTAACATGTTTTTAGGGTTGGTCACTCTATTTCTTCTTGTAATCATTTTCATAGTACCCAAACTTGTGGTAATAATAGCATTCAATGTTTCTCTTATTGGAGCTTCTATTTCTTCTTCCTCCCTGGGGACTATTCTAAGAGTTACTTGGTGAGCTTTCTCCTCAATCATTTCTTTGTCTAGAGCTACCATGTTCTCTTCTTCTAGAATCACATCTAGAGTTGTTTCTTCATCTCTCCCTGCCTCTTGTATTTCCTTGAGCTTTGAAAGCTATGTCTTGAGAGAAATTTCTCAATCTATTAATACAATGCTCATGAGTATGGAAAGATCTCATCAACTCGTCAAAAATCAACTTGGACATGTCTTTTGACTCTTCAATGGAAATCACAAGCATATCAAACTTTTGAGGTAAACTCCTCAAGATCCTCTCCACAACTCTTTGTTCTTCAATCTCTTCTTCATTAGCTTTCAATTGGTTTACCAAAGTGGAAACTCTGGTGTTGAACTCTTCATATTCATTTTCTTTCATAAGAAGAGATTCAAACTCTCTTGGAAGCATCTAAATTTACAACATGAACTTGATCAGTTCCTTTGAATGTGGTTTTGAGAATATGCCAAGCTTCTCTAGAGTAACTAGCTATTGCTATTCTCATAAATAACAATTTTATCAAGGCTACCAAAAACATATTCATTGTCTTAGCATATTTCCTTCTTGTCTCTCTCAACTAAGTCTTCTAACTTTTTGTGAAGGTAGTGAACTAAGCAAGGTCTATGGTATCTGTGAAACCAGTTATCACAAGATCCCACAAATCATTAGCTATCATGATAGTCTTCATTTTTCTCACCCAAACATGATAGTTTTATCTATTAAAGGATGGTGATTTCTGCCACATCTTTTTCTCGTCTATAGTCATGTCTCTTGCATATTAGCTTCAAAAACCCAATGAACACAAATGCCCAAACTCACTCGGATTAAGGGTTATATAGCTCTAATAAAATGTTAAAATTTTTAAAGAAAAATAGAAAAATAAATATAAAAACAACACTTTGAAAATCAAATGTATTTTAAGCCAAACTAGGAAGAGTGGTGGAACGTAGAGATGGCTTCTAATGATGTAGTGGAATAAACCAAATAACAATGGAGATAATGAAAGTTTTGGGAGTGAAATAGATTATATATCTTTGTATATTCAATAACTGAAATAAAGAAAAATAACTCTAATAAACATCAAAGCTAGTATAAGTTACCGCTGTTACAAAAAACAAAACATATACAACACTAAAGGGCTGCAATCAAAACTTTGCATTCCTTTAGAAACCACTACTCTATAGTGCATTATAATAATAGACTTCTAAGTCCTCTCTACGCTAAAATAGAGTACAAAGGAAATAATTTAAACTATAGGTACAAACTATTGCTGTCCTATTTCATATGCTCTATTCTTAGGTTTATCTCAGATTGTATACACATCTCTCTCTTCTGATGTCTACAAAACTAAAAAAGTTATCCTTCCTTTTATAAAGTAGGAAACTTAACTGCTATGTAAATCAACGTCCTTCTCAGAGACTTCACCACTATCTTTCAGTGGGACACAAAATAACATTTCTAATCAATAATGAAGATTGACCAGCTAAAAACCTTCAGCTGCTCAAGCTCATGGGAAGTAAATGAGTTGCTCCCAAAGCCTCTGATGGGTCTGGGAAAATATCTTATTTGAATAATGTTAATTATTGTTAGTTGGACAACTGTTATTTCTGACCCAGAAATAGCAGCACTATTTATGGGTAGCTTGGACAGCTGTTCGTCCTTATCTATGAATAGCGGTTGTATTTATGGGTGGTTTGGACAGCTGTTTGTCCACTTGCCAAAAATTAGTAAATGGTTATTATTTACTAATTTTAGTGATTCCTTTTGGACACTTTGCAACCAATTCTATTATTGGCTGTCGAGTTGTCTTAATCTCAACCGTTGGTTAGATTTAATCTCGGTCGTTGGTTTACCAATAGGAGTAGTATAGAAAGGGGTCATTGGGTCATTTGGATGTGAAGCTTTGGAGAAACGTTTGCAGTGTTAGCAAACAGTCTTGCAGTGTTAGCAAGGGCACAGGAAGAAGCTTTGGAGAAACATTTGCAGTGCTAGCAAACAGTCTTGCAGTGTTAGCAAGGGCACAGGAAGAAGCGTTTTGGAGAAGTAGTTTGCAGTGTTAGCAAGGGCACAGTGTTAGCGCAGGAATAGCAGTGAGAAATATCAGTGGGAGAAATTAGGAGGTTGTCAGAGTTCTGCCAGTGTGAGGCAAGGAATTTTTTATCTCTTGATTTGCTGAAGTTTAATATAATTTCTCATCTGTAGAATTGGTTTTCCCTTAGGGGTTTTTCCAGGGACAATTTGTCCGAAAATATTGTGTTCATTGTGTTGCGCATTTCTTTCCGTATTTTATAAGTGAAGTTGCAGTTGTGTTATTCTTCGATATTAGCTGGGAATTTATTTTCAGCAATTTAATAATCATTTGTGATAGGAGATTAATAATCAGTGACTGCAATAGTTTGATTTTTCACATGGTATCAGAGCATTGTTAAGGGTAGAAGAGTTTTGCCCTAGGAAAGAAATTTTGATCTCTTTAGATTTATTATTGCTTTAAACCCTTGAGATGGCTTCAGTTGGTTTGAGAGATCAGGATAGATTGGATGGTGCCTCAAATTTTGGTGTCTGGAAGGCCAGAATTTCTTTATTGTTGGAAGAGAATGGTATCAAGGATTATGCTACCAGTGGTGTACCTGTACCAACGGATGCAACACAGCTTGTAGCATATAGGAAGGATGATGCCAAAGTGAGGAGGATTATCCTTGATGGTGTCAAGGATCATATTGTTCCACATATCTCGGAGCTAGATACAGTAAAGAAGATGTGGGACGCCATTCTAAATCTGTACCAGAATGCTACCACTAACAGGAAGTTGATTCTCAGAGAGAAGCTAAAGAATATTCGGATGAATCAGGGAGAAGATGTCACAAGTTACCTCACCAGGCTCAGACTTGTCAAGGATGAGTTAGCAGCTATTGGAGATAGCCCTAGTGATGATGAGCTAGTGAGAATAGCCCTAAATGGGTTTACTAAACAATGGAGTGTCTTTGTTCAAGTTGTCAGTGGACGAGATACTTTACCGAGTTGGGATCGACTATGGACTGATTTCACTCAAGAAGAGTTTAGACTAAGTCTTGTCAATGGGGCCAACAAGAGTCAAAAAAATGAGGTGGAACAAGAGAATGTTGCCCTAGCGGGTAAAGGGAAAGCAAAGAAGGGATCTAGCAAAGGATCAAATTCACAAAGTGAAAAGAAGAAGAAGGACCTTTCTAAGGTCAAGTGCTTTGGATGTCACGAGTTTGGCCACTATGTCAGTGATTGCCCAGAGAGGAAAAAGGGTAAGAAGCAGGTGGCAGCTTTAGCAAGTGCAGAAGAACTCTCCACCAGAATGGAAGATGAGTTTGCACTCATAGCTTGTATGGTTAGCTCGACCTCATAGTGTGTTTGGTATATAGATAGTGGGGCGTCATTTCATATGACAGGAGTTAGAGAGTACTTCTCCAGTTACAAGGAGGAGGACACCAACATCCAGATTTCTATGGGAAACTTGTCCAAACTCAACCCTGTTGGGAAAGGGACTATTCAGTTTCAGAGGGAGAATGGAAAGATAATTCCTCTTCATGATGTGTTATATGTGCCAGGCTTAGGTATGAATTTGATTTCTGTATCTGTTCTTCAGGATAGGGGGTATAATGTACTCTTTAGAGGGACACATGTGTTGATTAAGCACAAGGATTGGAAATCACCCATAACTATTGGAGTTAGGAGTGGTCGCCTTTATAGATTTCAGTTTGATACTCCTAAGGCACTTATGAGCAAAAATAATCCTAGAGATCTTGGAGAGCTATGGCATAGGAGGTTGGGCCATATTCATCATGGAGCACTTAGATTGCTTCGTGAGACCGTGACAGGTGTTCCAGAGGTGAGAACAGAGCATGATGATGTATGTAAGGGATGTGTGTTGGGGAAGTTTGCGAAAGCATCTTTTCCAAGGAGTGACACTAGATCTAAGGGTGTTCTTGATCTAGTACATTCAGATGTTTGTGGACCAATGTCAACGAAATCTCTCAGAGGATATGAGTACTATGTTACTTTTATTGATGACTTCTCTAGAAAGACCTAGATATACTTCTTGAAGACTAAAGATGAGGTTTTCAATCGATTCCAAGAGTTCAAGGCTCTTGTGGAGAACTCGACAGGAAAGAAGATAAAGGTTCTTCGGTCAGACAATGGAGGCGAGTACAAAGGAAATGTCTTCCAGGAGTTTTGCACCAGAGAAGGAATCAAGAGAGAATGGACTATTCCTTACAATCCACAGTAGAATGGAGTTGCTGAGAGGAAGAACCGTTCTATATCGGAGGCAGCAAGAGCTATGCTACATGACAAGGACATGCCCCATTACTTATGGGTAGAGGCGTGTAATACAGCAGTCTACATTCAGAATAGAGTTCCACACAAGGTGCTAGGGAAGATGACACCAGAGGAGGCTTTCACAGGGAAGAAGCCAGATGTTAGTCACTTCAGGATATTTGGGAGTTTGGCATATTGTCATATTCCTGGAGATACACGTACAAAGTTAGATCAAACTGCAGAGAGGGGGTACTTTGTTGGGTACAGTGAGACCTCAAAGGCATACAAGATTTTCATTTTGGGGACAAAAAGAGTTATTGTCAGACGGGATGTCAAGTTCATGGAGGACAAGGCATTCAAGAGATCTAGAGATTTTCCAGCAGATGATCAGAGTGAGCAGCCAACGGAAGCTCCAAGACCAAGTCAAGGGCATCAAAGCTCAAGTACAGTTACCAGTACGAGTGTAGACTCAGTTAGTGAAGATTCACAGAGTATGGAGCAACAGGTGCAACATGAAATGCATCTAGAAGACTTAGAGGTTGACATTTCATCCTCTACAATTGGCAACAGGAACCATGTGGTTCCAGATACACAAAGGGATACTCAGGAGTTTGTGGGAGCTCCTAGGAAGAGTACTAGACAACGAAGACAACCAGCCAAGTTCAATGACTATGTGGCATTAGTTAGTCAGTTGGTAGATAGTGAGCCTTCTAGCTATCAGGAAGCTGCAGAACATCAGGTATGGCGAGATGCTATGGTTGAGGAATATTCTTCAATAATGCAAAATGATGTGTGGGAGATAGTACCTAGACCAACAGATAGGGCTATAGTTGGATCACGCTGGATCTATAAGATAAAGCATGGTGCAGATGGTAGCATCGAGAAATACAAGGCTAGGTTTGTGGCAAAGGGGTTCTCTCAGAAGGAGGGAATAGACTATGAGGAGACATTTGCTCCAGTTGCCAGGTATACTTCTATACGAGCTGTAATCTCACTTGCAGCACAGATGGGATGGCAGATCCATCAAATGGATGTCAAGACAGCATTCCTCAATGGTGAGTTGAAGGAGGAGGTATACATAGAACAACCAGAAGGTTTTGTAGCACACAACAAAGAGACCCACGTGTGCAGATTGAAGAAAGTTGTTCGACTACAATACATACCTACAGATGAGCAGGTAGCAGACATTCTGACGAAGGCTTTGGGAAAGGCCAAATTTATCTTCTTTAGAGATAAGATGGGTGTCATGCAGAACAGCTTCCTCGCTAAGAGGGAGTGTTAATTATTGTTAGTTGGACAGCTGTTATTTCTGACCCGGAAATAGCAGCACTATTTATGGGTATCTTGGATAGCTGTTCGTCCTTATCTATGAATAGCGGTTGTATTTATGGGTGGTTTGGACAGCTATTTCTCCACTTGCCAAAAATTAGTAAATGGTTATTATTTACTAATTTTAGTGATTCCTTCTGGACACTTTGCAACCAATTCTATTATTGGCTGTCGAGTTGTCTTAATCTCAGCCATTGGTTAGATTTAATCTCAGTCGTTGGTTTACCAACAGGAGTAGTATAGAAAGGGGTCATTGGGTCATTTGGATGTGAAGCTTTGAAGAAACGTTTGCAGTGTTAGCAAGGGCACAGGAAGAAGCTTTGGAGAAACATTTGCAGTGTTAGCAAACAGTCTTGCAGTGTTAGCAAGGGCACAGGAAGAAGCATTTTGGAGAAGCAGTTTGCAGTGTTAGCAAACAGTCTTGCAGTGTTAGCAAGGGCGCAGTGTTAGCGCAGGAATAGCAGTGAGAAATATCAGTGGAAGAAATTAGGAGGTTGTCGGAGTTCTGCCAGTGTGAGGCAAGGAATTTTGTATCTTTTGATTTGCTGAAGTTTAATATAATTTCTCATCTGTAGAACTGGTTTTCCCTTAGAGATTTTTCCAGGGACAATTTGTCCGAAAATATTGTGTTCATTGTGTTGCGCATTTCTTTCCGTATTTTATAAGTGAAGTTGCAGTTGTGTTATTCTTCGATATTAGCTGGGAATTTATTTTCAGCAGTTTAATAATCATTTGTGATAGGAGATTAATAATCAGTGACTGCAATAGTTTGATTTTTCACAAATAATTAGTAAATTCCAACAAACTCAAACAATACCAAAAGCGATATGGAATCAGTTCTTACAATGTTGTAGCTTCCATTTGGTTATGGACTTACGAGGGAAAACTAGGGAACTTAGAGAGTCATTGGACATGTAGTCATAAACTAGTAACCGTACTCTGGATCCCTGAGCACAAAACCTTTGAAGCCTGATCAAATTCCCATGTTGTATGTTTCCAAGAGAACTAATTTCCACTCGAAACTGCTTATCATCTCAGCTTGAACTAGATTCCAATTTCTTCACAGCCACAGGACTATCATCTAGTAGAGATCCTTTGAACACTAAGCTAAATCCTCCGCTCCCCAGTTTAGACCTAAATTTCATAGTTACAATATTTAACTCGTTGTAATTGAACATTCTAAGAAAAGGTCCAGATGAATCTTCACAACTCTCAATAGACACAAGGCAATGCCACCTCCTCGACTTCAAAAATAAAAAATATACCACCAAAATTGACGAGAGTAGAAAGAAATATGGTTTTGAATTTGGAGGGCCATGGTGGCTCAAAATTTTGAAGGGCAGAGGTTGCTATTCAAATGAAAACATTTGAATTTCTTTCCAATTCAGCATTACATAAGCCTAGAAAACTTCTAGACCATATCTGGCAGGGACCATAAGGTAGATTGAAACCATAAGTAGTGCAGGAGCAGTTGTGGAGGCACGCCTTCTCACAATCCAACTTAGAGGCTCAACCCCAAAGTACGAGGAAGAATTGGAGTCAATGAATATATCAGAGGTGCAATTCAAGGAGCTCTAGCGAACACAACCACTAGGCGACCACTCCTACGAATTCGAGGCCTTGTTATCTTTCGATGTGTAGTCCTCTACACATCTATAGTACTAATCAAGGATGTTAGAGTTACAGGTTCTGTAAGTGCCACAATGACCATACACGACATATTCCTCTTTCGGATGAGACTAAAACAAGTCTACATATTCCCACAGAAATGATAATATTGAACATTTCCAGACTTTGTTAGCACAAAACGTGTAAGCCCTTGTCAACTTCTTAGCTGTTTGCAAATGGACATACATGCCTGAAATCGTAATTTCAATACTGCAATTGATGACCTCTTTGCTTGTCGTCTCTAGAAGATGACTGAAAATGTTACCATCCCAAACTCTCCTCTCCCAAATTACAGAATTATTCCACATCAACACAATTTAGTAGGTGCCAGATGATCTATTTCATAGGAGAAAAGCCTAGGATTGGGATCGGATGATCTTTGCAAGCAACCAGGTATCTGTTGGATTGTCTAAACTCTACCAAACCATTTCAGATTTGTTGTCATCATTCACCATCAATACATGACATGAATATAATATCATGGTCTTGGATGCCTTACTTGGTACATTGACTGACCAAATAGACATGCCAGCTTCAAAATGCCAGGCTTGCTCCTCGCGGGAATCTCTCTGTTAGTCACCCAAATAATTATCGTCCATTGCATATTGGTGTACCAAATTCCAATGTACTAGTTATTGGTTCCACTTGGGCTGAAGAAACCCAATTCAAATATCCCATTATTTGAAACTAATGTCTGATTTCTAGCAAGCAAGGTAACCAAGGAAAGAATATCTCCATCGTGGACTACAACACCATAATTACTCAAGTGAATAAAATCAATAACTGCAAACATGTCTTAGCCCGAATTTTGCCCACTTCTCATCCATTGCCAAGTTGTGAGCAATTGAAGTTGGAATAGATGAGGACAAATTATACCCTTGTCAAAATTTGTCACAACTCGTCCTTCCTATACCTTGATAAAGGGATGTTTGTGCTGCCACCTGGCTCTTTTACTATACTAAATTACTTTGGTCAATTAAGATTAAAATAATTAAGTGAATAATTGAAGAATTTTGGTGCTGTGACGGTTAGAAAATCAAAATGATAGATGATAGTTAAAGAGCCTACCATCTTCATCTTGTAGGAGTAAGTCCTAGTACCATCCCAACAAGAGTTTTGGGGAGAATTTTCTTGAAATGGTTAACATACATGAGGGGAAAATGTTGGGAGAAGGGAGACGGAAAGCATAGCTGGAAGAAATATTAGCAATCATTCAAATAACTAGGTGCTTCTTGCTTAAAATATTTCATAGTTTGTGCCTTATGCTTCATATAAAAGATTATCACTAAGACTATTTTGATTACTGTGATGATTGTTTTCAAGAAATAGTAAATTCTTATATACCCTTCCTTTTGATTGATTAATCTAGATAAATTTTAGATAGAAGAATGTTGGGAATCAATAATGGAAAGTCACTAAAAAAATGTATTTGATTTCCATTACTAGGATTCATATTTAATTATTTTTATGGTCTAGTATCCCTAATTATATGTGCTTTCAATTAAAATGCAATGATATCTCATACAATCAAAACCTGATAGATGCATGAGGTCAAATTCAATAATATAGAAATTTCCAAGTAATACCACTAGAAAGGTTATACTATAGTTGTGACTCTTAGCTTGACCATAAGCTTGTGCTTTGACTTACATATCAACCTATTCTTTAACCTTTTTTGTCACAACTCCAAAGTGCTTTAGCTTAGACTTAAGGAATCATATACTATTTCATGTATTCTATTCTTGTTCAATGGCATGGACTGTATGGTTCTTTCTCTCTCTTCCTAAGTGTTAGATGCCAATTTTATAATATTTTAGTGCATTGTTTATTCTATGTCAAAGCTTCTCAAGTAAAAGCCCTTTGATAGCATATAAAATGGCTGAAAGACTATATATGTTTCTTCCTTTCTCACTAGCTATAGGATGTGTTATAATTCTTACTTAACTATGCCCAATTGGGTGGATAGGTGAGGGTCACATGTAAGGTTGTTGATGAACTCAAAACTAGATCTTATCTTCTTTCTGGCTAAACTAAGAAAGAGTGCTCATTTTCCTCCTTAGGTACAAGGCCATAAGTGCATGCTAGTATGTAATCTTTGTTGAATTATTGTTTGTTGCAGTTGTAATATCTATATTCATAGTCTTATTAGATGAATGGTTGTTGTGTTGAATCTCTATATTTAACATTGTTGGATTAGTATTAATGTAATTGTAATCTTTGTATTCCTTGTTATTCAAGATACACTTATGCTGATTTATAATATAAAAAAAGATTTCATATACAATGTTTTTATTGTATTAGGTACGTCACCAAATCCTAATATATGCTGAAACTTCATATTTATTAATAAACTAAACTAGTACACCCATTATTCTAAAATTGTTTGTCTTTATCACAATCCTTGAAATATTGTAGCTATGTTATTTGTAGGATATTTTATTTATTCTTCAAAAGAAAACAAGGTGAAATTGGACAAAATTGGAAAAAAAATCTTTTATTATTATGTTGAACTAATTGAGTGATGACCTGAGTGTTAATGTTTAACTCCTTTATGAGATGGGTACAATGTGACAAAAAAGGAGGGTTAGACATGGATTCATGGTGATTTGATTCACTCTACCCACTTGTACTAAAGGATAGATACTTTAGGTGTAGTTCTCCATTGAATTATTTCTGGCATCCCAAATGGTTGACATCTATTTTAGAGTGGATTGTTTGAAAAGGTTAGAAATATTGAACCAATCTTCTCATTTAAAGGGTACATTCATTTATTAATGCACTTGTACAAAAAATTGAATTCTTTTTTTACAAGATATTTATGACTACATGGAAGTAAAATCATTATGTTTTAATAATGAATAGTGAATGAAATTCATGTATCCTATTCTCTTTTTTTCTTAGATATAGTAGTATCTATCATTTATTAATTAGAGAGTGGTAGCTCATTAAAAGAACTATTAATGTTTAAATTATCATGCTTTGTAATCATAAAAAAATAATCATTGCATGATGCCTTGGATAGGTAATAACAGTAGAAAAGGTATTACTGCCTTGTTGTATTTTACTGTTGCATAAGTTTGGGAAGAGAATATGGTCCCAAGATGTGGAAATGAATGGAAAGAAATGATGAAATGATGTTACTTCAATATGCACCTTGTATATCTATGTTTTGTGATGGTAATTCAAATATGATTACATTGTTGGAATATTGCTCAATGGAGAGTGAGTTTCAATATAGTAGAAAATATATATATATATTAAATATTTATACAAAATTTGATTACCACTATTGGTTTTACCTACTTAGACTTCCTTGATGTAGGACTAGGTATCTTTCATGTATGATATTTAGGGAAGCTTAATAGCTTTATGGTAGCATGGTAAAACACTCATACAATATTCTCTCCCTTGTGTTCTTAGACATCTTCTGGAGCTTCTATCAAAAGATTCAACATAGTTAGTACATCTTGGTATTCTAGTAACAAAATTATGGCTTCTTTTAGATTTGAGCATATATGTATATGTATATGTATCATTTTTGTTAAATTTAATGATAGTTGATCAACTAATGTCGACTAGCCAATATTCAAATGACTTTGACTCTCATTGAAATTTTGACATTTTAGGGAGATTGTTGATGTGGCATTGGTTTTGCAAGGGCATTACTTGCATATGGTATCTGAGCTCTTGGTTCTATAGTTGGGCCTTGAGTTCACTATGCTAGACACACAATTATAACTCAACTAGGTTAATTTATGTTATATTAGTTGATGACATGGGTTGCATGGTGTGTCTTCCAGTTATGATTACTTTGACATAGAAGGATAGGATTCTTGTTATGCATGTCATGATTTTGAGTTGACACTACATTTGTTTAAAGATTGTCAAAATAGAAATTTTATGAAATGATTGGTAATTTGTGTACATCATATGGTTATATTTTTTTTAATTTAAATTATGTGATTGTATAATATGAATATTGATGTATTATACTTGAAGTATTTATTTATTTTCATATGTGATGCAAGAAGGGTGTGAATTTGTATTAACTATTGAGATAGTCAAAGGATGGTTGACCTTTTTACTAGGCTATGAAATCCTACCAGATCAAGACTTTGGTTGTGATAGAAAAGAAAAAAAACATTTTACTATGTAAATAGCATGTGGTGCACATATGGCACAAGAATTATTATTTTTCAATTCCATATTCATGCAATTCATTAAGTAACCTAGTATGATAAGTAGGTAGAACATGGATTTCATTTGAAAAAGTATAACATGTTCCATTATCCATTTAGAAATGTGTGATTATCAAGATAAATTGCATGTGATGCATGTGAACTTTGGTTATGTTCTATGCCTTCTTGGTGGCTGGTGAGAGTCATTTTGTTTTATGTGAATTGGGTTTTCATATGATTATATTTAATTTTCATGAATTTGATGTAATTAGGGGCTAGCTTGAAAAAATTCTCATGACTAGCTAGCCACCAATTTCTTATGTGACCTATCTACTATGACTCTTGTTCACTTTTATTTTATTGGTTTTGTGTCTCCTTTGACTTTGATTTGAGAATTGTGAATCTTAATTTCAAGATTTCATTGATCTTGATGTGGCTAGGGTGTGTACTTTGATGATGCTATTCTTCTATTTTAAAGTGATTTCATCTATCATGTTTATCGTGGAGTAATGATAGGATGTATAGGGGAGTAAATTGTGAAGAACATGTCATTCTTCTTTTTGCATTTTAATTTATTTATTTTTGAAAATCTTACCTTTTGGTGTGGGTGCCAAATGTAGACAAATAGGGAGACTCCACATTCCAGTGTACCACTAGTACTAAAATAAATGCTTTGGCCAAAGCTATGTGCATATGTTTATTTGATATGCTTTGCCATGTTTCATCTCCCTACTACATCCATGATTAGGGCTACTTAGAAATATGTGGGAAGTAGTATGTTTCCTATTTGCACGAGATACCTCCTTATTTTTCCACTATTGTACATTTACAAGTTGTAAATTTGATGTGTTATATACAATGGAAAATAAAGTATTTATCGCATTGTGTGGGCATTTCTAGATTGGGAATTCTATGTGTTATGCAGGATCCCAAGGAAGTGCATTTTGTATTATTTGGGCATTGTTGGGTTGGGAATTCTATACATGTTAAGTAGAATCCCATGGAAGTGTAAGGCTTCATGGCTGGGTAGGAAAGCACCTCAACCATATTTTATGTGATGATTGAATGAAGGCCATACATCACAACTTGTGCTTATATGTTGGCTAAGAACACTATTCTGATGAGATGGGATTGAGGGGCTAGGTCATAGAATTGAAAAAGCTTGGATTTACTGATCCATGTAGATGATTGGTGATCACACCTTGATGATTTAATTACTGGTGCAGATCATATGTTAGATGATATTGCACTTGTATGATGTTCTTACTGTTCCATGTTCATAATGCAGGTTGATAATTTCTATGATGCTCATTGAGGTATGATACTCTAGATTATACTTCATGTATTTATTAAATCATGTATTTTTATGGATGGATGAAGTGTAGGTCAACATCCCTAGATAATGTCATGTGCTACATTATCAAATGGATAATTAGTTGCTAATTTTTGAACATGGTTAATGAAATAATTGTTGACTATTCTACTAGGGTTTTGTTTGCTTATTTTTGTGTTTCTTGCTGTCAATGACATGAAAATTGTTTAGTAGGACATGGTTCTTACATATGATGAAATAAAGTTTGACATGTATGTAAACTTCTTTAGTATATTCATGTATGGCCTATTCATGTGATGATATGTTGTGTTTGATAATTTGGTCTATAATTGGCTTATGAAATGTAATTATTATTGTGCCTATCATTTTGACATGGAAGGTGAAAACTAGAATAAATTTTCATAATTAATTAGTTATTGATTCAACTATGCATAGTTGACTTTTGAACTTGACCTAACTTGAATTCTTGGCCTATGTGCAAAGTGTATGGAAATGTGGTCTTGCTTTGAGAATGCAAAAGGATATGCATAGATCCTTGTTTAATCTATTTTTGAGAATATATTGCATTGGTGCTATGTATTTGTCATGATCCACCATATGTGACTTCTACTTTGTAAAAGGTTGTTGACACATTTCTACTCAGTCAACCTATTCAATAAAGGTCGATCGATGATTTGTTTGCCTTCATATTTCTATTGGAATTTTAGTCAATATGTTGTTCAACATAGGCTTAATTATTATGTATTTGATTTAGAATATTGGTCAATGTTACTTTGGCACAAATTATTGTGTAGCCTTTTATTGTCCATTTACTTATCATAATTGGTTAGATATATCTTGTTTATTTTATGATGAATGATTCATTGTGATGTAAATACATTTGGATGTCAACTTTTTGCAAGAATTTAGATGCATAATGATGATTGAATTTTAATGAGTATATTGATGATGTTATATGCATATGTCATTATATTTCATGATGATTAATTAGATGTAATATGATTGCATTACTTGATTATGTTTCGTGGACACTCACCTATTAATGTCGATGCTTGCTCACTTAGAGTGCACATATGTTAGATGGGGACATTGGCACATACAACTAATTATTTATGTTACTCATAAGCAATATATGATTAAAAGATGAGTTGAGAAGTGTCATGTCCCCTTTTCAAATAATTAAAAAATAATAATTTTTGCTAAGACAGGCAGGCCCAAGAAAGTGAAGTTTCAAAAAAAGGGGGTTAATCTTTGAAAATTGTTGGACTAATAAATGAAAATTATTATTCAAATATGTTTCATTAACCTCTCTTGGACATGAGTTACAGTTATTCTCTCTTTTAAGGGGTTTTGGAGGCATTTTGGGCTCATTCCAGAACTTGATTTTGCTGATTTCTTTGTTATTCTTCAGAGGCTGCCAAACCTGTGGAGAAGGAGACAGAAGAACGGGAGTTTGCAGGTTTCCAGGGAGACCCAAGAACGGGAGTTTTTAGGTTTCTAGGAAGGCTAAGGATGGGAGTTTGAAGCCATTCCATGTGCATGCTCATATAGAGTTTGCCTTTGTGCTGAACAGTGTAGATTTGTGGGTTTTTGGGTGTGTTTTTTGCATGAGTTTGGTGTTTTCAGTTGAGCATTTCATATCAGTTTTGGTTGCTGCTGTATTTCAGACTTTAAGCTGTTAAAATAGAGCTGAATATAAGTATTGAGATGTGATTAAACTTCTGAGATAGTTTATTAGTGTTTTTGTGGTGTTTCCGGGCATTTTTGTGTTAATTTCGAGAGCCCGATGAGCATAGTTTTTGTCCTACATTTGTGAGCTGCTGTGTAAAGGCTATATAGATATGGAAATTTCATTTTGTAGGCTGTTATGCTGCTGAAAATTCTGTAAAAATGTCCATTTTCAGATTTGTTAATAATAGGTGAAGCTGTGAAGCTTTTGGCACCATTTCTGGCATACCCGATTTGGGGTTTCTTGAGAAATTTGGAGGATCTTTGTGATATTAGTTGTTTGATCTTAAAGATCTGATTAAAGGTTGGAAATATCATAAAAAAATCAGAAAAGGGACATTTCAGTGGTATCAGAGCCATGATCTTGCCAGCCTGAGGGTTTGTAGAAGTTGCAGGTCAGTTTTGACAACTACCCAGATCTTGCATGTCAGTTTTGACAACTACCCAGATTTTGCATGTCATAATTTATGGTTGCATGTTTATTCTAATCAGCTGAATGTTAAAATTTATGCTTAAATTCTACTTCTAATCATTTCATGTTAGTTCTTGGTGAATTTGGTGGTTGTAGAAGTTTGCATTTCAGTTTTAACAATTACCCAGATCTTGCATGTCAGTTTTGTCAACTACCCAGATCTTGCATGTCATAATTTGGTGGTTGCATGTTGCTTCTAATCAGTTGCATGTCAAAATCTATGGTTGCATGCTACTTCTAATCATTTTCATGTTAGTTCTTGGTGAATTTGGTGGTTGTAGAAGTTTGCATGTCAGTTTTGACAACTACCCAGATCTTGCATGTCAGTTTTGACAACTACCCAGATCTTGCATGTCATAATTTGGTGGTTGCATGTTGCTTCTAACCAGTTGCATGTCCAAATCTATGGTTGCATGCTACTTCTAATCATTTGCATGTTAGTTATTGGTTTTTGAAGAAGTTATATCCTATTGGGGTTACACTCTACTTTATCCAGAATGGACAGGTATAGTACAGAGTCTCAGAGGACACGATCTTGGAGAATTGATAACCAAAGTCAGAACAGTAGAAAGGATGGTTATTTAGACATTCGAGATAAATTTATGAAAATAAGCCATGACATGTCTGAACAGTTGGTTGAGCACCACCGTATAATGAATGACATGTTATCTGACCCAGCTAAGGTGGATAAGTTGACTGGATTTCTATTTGGCATATTTTCTCATAGGACAGATGACACAATTCCCAAGAAATTGCATGAGGAGTTTGAGAAACTAGTTGATAGCCAGGTAGAGGTCTTAGATTCTACTCTGCCATAGGAGGTGGTGGGAAAGAATATTACACAGATTGATAGTAACGGTCAACTTGATACTCAGATTGAGACAATTGTTTACAGGTCGTCAAAGGGTGATGCCACAAGTATTCAGGATGGTATAGTTACAACAGGCAGTGACTACAATGTAGTGGGTTCAGATGATGATTATGAGGATGTTGTTGTGCAGGATGGTGAGATACCTGGTAGAGATGAGCAGACATTGAGCATTCATGACTTTGCTGAGAAAGAATACCAGGCACAGTTAGATGCTTCATCACATGAGGTTGAGGCTGGTAGTACTTCACATGATTTGTCCAGCCAGCTGAAGGTGAACAAAGATAGTATTGCGACTTCATTATCTCATCATGACAAGTATGTGGAGTTAGTTGGTATTGGTCATATTACTCAGGTGAGGAGTTTGCTTGAGTTACAAGTTGATTCTAGTTTACAGATATGGACTCGAGATTGTTATATTGGTGTTTGGGATTCAGTTGACTAGAGATCTTTAACACTTTTTGGTAGCAGTGTTTGTTTGGGTACTATCATGGAGTTGATTAGCAAATTACACGGTGTTGTCTTTTCTTGTGCCAATATCTTGTCTGATGTTGGTATTAGTTTTTATACACCGATGTTGGGCTTTGTACATATATCTAGTCGACCATACTTGCTAGAATGTGTTGATGATATTTCATATTTGGCAGTGTGTATAGATGAGTCCCAGGATCATATTGGCATCGATGACATCCAGGAGGATGTAGTGGGCAGTTTTGAAGACTTAGTTTCCTTGGGTATAGAGGAGTTGGACAACAATGCTAATGTTTTTGATACTCCGTATGTTGATATGAGCTTTAGATTTGATTCACACGATATGGATGGTAATACTCTAGAGACTAGTAACTTTGAGGATACTCTTTTAGACAATGCATCAGAGGAGGTTTGTAGGAGACAGTCAAGCCAGCGCCATCATGTGTCTAATCAGTTGAGAGTTAGTGACCGAGACATTGCTATCACTTGCCAACATTTCGATGTTGTTCGTCAGTTGTTAGCAGTTTATGGATGGGGTTCTCCTACTAGTGATGAGCAGGAAGGCAGTTATTTTTCCTTGACAGAGATCCACTCTTTATGGGAGGCTATTTGGATTTTGAGACAGAATTATATGCAGTTGCTAGCCGACAGAGATTATCTTATGGAGTGGGGTAGTACAGCATATGATGCATTGTTGGCCAAGGAAGATGAGGTGAGTGAGCTTACTGAGCAGCTTGAGGTGACTTCTGAGATTCTTAAGAGTACACAGTTGGCTTTCAAGGAGTCACAGCTTCATTTGGCTAAGGTGACCATGGAGTTAGAGCAACTACAGGCTTTACCTGATTCTATACAGTCACAAGCTATGGTGTTTGGTGATCCAAGGATGTCCATGGCCGAGATTGTCAGAGACAGTGGAGATGGGGATGCATCCATCCTTGATACTAACATTGGCATATCAGGTTCATTCCCACTAGAGTCAGGTTCAGTTGATTTGGGTGTTATAGCAGATTGTTGTATGCCTGACATGGTGGTGGTCTTTGGTACTGATGGCACAGAGACTAGAGATGCATCAAAGATCGTGTGTGATGTTGGTGAGTCGACAGTTGGCATGGTTCTTACTAGTAATACTACTCCCTTGGTGATATCTTTGGAGGTAGTAGTCAGTTCCAACATGGTTAATGATCAATTGTAGTTAGTTTCATCTAGATTACAGTCTGAGCCACTGATTGAGATTGGCGCATTTTATCGGCATTACACTATGAGGTACACTCATCAATTTACCTTTGATGACCATTTTGATGAGATTATGATATAGAGATGTAATTTGGTTCCTAGTGCTTATCATCAGTTATGGAATAGTTTGATGCCTCGGGATGAGAGTTGTGATGGGCACGACATGGTGATAGGTCCTGTAGTTGATAGCTTGATAATACATGACTTAGAGCAAGAGTTTTGGAGTGATGCTTCAGTAGGTCATGTACATCAGTTAGCAAATGATCCTTGTGTTGAGGAGTTGATGGCAGGAAAATTTGGTTTGGGTTCCATTTCTTGTTGTTTATCTTGTGATGGCTTTTCACCATTAGGGGTGCATGGAAGTTATGGTTATGAGACAGTGGCCGATGATCTACAGAGTTGTGTTGACTACAGGAGTTGTACAGTGTGTGGATTCTCCATACTTGGTATAGTTTCATTTGAGAGCATTCACCATTGTTGCAGAGTTGGATTGTACATTCCGTATAGGCCAGTGGGATGCGTTGATGGTATTTATGGTGTTGGCAGTTTGATTTGTCCACTTTACTTGGGTTCTAATGTTCTAAGAGTTTGTGTCTCATGGGTTTTTGACTGTGGTAGTGGTGATTTTGGAGTTTGGTTGAGCTATAATTATCAGTTTGATTATGGATTCATCTTGGTCATATTGTAGAGGATATTGCAGGAGCCTGTGTTAATTGGTAGTAGTATAGTTCATGACTACATTTGGGATCCAGGTGGATTGATTGGTTTATTGTTCAACCATTGCTTGAGGACAAGAAATGTTTGGGAGGGGAGGAATTGTCATGTCTCCTTTTCAAATAATTAAAAAATAATAATTTTTGCTAAGGCAGGCAGGCCCAAGAAAGTGAAGTTTCAAAAAAAGGGGGTTAATCTTTGGAAATCGTTGGACTAATAAATGAAAATTATTATTAAAATATGTTTCATTAACCTCTCTTGGACGTGAGTTACATTTATGCCCTCTTTTAAGGGGTTTTGGAGGCATTTTGGGCTCATTCCAGAACTTGATTTTGCTGATTTCTTTGTTATTCTTCAGAGGCTGCCAAACCTGTGGAGAAGGAGACCCAAGAACGAGAGTTTGCAGGTTTCTAGGGAGACCCAAGAATGGGAGTTTGTAGGTTTCTAGGAAGGCTAAGGACGGGAGTTTGAAGTCATTCCATGTGCATGCTCATACAGAGTTTGCCTTTGTGCTGAACAGTGTAGATTTGTGGGTTTTTGGGTGTGTTTTTTGCATGAGTTTGGTGTTTTCAGTTGAGCATTTCATATCAATTTTGGTTGCTGCTGTATTTCAGACTTTAAGCTGTTAAAATAGAGCTGAATATATGTATTGGGACATGATTAAACTTCTGAGATAGTTTATTAGTGTTTTTGTGGTGTTTCCAGGCATTTTTGTGTTAATTTCGGGAGCCCGATGAGCATAGTTTTTGTCTTACATTTGTGAGCTGCTGTGTAAAGGCTATATAGATCTGGAAATTTCATTATGTAGGCTGTTATGCTGTTGAAAATTCTATAAAAATGTCCATTTTCAGATTTATTAATAATAGGTGAAGCTGTGAAGCTTTTGGCACCATTTCTGGCATACCCGATTTGGGGTTTCTTGAGAAATTTGGAGGATCTTTGTGATATTAGTTGTTTGATCTTAAAGATCTAATTAAAGGTTGGAAATATCATACAAAAATAAGAAAAGGGACATTTCAAGAAGTTGTAAAGTTAAAGTAAATGTCTCCTAATATTTGAATTGATCTTGTGAATGAGCTAATAACACTATGAGTGGGTAAAACTACAAAGTTGTGTCACCTTTCAGGCTAACTTATTAGAACAATTGAATTTGATTATTTTTATGTAAAACTCAATTTTTTCCAAGCATATTATCTTGATAAATTTATTCAAGTTATATATGGTCTCACATGTTTCCAATTGGAAATGTCTATCCAATGCATGTCTTATACTAGTTAGTATCCAATTACTAAAGAAATACAATTATTTTAGAAAACTAACATTTCAATAAATCTTACTATTTTTAATAATATTTTTTTAATAACATATGAACATTATTTTATAGAGCTTAAAGTGAAGAATATTCACATATAGAGTTCATAGCGTTTTAATTAGATATAGTAATTTGAAATTAAAAAATTATACAAATGCATATTTTAACACTCAAAAAGATATTGATTTTGAGAAAGAAAATAATATTAAATCGAATTAGTAAAAAATAAAAAGTATATGATGTTCTAGAGGAGAGAGGCCTCTTTTAGATTATATAAGCTTTGTTTTGGTTGGAATAGAATTATTTTGAAAAACGTGGTGGGAGATGAAAACTATTGATTTGAATAAGTTGAAGTTTCAATCATTATAAAAGAGAACATATAGGTCTAAAACAAAATTTTATTTTTTATTTTTCTACATATGTTATCTATAATATAACATGAGATCAAAGGGAAATAGGTTTATTTCTATGCAGTTTTGTGGTGGGAACTAGACCCCTAATTTCTAGCTTTTTTTAACAACTAAAAAGTTATCATTAGAAAATAGAAAATATATCATGTCTTATTCCAAATAATTATTAAAATTTATAATAACTTTACCCAAGTGTGTCAATATATATATATATATATATATATATATATATATATATATATATATATATATATATATATATATATATATATATATATATATATATATATATATATATATATATATATATATATATATATGGCAGGAAGTGGATGTGCAGTATCTACTAGTAGGGTCAAATCCATGTGAGGCCCAAGTATGATAAGTAAGGACAAGTATGTGTTTGATATCATGTAATTTTAAGGTATTATGTTAGATAACTTTGAGAATAATTGAAATAAGGAATTATTGATTTTCTATTTCATTGGATAATTGATTTTTGAATTATGTTGGATTGATATTTGGTGCTGTTCCAATGAACAGAGGGAAGGAAACATCATAAGAAAGGGGGAATATTGTTGGAGAGGTAGTATAACCTTGTATAAAAATATGATGGTAATGGAATCCAAACACTCACTTAGAAATGCACTTGAAATGATTAATGATTAAATTTTTTTACTTCAAATACAATTTTATCCTTCTCTTAACTTTGTTTACATCAATCTACATTCTTACTATCTTTAAACAAGCCATATGCACATTTTATTAGTATGCATTTTTTTGAGGAATGAAATTTGACTTGGATGAGTAGATAGAAGTCAAGACTTTTCATAGAATCGAATGAAATATATACATTATTCTAACTGATGAAAGTTAGATTTTGGGCTTGTTACTAAGATTTTATTAAATCTCATTTAATATGTCTACATTGTCTTACTTATTTTCATTGAGATGATGCATTTTCAAAGTGGTGCAGGATGTCACAACTCACTCTTTTGATACCTGAATAAAGGGAATTTTGTGCTATCACGTAGCTCTTTTACTATACTAAATTATTTTGGTCAACAGAGATTAAAATAATTAAGTGAATAATTGAAGAATTTTGGGGTTGTGATGGTTACAAAATCAAAATGATAGATGACAGTGAAAGAGCCTACCATACTCATCTTGTAGGGACTAAGTCCTAGTATTGTCCCAACAGGAGTTTTGGGGAAATATTTCTTGAAATGGTTAAGATATAGGAGGGAACAATGTTGGGAGAAGGGGACAAGAAGACATAGCTAGAAGAAATATTAGCAATCATTGGAATAACTAGGTGCTTCTTTCTTTGAATATTTCATAGTGTGTGTCTTGTGTTTCTTATAAGAGATTATTGCTAAGGCAATTCTGCTCACTATGATGATTGTTTTCAAGAAATAGTAAATTCTTGTGTACCAACCATTTGACTAGTTAATCTAGATAAAAATTTTAAAGAAGAATTTTGGGAATCAATAATGGAAAATCACTAGCAAATGTATTTAATTTCCATTACTAGGGTTCATATTAAATCAGTTTTATGGTCTACTATCCCTAATTTTATGTTCTTTTAATTAAAATGCTATGATATCTCATATGATCAAACTTTGACAAATGCATGACATTGAAATGAATATTATAGAAATTTCCAAGTAATACCATCAGAGACATTATACTATTGTTATGACTCTTAGCTTGACCATGAAGGTATGTGCAAGATCATGGTGTGCCAAAAAGTGGCGATCTAAAAAATACATAGTTCTGAAATATGTCAAACCATTTCAAAATCTATTACAACTTTTTTATCAACCACCCTAATACTAAATGAAAAAAATTAATATCTTTATAAGGTCTATTATATCTTTTGATACATAACCTATATGGTCAACTTTAAAAACATCCTAAACATGTGCTTTTGGCTATTTTTATGTGATTTTTAATTCAAACATGTAGCTGATGAATTTTTTTTCACCAAAATTTGATGAAAAAAAAAGGGTTTCGTAAGAATGTTTTTGTCTTTCCATAAATGTAAGTTTTTTCAAATTATGAGTTTAGTAAGTAATTATTACTTATTTTCTAATAGAGTTACATATAAAGTGCTGACTAACACACTACTTGAAAAACAACAATATCTTTCAAATGGTACAACATTTTTAAAATCCAAAAGATGCATCACATTCTATATTTCTTCTACTATAAGGAAAAAAATGAAATTTTAAATTTTGCAAAGTTTTGAACTAGTTGAGGTGGTCAGACATGAGAGTATTTTTATTCCAAAAATAGTAAAGTCAAAATTTTATTATTTATTATTTATTTAGAATAAAAATACCCAAAAATATGTGTCACATTCAGGCATGAGTCTACTACTTATATCTAGAATATTGTTAAAAGATATTATCATTTGATTTTGATTAAGGTGGTCAGACATAGATCTACTTCTTATTTTTGTTTTAAATTTTTTGTAATATTGCATTAACATAAAAAAATTTGACCAATCAATTTTTTTTTTTTTTAGATAATTCCTATTAGTTTAGAAACTAGATTCAATTTTCCAGATATTCTTTTCTCTCAGATTTTTGATATAAAGTTAATAATAAGTAGAAAATTACACATCAAGTTGACATAACCCTAATTTTCTGAGTTTTTATTGCCACTTAAGAGCATAGTTAGCTTGACCATGATCCTACACATACCCATGAGTTTGTGCTTTGATTTACCTATTGACCAGTAAAAAATATTCTATCACAACTCCAAAATTATTTATCTCAGACCGATGGAATCACATACTATTTCATATATGTTATTTCTGGTCAATGTCAAGGATTGTCTAATGCTCTCTCTACCTAAGTGTCAGATGCAAATTTTCTAATATTTCTACTCACTATTTATTCTAAGTGAAAGATTCTCAAGTAAAAGCCCTTTGATAGCATATAAAATAGTTTAAAAGACTATATATGTTTCTTCCTTGGTCACTGGTTATAGGATGCATTATAATTCTTACTCAACTATGCCCAATTAGGTGGACAAGTGAGGGTTTCATGTAAGGTTGTGGATGAACTTGAAACTAGATCTTATCTTCCTTCTAGCTAATCTAAGAAAGAGTGATCCTTTTCCTTGCTAGGTACAAGGACAATAATGCATTGTAGTATTTAATCTTTGTTTGATTATTGATCCTTGAAGTTTTAATCTCTATATTCAATATTTTACTAGATGAGCGGTTGTTGAGCTAAATCTATGTATTTAACATTGCTGGATTGCTGTTGTAGTAGTTGTAATCTTTGTATTCCTCTTTATTCTGGATACACTTCTACTGATTTATGATATAAGACAAGAGTTCATATACATTGTTTTTACTCTATTAAGGACATCACTGAATCTTAATATATGTTCAAACTTCATATTTATTCATAAACTAAACTAGTACATCCATTACTCTATGAAGTGTGCTAAGTACGAAGGAACACATTTCTAAAATTGACTGACTTTATTACAATATTTGAAATATTGTAGCTATGTTTTCCATAGAAGATTATATCTATTCTTGAAAAGAAAACAAGGTGAAATTGGATAAAAATGGAAAACAATCTTTTAGTATTATGTTGAACTGATTGAGTGCTTTCCTAAGGGTGAATTTTTAACTCCTTTATGAGATGGGTAAAATGTGACAAAAATGGAGGGCTAGACATTGATTCAAGATGGTTTGATTCTCTCTACCTACTAGTACAGAAAGATGGATACTTTAGGCATTTCTTCTCCTTTCATTTATTTCTGGCATCCCAAATGGTTGACATCATTTTAGAGTGGATTTTTTGGAAAAGCTAAAAAAGTTTCCTATCTTCTCATTAAAAGGATACATTTATTTATTAATGAACTTGCATAAAAAATTTAATTCTCTTTTTACAAGATGTCTATAATTACATTGAAGTATAATCATTGTGTTTCAATAATGAATAGTGCATGGAATTCATGTATCATTTTCTCTTTTTCTTCTAAGATACAATGGTTTTTGTCATCTGTTAATTAGAGAGTGGTAGCTCATTAAAACAATTGTTAATATTTAAATTATCACGTTTTGTAATCATAAAAAAAAAAAAAATTCATTGCATGATGCCTTGTATAGGTAATAATAGTAGAAAAGGTATTATTGCATTGTTGTATTTCAATGTTGTATAATTTTGGGAAGAGAATATGGTCTAAAGATGTGGAAATGAATGAAAATCAATGATATTGTTACTTTAATATGCACCTTGTATATCTATATTTTATGAGGTTAGTTTAAACATGATTACATTCTTGGAATATTGCTCAATGGAGAGTGAGTTTCAATGTAGTAGAAAGAAGATATATATTAAATGTGTTATATGAAATTCCATTACCACTCTGGGTTTTACCTACTTAGACTTCATCGATGTCGAGTTGGATATCTTTCATGTCAGGTAAGATTTTGGGGAATCTTAATAGCTTCATGGTAGGGTGGTAAAACACTCCTACAATATTCTCACCCTTCTGTTCTTAGATAGGTTTTGGAGCTTCTATTAAAAGGGTCGACATAGTCATTACATCTTGGTATTCTGGTAAAAAAATTATGGTTTCTTTTAGATTTGAGCGCGCGCGCGCGCGCGCGCGGTGTGTGTGTGTGTGTGTGTGTGTGATTTTTGCTAAATTTAATGATAGTTAATCAACTAATTTTTATTAGCCAATATTCAAATGACTTTGACTCTTGTTTAATTTTTTTACATTTTATGGAGTTTGTTGGTGTAGCATTGGTTTTAGAAGGACAATCCTTAAAAAAAAAAACCCTCATAATTAAACTGAGAAAGAAAATCTCTATTCGTATGGAAAATTCCACTTCACATTTCCCATTTTTCTCTCTCCATATGATTATGTAGTTTATTGTTGTTCATACTTCAATAGCACACATTTGGTTTCTAATAAAAACCATAATTTGATTTTGTTCTTAGTCAATATGAACTTGCTCACATTTTGGAATATTAAACATAGATTAAGGTATTATCTATTGCATTAAAATAGAGAGGAAACATTGTATCCTCTTAAAATGTTTGACTCTTATTATTAACTTGTTGTTTTTGTTTTGTGTGGTAGCCCAAAGTAAGATGTCATCAAGTCTCTAATTGTTTTTTTTGTAGTTTCCTAGTTATAGTAAAATAAAATTACAAAAGTGTGAATAATTCAATTTTTTTCCATGCATATTAACCAAATAACTTTTCAAATAGCTTTAGACTTTATTTCTTGCAACTTTCACTATATCCATTTGGGATGAAGATTAACTTTCTCTCTCATTATTTTGATCATATAATTCTATAGAAAGATGATGTCAGACGATGGCATCATTCTAGACAAAATAAAGATTTCATAGTTTATAGTAGGCCTGGAATTTGATGACTGCCCCTATGGCTAAAAAAATTTCATGCCTTTCATTTTTTGGTTTAAGAAAAAATTGATTGTCAATTTTTTCATTTTAAGACAGTTCAAGAGATCATTTTAAATTTAAATATTTTATAAATGAAAATAATAAATTATTATTAATAATATGTGTAAAATTCTTATGGAGATCTTAAAATTATAAATTAGTAATATATACAAAAAATCTCAAATAAAAAAATAAGTTTCTAAGTTCATGTTACTTTAAGAGATTTTTAAATTAATAAAATTATGTAATAAGTAATATAAAAATACATAAAAATAATTTTTCAAAATTCATTATATTATTATTTCAACAAAGATTCTAAATTCATATAAATATACAATCATCAAAATTAAACATATCTAAATAGAAACAAACAAAAATAAGAATCATATATAAAACTAGCACTCCCATATTTTTGTACATGCAACAAATCTGCCAAAAAGACGTGTGATTTAAAATAAAAATATAAAATGAGCATTAATAATGTACACATAAATTTTATTTAAAATTAAAATAAAAATAAAATATTGAGATGAATTTTAAAATATTTTAGGAAATATAAATATTAATTTAGAAACATGTTTGAGATTTTTACAAATATTACTAATTTATGTCATGTTTCATTCTAAGTAGATTACTTTTATTAGGTGAAATATTTTTCCATTTTAATGAAAACTATTTTCCTTATGGAGTCCACTAAACTTACAATGCTCTGTAAGGAAACTTGGCAACAAAGAATATAACCATTTCCACATAACCCATAATAGATCTAAAATAAACACGAAATTAAAATCCACATGCAAGATAATAGACAACATACCCACAAAATTGTGACACAAGATATACCCTGGGAAACCCTTATTGAGGGAAAAACCCAGCCTCCAAAAGCATCCATCATCATGTATTATTCAGCAAAAAAATACCATTGCCATACAACCATGGAAGCCTTCATGGCCATAGCCACAACCGAGCAAACTATGTGAACAAGCATGAATCCACACATCCCATGCCATGCTTCCAACCTTCACAAATGCTCCCTTGGCTAACCTGTCAAGCCTTGTCCTGCTTGACTCTTGCCTTTTGTCTTCTCCTTGTCACTCTCTTTCTCACTACAACAACTACCCTTGTGGATGCTTATATAGTAGCAAGTCCCACAAAACCACTAAGTGGTATTACATAAACCATGTGCTAAAACCATGTGCTACCTAACCCACTCACCCCACATTTAATATTGGACATTTAATTCTTTTCCCCAATATTAAATAATTACATGAAATATTTTCACAATGTTACAATACAACTCATCAAGAATATTCCATGAGAATCTTTACATGTTGCACGTCCATCTACGTACAACATTACATAATAAAAAATAAAATAATAAAATAACAATATTATGCAATGTGTGCAACACCCATTATCTCAACAATCTCCCACTTGTTGTATACATTGCATAGGGTCAATCTGTAGCTACATAAATGAACAAGGGAACAATCCCTCCTAGCACATCCACCATCATGGATCAAAATACACCAAGTGCTCCATCCTGGTACCCACGACAAAATCAAAGTATCCAGCATCTCAAACAAGAATGATCTCACCTCCTATTATGCTATTCCCACTGGACATACATAGAAACCATCCAAAGAGAAAAACCACCCAACCTGTCACATTAGAAGATCATAAAATCCTGTACCAACTAAAATTCCAAGCACAAATAACCTGATCCAAAGGTAATCACATGTATCCGTAGTTGTCAAAATATCCATAGCTGAAATAGCACCCACAGCAAAGTGCCAAACCCATCCAACTATCCATACCTCAAAGGTATAACAAGTGAATCTCATATCATCAACATATCCAATCTGCAACCTGTAATCACAAGCCTCAAGAGCAATACCTTCCACACATATACCAAGAAGCTCCCACTGCAAAAGATAATGTCAAATCTATAACCAATCCACTCAACACATCTCAAAGAAGTGAATCCATGTAGTATCAAGGACATCCACAATACATAATCCAATATCCTACAAGAATAACTCTCATAAAAAGTCTCCAATAGTCTCCCAAATTCTCCACAAGCAACAAAGGAAAGAGATAAAGAAATAACCATGTCATCTCTCACATGACATACATGAGCACAAACCAGTGATCACAATCTCTAACCAATCTCAAATCCAATGTAGGAAAAACTAAACATCCAAGAAGATAACCAAGACTAGAGAAACCATGCAAATCATAACCTGTATCATGTCCTTCTACACACACCTCTAGATGTAAACTATGCAAGTATGATCTCCTCCATAAAACCCCAACACGAAGCCTCAACAACACCCAAACCATACCATATAACTAATCATGGATGTAAGCATCTCACAAGAAGATCAAAATCAATAAACCATTTCTAAACCAAGAAATAACCATTCCTAATCCAAGGAATATGCCCAATATAAAACCATCTCCCAAACTCAACTAGCATAACAACATATGCACATGGAGATAACCAATTCTTAACCATCTCTCAAATGAACCCTCTAGAACTAACTCATCTACCATAGCTCAAGATCCATATCCATGAAAGATAAGCATAAATATAATGCAACTGAGAGAAAAAAATGGGCTATACCTCTCAAGTAGCAAACCACCGAGTAGACCAAGAGTGGTGAATGAGAATGCTCATCCAGATACCCAAGTCTCCAACCAAGACTCATCTAAGAAAAATCTCCTCTCAAGTCCATATTAGGTGACTGCCCCTCAGACTTCCTGCTGAAACCATCAACCATCCCAACAAATACTTCTCTAATCCAAGAGAAATCAGCATCACCACCGTCTCTAAGTATCCATGAGCACCTATAACCAATCAATCCATGCCAACTCCAAATGCAACATAGCAATATCATGAAGTATCCAGCTTATGATCAGTGTACTCAATACCAAGAAACTAAACCAAGATCAATGTCAAAGTTCCAACCATGGCCTCAGGAACATAAACATGACAACATGATCTTACCATCTCAACTAAAGAGATAACATGCTCCACATGAACACACCATAACATGTCACAACTCTAAATGCATATCAAGAATATACCATGACATAATAATGAAACCATCCTCACACCAAGGATAACATGCCAAATAAAAGCATAAACCACACCTTTACCAAGAACCCTGTAAGTCCTCAAGATGCAACCATCTCCACACACCATAAAGAAAACCATCTTCACATACCATGAAGAACCATCTCCACACACCATGAAGATAACCAAGAACCCCATGAGTCCTCAAGATTTAACCATCTTCACACCATGAAGATAACAAGTGCGCCATGCAAATGTCAAAGATGCTTCTGCAGCAACATGATCTAAGACAAACCTCCAACATCTGCAAACACTCAATAAATATATCAATGCCAACAACTCCCACTCAACTGTGGTACCAAGTCACCTATGGCATCATAAAATCCATCCTCTCCAAACCAAAAAGATATAAACCAAATCAGGAACTAATCCTGCACTGTCACCCCATCACTGTCACAAGCTCCCACTAAACCGTTTATCCAAGCTATCCATGACATAATGATGAAAAACCATCTTCTAACCATGAGAATCAACCAAGGCATCAAACCATTTAAGAACTCAAAGTGCACATCATGAGCTCCTCAAAAGAAATCAAATAACTATGATCCTCAACTAAGAAGATATACCACCATAACCATATCAGAAATCCAAGCTAATGAACATCAAAGATGTACCTGTATATCCAATCATGTCATGCCAAAATCCATGACACCATGATCACATCCATGAACTGAGCATCTGTCTCTCAATATGTCCAACCTGTCAACATAGTCAACCACAATCCTCTGCCATGACTGTACCTGGTAACAACATCTCATCCCTTCTACATGAAGAATAAAATCAGAAAATCATGTGACTCAGGGCATAGACAACCCAAATCCAAGCCACCAATCTAAATATGCATCAATAATGAAAGATCAATGGGCAAAGACAACCCATAACCAAGCTATAAATGCAACCTTTAAGTATAGACCGCTTACAACACTGCACAACTTGTAGATCCAACAAGTCATCATACATATCCAAACCAAACACTGATAACCATATCATCATGAGACCAATCTGAAATATGAACTGAGTATACAATGACATCAAATCTTAAATCTCCAATGTCATAAACTCACAATGTTACCATAGTCAAAAATATATCTATAAACTATTCAGATCAATATATCAACAAATAAATCATGCCAAACTTGCACCAAATCTGAACCAATGTGTAGAGCTCTCCAAGAGCTTTCCGTTGACTACTTGAAGTCCAAAATCCGACTCTAGATGCCCAAGTTATGCCCCAATTCATGCTCAAAATAAGAAACATCTAACTTTAGGGCTCTTAAAACCTAACAAAATATCAAAATCATAGAACCAAACCTACACCATCTTTTAGTGCTCTGAATTAGCTTTCCAACGCCTATAAGAACTCTGAAATCTGATATTCTGAGAGAAAGTTATGGCCGTTTTACTAAGACAGTCTTTTTACCATTTTCACTGCGATTTTTTATTTTTTATTTTTCAGTGACGAAAATTCCGACGGGATTAAATTTGACAGCCATCATGAGCTGAAACCAAAAAACTCTTTCATTTCCTCTTAACATGGCCAAACTAGGGCATATTATATATCAAATTTTATGGAAATGTCGACCCGGATCCAATGGTGAGGTCTTCTTTTACCCAAGAGGTCATTTCTGCAAGCTACCCACCAAAACCCTCATTTAAATGAAACATCCGAAAAAATCTTTTTGTCCAACAATTTCACATGCCCAAATATTTTAACATCCCATCATAACAGCAAATCCAAAGTCCTCAGATCTGTAATAAATCATTCATATATCTTGCCCTTTCTTTTATCCTCTCATGCATTCCCATGGATTCAATCTAGGGTTAGAATAATAAAACCATAGCTTTGATACCACTTGTAAGGAAACTTGGCAACAAAGAATATAACCATTTCCACATAACCCATAATAGATCTAATATAAACATGAAATTAAAATCCACATGCAAGAGAATAGACAACATACCCACAAAATTGTGACACAAGATATACCCTAGGAAACCCTTATTGAGGGAAAGACCCAGCCTCCAAAAGCATCCATCATCATGTATTATTCAGCAAAAAAATACCATTGCCATACAACCATGGAAGCCTTCATGGCCATAGCCACAACCAAGCAAACTATGTGAACAAGCATGAATCCACACATCCCATGCCATGCTTCCAACCTTCACAAATGCTCCCTTGGCTAACCTGTCAAGCCTTGTCCTACTCGACTCTTGCCTTTTGTCTTCTCCTTGTCACTCTCTTTCTCACTACAACAACTACCCTTGTGGCTGCTTATATAGTAGCAAGTCTCACAAAACCACTAAGTGGTATTACATAAACCATGTGCTACCTAACCCACTGACCCCACATTTAATATTGGACATTTAATTCTTTTCCCCAATATTAAATAATTACATAAAATATTTTCACAATGTTACAATACAACTCATCAAGAATATTCCATGAGAATCTTTACAAGTTGCACATCTATCTACGTACAACATTACATAATAAAAAATAAAATAATAAAATAACAATATTATGCAATGTGTGCAACACCCATTATCTCAACATGCTCAAAGATAAAATCATGGATAACTCCATCAGCTAAACTTAGATGGTTGAGAAGCTCACATTGTTAAACTTTTGACCATAAATATTAATTAATTCCATCAAGTAAAAGATATATGTAGCATAAAAGAAAAAAAAAACCTTGCTCACAACTTCATTTCAAAGTGTATCAATTGATGTACAGATGCAAGAACCTTGCACAAAATAATGAACATCAAACTTCTCATAACTACCCTGGGAAAGTATTTTCATTACATGTCATCATTTTCTAGACTACATACATAAAACCATAAGTAATGAATGCAAAGCTATAATAAACCACTAAACTGTTGGTAAAAATGAATATCATATTTTTTCTCTTTGGTAAGTTATGAGCTCACTTCCTACATTATGCAAACAAAGAGAGATAGAAAGAGAACTATGTAGTAGAAAATAATGAAAAGTTTAAAATACTTGATGGATCTAAGAAGAGGGAAAGGCAAGGAAATTTCCCAACACATTTAGAGTAAGAAGATGACAGTTTCCCAAAGTTATTTTAGAAACAACTAAAATCATACAAAATTTTCCCATTTTAATAACTTATCCACCAGTTATAGTTTGTAAAAAGTGTAAGATTAAATTGCAAAAAATATATTATATTTTTTTAATGAAAAAGGTGAGGACAAAACGGAAAAGATAATTATGAGGGAAGAGCCTTACAACTTTTCTAGAAACAAAATATATTTTTACTATGCATATATATTATACATAAATATAAAATCATATTTTGGTATATTATTAAATATAATACTAAGTTACCTATAAAAAGTATTGAAAATTTACTAAATTAATTAACTTTTCATATTCATGGTTCTCCAAAATTTTAGCCTATCAATTCATATGGTCTAACAATTTTTTAGCCTATCATATATGGTTAAAAAGTTGAAAAATGGCCAATATGACCATCACATTCTAGACTTGGTGTAGAGGCATACTTGGATGTCACTAGCTAAATAGCTAATAGAATTACCTTTATTAAAATTTGTTCATTAAATAATAAACATAAAATCCTTTTGAAATAATTTTAAAATTAATTATTAAATCTTTATAAAATGATTTATATGAGAAATTGAGTCAGTTGCATAGATGCTTCCTACTTGGATTACCTTATTTAAGTTGTGTACTTAGAATATAAATAGGGTTGAATTCCTGTCTACCCTCCATTATAGTTTAGTTGAAGGACTAGCTTTGGTTGACTTTGGAAACATCAATCAATGATTTGGCCTATAATTCATATTAATGTGACCGACCTTCTTAGTATTAAATGAACATTTCTTTAAAAATTTTACTTCTATTTAAAATATTAAAAAATATATTATTAGTCCCTTATACAAGACATGGAACTTATGTTTTCGTTTGTCCCCACCTTGAGCTATTAATTTTTCTAAAGACAAATGCAATAGACTAAGGTTTGGAAGTTCAAATTTTATAAATTAATTATGATATGTTATTTCTGAATTTTAGATTGTCCTAGACCAAGTTTGCTAAGTTGATGCCTATATTTTTATAATTATAGAAAAATAAATTAAATAATATGACAATGGTCTCTCTAATAATAAATTACTTGATGTTTATGGCATACCTTATCCTTATCAGCGGTGTTATATCCTCACTAGCTATGTTATCACCTACTTAGCATCCAAACATATGATTCATTATTGGAGAATGGTAGGTGGTTTAGTTTAGAAATGACAATGTCAACTCAAGAGATTATATTTGTATTCTCAATTTGGGTACACTTTGGAGGCAACAACGAAAGCATAACACATAGAATAGGTTTGTATAAATCGTGCATGGATAAAATTATTGATGTTTTGACACTAACAAAAATTCATTTGTAAAAGATAGGAAAAAAATGGTTTGTATAGTTGTCGAGAATTTTAATGGACAGAGCAAAATCAATTCATCCATTTTTTGTGGGAATTCTAGCCAAATGCATAGACAACCACCTAGATATTAGACAATGAAGGAAAAGGCTAAAAAATACCCTTTATCTAATTATCTATTGCATATTTTTAGGAATTCATGATTATGATTTTTCTAAAGTTTGGTTTTAATGTGTGTGTGTATTTTTTATTGGTAATTAGTCAAAGCAAAGACTATTTGTTACTCATTTTATTATTATTGTTAAGATTAATTATTATTATATGTTAATCTTTAGTAGATTTGAAACCTAGACCTCCTGAGGAGAGCCTCACAATTTATTGTTGCATTATAGGTTCTTGTTTGTTTTTAATGTGTTGTTAAGAAAGTATTCTAGATGAAAAAAATGCATTTTCTTACAATAAGCATGATGTAGTGCCTACCCTCGTTCACATCTTTTCTAGACATATTGTTGCTATTATTATCAGACTATGATGGACTAGTTTTATGTTGATGGTTTAGTGGTATTGTTTTGACACTATCAGATACTATGATATGGATTCAGTTGATATATGATGAGATCATTTAGACTTTACATTTCATGTATGTATGATGATCATTATATTGTTTTCAGATATTATTGATGATTAGTTGATGGTTATTATCTTATGTGTTTTATTATGGATACTTACCTCATACTTGCATGTGTATGGTGTGCATGTTTTCTTATTGTATGGTGTTTCTGATGTGGTTAAGGAAGGGAGTCGTAGTCACCTGCTTAGTCGGGATCTACACGATGCACCACTTCCTGCCATTGTCTGTTTAGCTTAGCATTATATATTTTATGTACATGCATGGTTTTTTTGTAGGTTGCAGGTACCAGGTATCGACTTCCCTGAATTGCCAAGATGAGCGTACCCTATTATACTATCTCAATGATAAGAGAAGGGAGATAAATTCTCAAGTCCAAATCCCAAACCCTTAAACCATTTGTCCTAGTGAGTTAGGACAAGTATCAGAATTGAGTACCCACCGAATATGTCGGATGACATATTTCATAATTTTTAACCCTTTAGACTGATTTTGTATGATTTGTTCTATGATGGGTTTTCATATTTTATTTTGGAGGTCTATGGTGAATTTTCCATTAATTAAGTCTTAATAAATAGGTTTAATTAATAAATTAATTATATTGGAGAAAATTAATAAAATAAAAGAAAATTACAAAATTAAAATTAATAATAATAATAAAATAATAATAAAGTAATAAATAAATAATAATAATAAAAGTTATAATAATCAAAATGAAAGTTATGAATATTTAAATAGAAATTATATAAAAAGTAAATTGGAGTTATAAGCTTGCATGGGAATTAACGCACTTTCCTGTTCTCATGTGTCAACAACACGTGGGTTAGTGCATTAATTAAGCACATGGTGTCTACAACCCTATGGCTCATCTTGAAGGTTGGAAAAGACCCATGCTTAGTTGGTGACACCTTCTAGTTGTTTCTAGAAGCATTCTAGATGTTTCCTGAAAGTTTTTTATATTGAAGCATTCTTAGAAGCTTAGACACAGGGTTGGAGAGCAATTGGAGCATTGGAGGACTCAAGAACTCTAAAGAAGGGAGCTTGCTCTGCGAGTTTTCTGAGGAAGAGTGAATTAGCATCAGAATCCAGGTAGATTCTTGTGATTTTACTTATGCTATTTCCGCATCATGCATTCTTGTCTTCTTCGTGTCTTCCATATGTCTTCTGAGGAATTTCATATTTCTATCGTATGCATTCTCAATTTGGGCAATTAATTTTATTTGAGAATTTTATATGCATGTATCTAAAATGAACACGGGGCTAGGGTTGAAATTCACAGTCAAACCCATTAGATTAATTATTGAAAATTTTTTGAGATCAATGGTTGATAGGAAAATTCTGAGAATTGAAATTTATATATATACCTTATATTTTTTTGTCAATTTGCATACTCATACACACGTATCTCTCTCTCTCTCTCTCTATATATATATATATATATATATATATATATGCAATTATATATATATATACACACACATATATATATATATATACATATGTATTTATTTAATTTAAAATGGAATTCGCATATAGTAACCAGTGACTGAAATCGCTTACGCGATTTTTAAAAAAAATATATATAATATGCTTTGAAAAGGGTGGGGCGGATGTACTCTCAACCTTCCCCATACTACCACTGTCATACCAAAATTTACTAGCACAAGGTACCTTCGCATCGCAGGGTACCCGCGCACGGGGTTAAATCCATTTTAGTCAAATTTGGGTGGGGTGGGTTTATCCCAACCTTGTACCCATTTACCTTTGTTTAAGGCAGAAATCGGAGCCGTATGTGCTACGACTATCCGCCGACGCTTATGTATACGGACCACATGGTTTTATAACCGGCGGTGTCTGTTATTAAACAGTGGGATGTGATCAAAGTTTTTAAATCAAAATTTTGTGATTCGATTTCTTTTTCTTTTTCTTAATAAAATACGAAAATCATTATTATTTATATATTTACATATGTATGTGTATGTATATGTATATATATATATATATGTGTGTGTGTGTGTGTGTGTGTGTGTGTGTGTGTATATGTGATATGTAAATACGTTATTAATAAATTTGAATAATTATTATTTGATTAAGGATTTAAGGATTCATCTTTTATAATGATGAATTATAATATTATAATTTAACTATTAGAATTTAATTAATAGTTTTGAATTATAAAATATATAAAGTATATGAAATTTAATTAAAAGTTGGTGGGGAACGATTTCAACAGAATATTGTAAATTGGAAATTGGATTTTAGACTTATAAAGGAAAACTTTTATCCATGCAAAAACAATACATGGAAAAACATTCAAAATGTTCCTCTAATTCTTTCTCTAAACTTTGAAACGTAAACTGAAACTTTTGCATTGGAACTCAAATTTGAAAACTTAGCAAAACCAAAACATGTGTTTACATTGTGTATTCTTGATGCTATTGTTTTGAGTTTTGGGTTGACTAGTGTTGACCAGTATAGGACGTTTACCAGAGGCTTGGGGGTTATGTGATTGTGATGTCATGATGATGTTTTAATCTCGATCTTTATAAACCCAACCATGGTTATGTGTTGGAATGCTCTGTGTATTGGATGTGAGTACTGATTGTTATAGTTGAGATTCTTATGTATGAGACACTTGACTTAACCATTATTTTGGTCATCGATCAGTTATCCTTGGTTATTTTCTAGTCACCATGATGGGACTGAAATGTGGATTTATTCTTGATGATGTCATGTTGTGACATGTTTGACTCAACCATTTTTGGAGTCTTCGATCAGTATGATTGAGATATATTTTGGTTATTGAGAACCATTGGATATTTGATTATCAGTGATACTTCAGTTGCCAATAGAGAGCTATTGTGTTCATGATTTTCTATGGATGTTTGCTCATGGAGATTTGATGCTTTTATGCATATTTTATGATTTTATTATGGATTGTTTTTGTGATTTTGAGACTTATGATTCCATGAGCATTAGGGTAAGATATCTGCATGTAGTGACGGGAAGTGGCTTGCAATGGGGGTCGGGGCCCTAAGAGGCTGCCAGGGTAACTCATTGTAAGTTGGATTAATAAGTGATAACATTTACACCTAATACTAACTGAATGAACCTAAAAAGATAAGTGTTTTGTTCTCGCCCATGCCTTGAACGCTTGTACAGGCTAGGATGGGAGTAGTGAGACGCATGGTTGCGACCTTGCATTCTATAGTATGCCTCGTCAGTATGAGAGGATACTAGTGGCCGCATGAAATCAATATGGACCCGTGGAGTTTAGCTAACTGCCAGGGTAACTTGTATGTGATAATTGTGATGACACTTTCCCGCTTGCATCGTAGGTTCCTACATGTCATTTTGTGCCTTTGGGAATAGATGTTAGATTTTGTATTTGGAACCTTTGAGTTAGTATACTTTTAGGATTCCTGGAATTATAAAGATATGTGCTATGTGTTTTTGATAGCCTGTTTGGGACTTGAGATTATCTCCTTAGGATAGTGGGAGTGGACCACTTAGGTACCACGCGGTCGAGTGGTAGTGTATTTTCCACTCTTATCATTTTGAGATTCATTGAGACATCATGGTTGATGTGTCCTTCATGTTGGTGGATATGTATCCCTTTTCATTGATGATTAGCATATCTTAGATGATGTTATCTTATGCTTTTATTTGCATATTAGATTTCTTCTACATATGATGTTGTATTTATTAGGAGTGACATTCCTACTATGTTAGTACCAATGATCTATTTGGTGATTTGGAATGTTATGCACGGAGGGATGGCTAGGATCCACGATGGTCTAATGATGCTATTGACAGTTGGGAGGAACCGTGCACTTAGTTTATTATGTTTGATCTTTATGATGGATGTTTATATCTTCTATGATGGTATATCATGTGATTACTTGATGTATCATGGATGATGTACCTTATTCTACATATGTATATTCTTTGAGCCTATCATACCCTATGACATGTACAGTGGATGATTGTGCATTTTGGAATGTAATTCAGAAAGGACATTTGTATATTGGATGTATCATTATTATTTCATGTGGATGTTGTACTAAATGGATTCATGTATGTAATTCAACATTAAGGGATCTTAAAGTACGTAATCTATTATTTATGTTATGTTTACTCTCAGTTGGACAATGCTATTGCTTCTGTTATTATGCATAAGTTATATGTGATGTTTACTATCATGAAAAAAAAAATGTGTTAGTGAAATTCTAGGTTAATTCTTTGGATCCCTTGGCGGGACATTACATTTGGTATCAGAGCTCGAGTTTCTACATTGGGAGCTCTGGGTATTTTGGAACAACTAGAACTTTGAACTATCAAGTGTATCTGTTCAATTTGAAACTAGGTGAACTGAAACAGAACTGGAACTGTTACTTGTATATTTATCATACTTCAACACTTAGTTTTCAAAACTAGAAATTTTACTTAAACCTAAACATAGAACTGAACATAGTCTATGGCAACATGTGATTTTAATAGTACTTTGTACTATTGTAGGATGGTATCTGGGACTAGGTCTTCTGTTAGAGGCCGTGGTAGAGGCCACGGAAGAGGTCGTGGTCATGGCAGAGCTGTCAGTGCCCATGAGGGATTGGATCGTGTAGAGAGTAGGGAAGAGCACTCTAGTAGGCAATAGGAAGAGAGCCATAGAGAGGACCAAGCTGAGTTTGAAGAGGTTAGTTTGAGACAGATGATGCAGACTATTCTAGAGCGTCTACATCCTGTTCAAGAATAGCCTAAAGTGCATCAGACAGAACAAGAGCATAGACCCAGGTCTAGAAGTCCTCGAAAGGATCATCAGAGGTCCATTATGTCCACTCAGATGAAGGATCTTTCAAGATCCAAGGTTAAGCCTTTCAATGGGCAAGGTTGTGGTTATGTGGCCGAGCAGTGGCTGATTTCCCTCGACAGGATTTTTTCCATGCAAGACTTTGACAGCAATGTTAAGCCAAGATTTGCGATCACCAATTTAGAGAATTTTGGGGCCACTTGGTGGACGATTGAGGAGAAGAAGCTGGGAATCAATATGAGCAGTGTTACATGGGAGTTATTCCTAGAGAGTTTCTGTGAACAATTCCTACCGGAGGAATGGAAACAGAAAAGGGTTGATGAATCTCATAATCTCAGACAGTACACCTTGTCAGTGACCGAGTATGAGCGTAAGTTTTATGAGCTCATGTCTTTTTTAGGGTTTAGTGAAAATTTGGCTCAGTTGACACAACATTTTATTAGGGGTTTGAATAACAATATTATTGGGGGAGTTAAGGTATTTGAGCCAAAAACTCTCAAGGATGCAGTACATCAAGCAATCCTTGTTGAGCAAAGTGTCAACCTTGGTCAAGGTGGTTTTGTAGGAGCGCCAGCGGCATCAAGATCTAAAAGCAACTACAATTCAGGTGCTAACAAGAAGTCCTCTTTCTCTAAGGGGAAACAGTATTAGCAGCAGTCTCAACAGACACAGCAACAAAAGGGCTCAAATTCTCAGGCTCAAGGTGATGGCAAAGGTTCTAAGAACAACTGCAATGCTCAACGCAATAGACAGAATCAGTCAAATCAGCCAGCTCAGAGTAGCCAGTCTTTTTTTAGCAGGAACAATATCCAGCAATCTAATGTACCACCTATGGGAAGAGGTTCTAACAGAAATATAGAATGTTTTTCATGTGGTCAGATTGGACATTATGTAGCTTAGTGTCCACAAAAAAAACCTCAATTTTTAGGACCTAGGCCTATAGCTTTAGAGCCTATAGTTGGTGATGCAGGTAGAGCTCATAGAGTTTTTTCAACAGTTGATCAGCGTTAGGCAGATCATCAAGGAATAGTGGTTGAGACCACAGGTTCTATTCGAGGTATATCTCTTTCAGTATTATTTGATTCAAGAGCTAAAAATTCATTTATTTCACCATCTATAGTTTCTAAGTGTAAGCTGGATGCAAGGAAGCAAGATTGTGGTTGGCAAGTGGAACTAGCCTCAGGCATAAAGGTCTCCACAGATTCTGTAGTTCATAAGTTTGGGCTTAGCTTAGGAAGCTTTGATACGGCAGTGGATCTTCAAGTCATACCCCTTGGTTCCTATGATGTGGTTTTAGGCATGGACTGGCTTGGATCTCATAGAGCCAATATAGATTGCAGGAAGAAGATCATTTTGTGCCAAGATGACCAAGGGAATGATGTGCAGATAGTTGGGATACCAAGGCCTATATCTCTGCGGATGATTTTTGCTATGCAATTGAAGCAAAATTTCTGTAAGGGATGTCAAATATTTGCTATTATGGTAAATGATCTTGATGAGGAAGATCCCATGAGGGAGATTTTAGATCACCCAATTTTGCAGGAGTACGCAGATGTTTTTCCAAGTGAGATTCCTGGCATGCCTTCGAAGAGGGACATTGACTTTAGTATTGATCTGATTCTTGGAGTGGAGACTATTTCTAAAGCTCCTTATCACATGACTACTCAAGAATTGGGTGGGCTACATCTTCAGCTAGAAGAACTTCTGGCCAAAGGGAGCATTCGACCTAGTGTATCACCATGGGGAGCTCCAGTGCTCTTTGTGAAGAAGAAAGATTGTTCTTTACGCCTTTGCATTGACTACAGACAGTTGAATAAGGTGACTATTAAGAACAGGTATCCTTTGCCTAGGATTGATGACTTATTCGATCAGATCAAGGGAGCTACAGTATTCTCCAAGATTGATCTTAAGTCAAGATACCACCAGCTTTGCATTAAGGAAGCATATATTCACAAGACCACTTTTCGAATGTGCTATGGGCATTATGAGTTCACAGTGGTACCTTTTGGGTTGACTAATGCTCCATCGATTTTCATGAGTTTGATGAATGGTGTTTTTTGATCATATCTTGATAGGTTTGTACTTGTGTTTCTTGATGACATATTGATATATTCTAAGACTCAGAAGGAGCATGAGGAACACCTGCGGTTGGTATTACAGTGTTTGAGAGACAATCAACTTTATGCTAATGCAGCTAAGTGTGATTTCTTCAAATCAGAGATTCAGTATTTAGGGCATGTTATTTTAGGTGATGGTATTTCAATGGATCCTGCGAAGATTCAGGCGATAATAGAATGGCCTACACTGACTAATGTGTCAAAAATTCATAGTTTCATGAGTTTAGCTAGTTATTATCACAAATTTGTCTAGAACATCTCTAGGATAGCACATCCTATCACTTCTCTTCAAAGGAAAGGAAAGAAGTTCGTATGGACAGAGAAATGTGAGGAAGCTTTTCAAAATCTCAAGGAACTTTTGACCAGTGTACCGATTCTAGCTGTACCTGATCCAGAAGGTGATTTCATCGTATGTACAGATGCTTCTCTTGAAGGGATTGGGGCAGTGTTGATGCAGAATGGACGGGTGATTGCGTATGAATCATGCAAGCTCAAGGATATGAGTTAAATTATCCTACACATGACCTTGAGTTAGCAATAATAGTTCATGCTTTGACAAGATGGAGGCATTTCTTGTTGAGGCATAGATTTGAGCTACACAACAATCATCGTAGTCTTCAGTACATGTTTACTCAGCCTAATTTGAATGCTCGCCAGAGGCGATGGATGGAATTTTTATGTGAGTGTGATTTTGAGGTTAAGTACATTTAGGGAAAGGAGAATGTGGTGGAAGATGCTTTGAGTCACAGGAGACATGTGATAACATCGATGACTCTTAGTGTGGATTTGAGGAGTCGGATTCTTCAGGCACTTCCTACAGATTCTTGGTTCAGGAAGTGTGCAGAGAGATTGATTCAGGAAGGCCTTTGGAAGGTAAGTTTGCGGGTTACATTCGAGAATCATATGGTCTTTTGAGAAATTTGGGGAGGATTTATGTGTCATTTTTGGATGAGCTTCGCACCTTGATTCTAGCAGAAGCCCATCGTACACCATACTCAGCACATCCAGGTGTTAAGAAGATGCATGCTGATTTGAGATGTTTGTTCTTTTGGTCTGGGATGAAGTGAGATATTGCTGATTTTGTGGCTAGGTGTCTTGAGTGTCAAAGAGTTAAGGCAGAACATCAGCACCCGGCTGGACTTTTGCAGCCTAATCTCATTCCTTCTTGGAAGTGGGATATCATCTCCATAGATTTCATTGTAGGATTACCTATGACAGTTCGGCGTCATGATGCTATCATGGTCACCATTGATCGGTTGACTATGGTGGCACATTTTTCAATGATTATGTCTTCCTACACAGCAGCTTCTATAGCTAATGTATTCATGCGTGACATTGTGAGACTACATGGTATTTCTAGAAAGATTATTTCTGACAGGGATCCTGTATTCACATCTGCATTCTGAACATCATTGTAGCATGAGCTTGGAGTGCAACTAAACTTCAGTTTGGCATATCATCTAGAGACAGATGGTCAGACAGAGAGGGTGAACCAGGTTTTGGAGGATATGCTACGGATATATGTGATGGATAGGCAGACACATTGGGAGGACTATCTCTACCTAGTGGAGTTTGCTTACAACAATGGGTATCATAGTTCTATTGGCATGGCACCTTTTCAGGCATTATATGGTCATCCTTTTCATACACCATTGAGTTTGGATAGTCTTGAGGATCACATCCTGTTGGGTCTTGAGATGCTTCGTGATATGGAGCAACAGGTAGTGTGTATCCGTGAGCACTTGACTATAGCACAGGATAGGCAGAAGAAGTATGCTGATGCTCATAGGATTGATAAGCAGTTTGCTGTGGGTGATAAGGTTTTCTTGAGAGTGCATCCATGAAAGAGTTCGATCCAGTACGGATAGGGTACTAAGCTAGCACCTTGTTTTGTGGGACCATTCAATATTCTAGAAAGGATTGGCCTAGTTGCTTACTGTCTTGCTCTACTGCCCAGCCTAGCTTGCATTCATGATGTTTTCCATGTTTCAGTGCTTAGGTAGTATATTCCTGATATTGTTCATGTTCTTGATTGGAATGCATTCCAGGTAGAGGACGGGCAGCTAGCTTTGGAGCCGATTCGTATTCTGGAGTAGCGGCGGTTAACCCTCAGGGGCCGAACCATCCAGTAGATAAGGGTCCAATGGCACCCTACTGATGATTCTTCAGCCACTTGGGAGGATGCAGCTAGATTATGGGAGTTATATCCCTATTTTTTTGTAGGCTTCTAGGAGTAAGCCTAATCCAAGGGGGGGTGGATGTAGTGCCTACCCTCGTTCACATCTTTTCTGGACATATTGTTGCTATTATCATTAGACTATGATGGACTAGTTTTATGTTGATGGTTTAGTGGTATTGTTTTGACACTATCAGATACTATGATATGGATTCAGTTGATATATGATGAGATCATTTAGACTTTACATTTCATGTATGTATGATGATCATTATATTGTTTTCAAATATTATTGATGATTAGTTGATGTTTATTATCTTATGTGTTTTATTATGGATACTTACCTCATACTTGCATGTGTATGGTGTGTGTGTTTTCTTATTGTATGGTGTTTCTGATGTGGTTAAGGAAGGGAGTCATAGTCACCTGCTTAGTCGGGATCTACACGATGCACCACTTCCTACCATTGTCTGTTTAGCTTAGCATTATATATTGTATGTAAATGCATGGTTTTTCTACAAGTTGCAGGTATCGGGTATCGACTTCCCTGAATTGCCAGGACGAGCGTACCCTATTATACTATCTCAATGATAAGAGAAGGGAGATAAATTCTCAAGTCCAAATCCCAAACCCTTAAACCATTTGTCCTAGTGAGTTGGGACAAGTATCAGAATTGAGTACCCACCGAATATGTTGGATGACATATTTCATGATTTTTAACCCTTTAGACTGATTTTGTATGATTTGTTCTATGATGGGTTTTCATATTTTATTTTGGAGGTCTATGGTAAATTTTCCATTAATTAAGTCTTAATAAATAGGTTTAATTAATAGATTAATTATTTTGGAGAAAATTAATAAAATATCATGATCTTTGATATTTTGAGTATAATTAATTAAATGTGAATTATTGAGGAAACTGAATTAAATAAAAGAAAATTAGAAAATTAAAATTAATAATACTAATAAAATATTAATAAAGTAATAAATAAATAATAATAATAAAAGTTATAAAAACTAAAATGAAAGTTATAAATATTTAAATAGAAATTATATAAAAAGTAAATTGGAGTTATAAGCTTGCATAGGAATTAACACACTTTTGTATTCTCATGTGTCAACAACATGGGGCTTAGTGCATTAATTAAGCACATGGTGTCTACAACCCTATGACTCATTTTGAAGGTTGGAAAAGACCCATGCTTAGTTGGTGACACCTTCCAGCTATTTCTAGAAGCATTCTAGATGTTTCCTGAAAGCTCTTTATATTGAAGCATTCTTAGAAGCTTAGACACAGGGTTGGAGAGAAAATGGAGCATTGGAGGACTCAAGAACTCTGAAGAAGGGAGCTTGCTCTGTGGGTTTTCTGAGGAAGAGCGAATTAGCATCAGAATTTCGGTAGATTCTTGTGATTTTACTTATACTATTTCCGCATCATGCATCCCTGTCTTCTTCGTGTCTTCCTTATGTCTTTTGAGAAATTTCATATTTCTATTGTATGCATTGTCAATTTGGGCAATTAATTTTATTTGAGAATTTTATATGCATGGATCTAAAAAGAACACGAGGCTAGGGTTGAAATTCATAGTCAAACCCATTAGATTAATTATTGAAAAAATTTTGAGATCAATGGTTGATAGGAAAATTCTGAGAATTGAAATTTATATATATACCTTATGTTTTTTTGTCAATTTGTATACTCATACACACGTATATATATATATACACACACATAGACACACACACACATGTTTATATGCTGTGATGTTTTAAATTTTGTATGTATCTATACACACACACACACACACACACACACACACACACACACACACACACACACACACACATATATATACATATGTATTTATTTAATTTAAAATAGAATTCGCATATAGTAACCAGCGACTAAAATGGCTTATGCGATTTTTTAAAAAATAATATATAATATGCTTTGGAAAGGGTGGGGCAGATGTACTCTCACCCTCCCCCGTACTGCCACTGTCATATTATAATTTATTAGCATAGGGTACCTACGCATCGCAGGGTACCCACGCACGGGGTTAAATCCATTTCGGACAAATTTGGGTGTGGCGGGTTTATCCCAACCCCGTACCCATTTACCTTTGTTTAAGGTAGCGGTCCAAGCCATATGTGCTACGACTATCTGCCGATGCTTATGTATACGGCCCGCACGGTTTTATAACCGGTGGTGTCTGTTATTAAACAGTGGGATGTGATCAAAGTTTTTAAATCAAAATTTTGTGATTTGATTTCATATTTTATTTTTTTAATAAAATGTGAAAATCATTATTATTTATATATTTACATATGTATGTATATGTATATATGTAAATATATATATATGTATATATGTGATATGTAAATACGTTATTAATAAATTTGAATAATTATTATTTGATTAAGGATTTAAGGATTCATCTTTTATAATGATGAATTATAATATTATAATTTAACTATTAGAATTTAATTAATAGTTTTGAATTATAAAATATATAAAGTATATGAAATTTAATTAAAAGTTGGTGGGGAACGATTTCAACAGAATATTGTAAATTGGAAATTGGATTTTAGACTTATAGAGGAAAACTTTTATCCATCCAAAAACAATACATGGAAAAACGTACAAAATGTTCCTCTAATTCTTTCTCTAAACTTGGAAACGTAAACTAAGACTTTTGCATTGGAACTCAAATTTGAAAACTTAGCAAAACCAAAACATGTGTTTACATTGTGTATTCTTGATGCTATTGTTTTGGGTTTTGGGTTGACTAGTGTTGACCAGTATAGGATGTTTACCAGAGGCTTGGGGGTTATGTGATTGTGATGTCATGATGATGTTTTAATCCTGATCTTTATAAACCCAACCATGGTTATGTGTTGGAATGCTCTATGTATTGGGTGTGAGTACTGATTGTTATAGTTGAGATTCTTCAGTATGAGACACTTGACTTAACCATTATTTTGGTCATCAATCAGTTATCCTTGGTTATTTTCTAGTCACCATGATGGGATTGAAATGTGGATTTATTCTTGATGATGTCATATTGTGACATGTTTGACTCAACCATTTTTGGAGTCTTCAATCAATATGATTGAGATATATTTTGGTTATTGAGAACCATTGGATATTTGATTATCATTGATACTTCAGTTGCCAATAGAGAGCTATTGTATTCATGATTTTCTATGGATGTTTGCTCGTGGAGATTTGATGCTTTTATGCATATTTGATGATTTTATTATGGATTATTTTTTTGATTTTGAGACTTATGATTCCATGAGAATTAGGGTAGGATATCTGCATGTAGTGACAGGAAGTGGCTTGCAATGGGGGTCGGGGCCCTAAGAGGCTACCAGGGTAACTCATTGTAAGTTGGATTAATCAGTGATAACATTCACACCTAATACTAACTGAATGAACCTAAAAAGATAAGTGTTTTGTTCTCTCCCATGCCTTGAGTGCTTGTACAGGCTAGGATGGGTGTAGTGAGACGCATGGTTGCGACCTTGCATTTCGTAGTATGCCTTGTCAGTATGAGAGGATACTAGTGGCCACATGAAATCAATATGGACCCGTGGAGTTTAGCTAACCACTAGGGTAACTTGTACGTGATAATTGTGATGAAACTTTCTCGCTTGCATCGTAGGTTCCTAAATGTCATTGTGTGCCTCTAGGATTAGATGTCAGATTTTGTGTTTGGAACCTTTGAGTTCGTATACTTTTAGGATTCCTGAACTTATAAAGATATGTTCTATGTGTTTTTGATAGCCTGTTTGGGACTTGAGATTATCTCCTTAGCACGGTGGGAGTGGACCACTTAGGTACCACGTGGTCGAGTGGTAGTGTATTTGGTTAGAGACATTATAGATATTTTGAACACAGTAGAGATTTTCATTTTGTTCTCTAACCAAATACGTAATCTATGTAAGCATAACCATCCAATCAAAAATAATATAAATATAATATGGATGAATTTGTGCAAACACACATGTAGACAAATGTTTGCAACCTCATAATGAAATACTTGTACAATCTTGCAATCTTTTGTGTGTGTGTGTGCATGTGTGTGCGCGTATGTGTATGTGTGCTTGCATGCATGTGTGCATGTGTTTAGTATCTTAAATGATTATGCTTAAAATTTTGATCAAATTATAAATTAAATTTATATAGAGATATTGATGATTTTAACATGCCTTCCCTTAAAAAATGCATCATCATGATGTATCAATCAAAATATGTAGTATCCTATTAAAAAAATTAAGAAAATCCATATTAGTTACGATTAGTGATCTAACTTCCATCTTGTAAATATTTCAATAAACTAGGGGCAATCATAAGAACAAATTATTTCCAAACACAATATAATCACATAGTTCTAGAAAGCACACTTTTAGTAAAACACACATGATCATGCTTCAAATAATCTCTTCATGAATGATTTCTCTCTCTTTTTGTGTGTGCACACATGCAAGCATGCATGCATACATGTGTGTGTGTGTGTGTGTGTGTGTGTGTGTGTGTGTGTGAGAGAGAGAGAGAGAGAAAGAATACTACCTTGTAGTTTCACAAGGTAGACTACCTCTCTTTGAAAATGCTTATTTCTTGTCATCTTTCATTCTATATGTTTCAATATATCTATTTCAATTATAAGAAAAAAACAAAAAATAAAATAAAATAAAATAAGATATCCTTCAAAATAGTCATTCTTACTAAACATAACTATTCTTATCTTAAATTTCAACAAATAGAAAATAACTTTATATAATAACATACAAATCACATTAATGCATACTCATACATGCATGCCTACCATTTCATACATTGACATCACAACATATTGACCATGTAACTAGGTGCTCTTTTCACATGCTAGGGAAAGATCTACCAAAGTCTTGAAGGAAAATTAAATGAATAGCTAGTGCATGAGTAGCTGCAGATACAATCATTCCTCATAATATGTTTTTGGATATAGGATTTGGGTAGTGGTTATCCGACCATAAATTTAGATAATTGTACCTTGTTGGGATTAAATTCTTAAGATAAAAAACTAATTTTCGCCTTGATATGATTCACCAAATATTGCGAAAGAGAATTAACATTGGGAAAAGTTCCATTGGACCCATTGAGTCGATCAGTGCTATAGTTTAAGGGGCTCTAGAAAAGACAATTACTAGACCATCATTTCTTAGAGTCTCAAGCTTTATTGTCTTTAATTTTCATAACCCAATCTTCATAAGATTTCATAGTTACCTTTTATGACCATTGTTGACTCGGTTGATCATTTTTTACTCATCATTATGTGGATGTTTAGACATGATTAGTCATTTTGAGATTGATTAAAAACTTATGATTGATCTTATAGTATGATTTTTTTAATCCTATGATAAGGATTTTACATTTCCATGGGTAAGGCTATTGTAATGGTTCCCACTTTTTGGCCAAATTTGACACTAATGTAGATATTTTTATCAAAAACTTGATTTTCAAATGCATATGGCTACAAAACCGTAAATAATTTGATGATGATGTAAACTAGTTATTTTAGCATTTTCTATCTAGTTTCAAAAAATATTTTTAAATTATTTTTAAAAATCATTTGAAGCGCTTTTCTCCTCTCCTTTGAGAAGTCATTTATATTCAAAAATTGACATTTTCAAAGAGTAACGAGACATTTGATGAAGATATATATATTTTTTAAAATGAAAATGACAAAATTATTTTAAGGATAGAATAGTTACATAATATCTAGGATTTTATTTAGTGACAAAGTGACACTAACAATAACTTAGAAATAACTTATTGTTTATCAATATAATTTGAGTTGTACTTATCAAAATGAATTTTTTCTTGATTTTCTAGAAAGGTAACACACATACCTTTGATAGACATATTTTAAAAAAAAAATATTTTCTCATTATTTATTTTTCCTAAAGCTTCAAATCTAGATTTTTGAAATGGCCATACATCCTATATTTAATAAAATAAAAAATTAAATATCACGATAAACACAACATATAATAAAAATATAGTCATTGGAAAGATTATTTAGAGTAAAACAATTTTCTATATTTAGTTTTAGAACATGGACCTATTTAGCCCTTGTTTAAGCCTCAAAAGGGAAAAAAAAGGTAGAAATTTGAGTTAGTTTGTAAACTTTTCAATTTTGGGACCTTCAAATGAAGGGGGCTTTGAATGAAGCCCTTGGGGAGGCTTCAAATGAAGGTGCTTCATTTGAAGGCCCCTAAGATGTTATTTTGGTAGCCCTACTAGGGTTCGAATGAAGCCCCTGGTCCACATTTCGACCACCTAGTAGCCATAAGGGGGTTCAAACAAGCCCCTTGGCCACTTTTCAACCATCCATTGGCCCCAGGGGGGTCTGGACGAACCCCATTGGCCCACTTTTTGGCCACCTAATGGCCCTAGGGGCTTTGCTCAAGACCTAAATGATATGTTTGAAGCCCTTATGGTAGTTGGCACAAACGGCTTCAAATGAAGCCTAGGGATTTGAATGAAGCCCTAGGGCTATGACTTTGATTGAATCCCTAGGGTGGCTTCATTTGAATCATAGGCATTATTGAAAGCCCCTAGAAGAAAATTTTCCCACTTTTAATCTTATTTTTGGGAACCATTAAATGTAATACAAATTGATGCAATTTATTTAGATTATTGTTTTATGGACTAACTTGCTGAAAAAAAACTTGAGTAGAGATAAATATTTTTGTGGGCATAATCAAAGGTGAAAGTGTGATTGAGGCAGATGAGGCTAGCTCCTTGATTAGGGCTACATACTATTTTTAAATATATCATAATATTTTTATCTCAATTATTAATTTTAAGATATCAAATATTGATTAGAATATATTGTCTTATTTTAATTTTTGATAAAACATTAACTATTTTTTAGCTAAATACTTTGATAAAAATTTACGTGCGAAGTTTCTAATTAAGAAAAGAAACAAGAGGTTGCTGACCCATTGTACAAACAATAGACATTAGGCATTTTTAAACAACAATAACAACAACAACACCTAGTACCAAACATCTATAAACCCAATCACTAAGGAACTACATCTAAACCTACCTCTATCAAAGACAAAGGTCTGAAAGTGACTGGGACCAATGTCAATATTGAAAAAGGTCAAATTGGGACAATCTCACTCAAAACATGTAAACTTTAACCAAAAACAATAATAAAGGACCCAGGTGAGTCATTTAAAACTTCCAACATACACTCGATCACAAGAAGGAAAGAACCAGAAATAAATTTTCATTACCATTAGACTTGATAACCAAACTTAAGAAACAAACTACTTGTCCATTATTTTTTAGTTATAAAAAAGGATCCATAACTAGCTAGATCCCTTTCTCAGGTCAATACTTTCTTCTTCCAATCCACCATAGTCTCATTTTCAACATTAATATTGAAAGGGTCTAGCTCAATAGAAATAAGGGGAAGAAAGATCAAAATACCACCTATGATATAGTGAAGCCACCATCCATCAACCCCTCCAAAAGTGATAGCCCTAAAAATGTCCCCCTCAATAGGAGTCTCTCCCATTTTCAAAATCTCACACCTGATGTCCACCTTGATAGGAGATCATAACTTCACCTCTATAGAAGCCATGCAAGAAGAAGTGAAAAAAAAAATCTAAGTCCACCACTTGTATACCTATACATTTCTCAAAGCTAGTGAATGTTGGAGAGCCCTCCCAACAAGGAACCAACCACTCATTTCTATGGTACAAGAATATCTAATACCAAAATAGAGAAAAATATTGGGCAACTTAACATAACTGGAGAAAGGCTCTAATGAGATATCAAAAAAATTAGAGCCCAAAACAGAGATCTCCACCACCAAATGTTTGAGGGCACAAAAAAACCCTAAAATTGGGTGCTCAGAAAGCACATGGAAACCAAGCAACATTTTCTTCCACAACCAAATGTTGTCCCAAGAACAATAACCCAAAAAAATCCAACATTAAGAGAAGGGGATTGACAACCCTTGCCAAACCATTGCTCATAAAAAATGATAAAAAACCCAAAAAGTAATACAAATCCCAACAAAAGAAGAGGAAACTTATGATCCTTGAGACATGATAAAAAATCCAAAAAAAGACTAGGTGAGCTATGCATGCAAAGAGTCATGGGCCAAGCACATATAGATGCGAATAATCCCTCCATTATCCATTTTAATAGCAAAAAAATTAACATTTGTGAGAAAGCCATAAAAAAGATTACCATCAGATTAACCAAAAAAAGGAAACAAGACTTCATCCATTGCAACTCCCTCCTCCATTAATTTTTCCATGACTAACATTACAAACACAGAAATGGGGAAAAGCCCACACCAAGCTACACCTCACCAACTCATGATAATTTAGCTATAAGACCCATGTATCTAATTTAGAACACATATAGCATGGGGACTTAAAGACTACCTAATCTAAAAAGGACAAGGGCCCCAAAATCCCACAAAGAGTCCAAGCACCTTAGCCAAAGAAACTCGATCAATGTCCAAGAAAAAAAAAGCCAAATATTGGCAAGAGAGCACCCTTATACCAAAAAAAGATCTCCCTACAACCAATTGTATCCTCATACTCATCTTTTTCACTATCCTCTTCCTCACGAAGCAAGGACACCCCTACAACACCCTTAGCATTTCCAAAAACCTCAGGTTTCAAATAGGCATGTCCTCTCCCTTTCCCACTCCCTCCTGCAACAAATCATTTTTTATTTTACAAGAAGTTTTGATTTTATGTGCAAATTTATTGTTATTTATCTTTTCATTTAAAAAGAAAAAATTTAAATTGAAATTATTTTATGAATAAAATTATGATAGATTTAAATAAATTATAATTTTCTTTTTTATATATATAGATAAACTACCTAAGCCTTTATACATCATGAAGTACATAGATTCATCTAGGTTATCAACTTTTAGTCCCAAGGTACATTTTTCCACCTTCCTTCTAGGTTCCTCCTTGTCCTTCTAATGAGGGAGCATCTTGGGTGTTTAAAGGGTAAAAGTACAAAGTTGTGTCACCTTTCAAGCTAACTTATCATAATGACTAAATTTGAGTATTTTTATTAAAAATAAATTTTCCAAACATACAATCTTGATAACATTATTCTAGATAAGTTCTATGCGTTTTCACACTTTTCCAATTGGAAATGTCTATTAAATGCATGTTTTATACTAGTTAGTATCCAATTACTTAAAAAATACACTTATTTAAAAAAATTGACATTTCAATAATGTTTACTATTTATTATGACATTTTTTTAATAACATATAGACACCATTTTATGGAGTTCAAAGTCAAGAATATTCTCATATAGTGTTCATAGTGTTTTAATTAGATATAGTATATTGTAATTAAAAAAATTTACAAGTACGTATTTTAATACTTGAGAAGATGTCAATTTTGAGAAAGAAAAAATATTAAATAATATCAAAAAAAAAAATTATATGACATTCTAGAGGAGAGAGTCGTCTTCCAGAATCTATAATTTTTGTTTTGGTTGGAATAGACTTATTTTGAAAAATGTAGTGGGAGATGAAAACTATCGATTTGAATTAGTTGAAATTTGAATCATTATAAAAGATAAAATATAGGTCTAAAGCCAATTTTTATTTTTCGATGTTATAGCTACATATATAATCAATAACATAATATACAATCAAAGGGAAATAAATTTATTTCCATATAGTTTTGTGGTGGGAACTAGACCCCTGATTTCTAGCATTTTTCAGAGACTAAAATTTATCTTTAAAAATAGGAAAATAAATAATTTCTTATTTCAAATAATTACTAAAAAATATAATCCCAAAATTAATCCATTTCTACACATTTCATTAGTTTACTTCATTTTAAAAATCTAAATAATAATACTAGTTTTATGTCATTGAACGTGAACAACTACACTTTTGTTAGCCTTTTCCTTTGTAAAAGGGTGACACAGGTTTGTACTTTTACTTGTAAGAGAAATGTTGCATCACCTTAAAAAATTTCCTTTTTGGTTTCTTGACTAAGGGTTGTCTCAGTATAGAATTGTTGTTTTTGGAGACTTGCCACTTAGTAAGTCTATCCTATAAGATCAAAATGTCCTAATTTCAGAGGTTATTAGTCATCTTGGATATATCAACCTTCCAATTGAGGCTCAATGCCATATCATGATTATTAGTGAATTTATTATGGATTTTTGCTATGCAATTTTGATATAAGAACTTTAAGCTCAATTTTGGAGGTGTTAGAGGCCCCAAATGGGATATGAAATGGGGTTGACTGGAGCTTGCACAAATTGGGCCTTATAGGTCAGAAGCTAAAGATTTTGAAAATGGGTTGTAATAGGTAAGTAGAGAAATGGTTTGAAATTTATCATGTTTTGAAGATGGGCTGACCAAAATATGTGTCAAAGGTACATTGGGTGGACTCTATGTGATTTTAGGGTTAGTCGATTTCAAGGGTTAGGTTTGATGTCTAGACACTTCCTAGGTGTTGTAAAAATGCCTATATAATGAATGTGCATACATTATCTAGGACAACTCTAGGTGATAGTTTGCAACTCTTAGTTTCAAATTATTGTCAGGAAGGTGCCCATGTTTTTTTGCATATTGTATTTTAAAAGTTTGTAATTTGGTATTTGTGGCAATATTAAGAAGCCCATATCTTGTTGGCACAAATTGTTTTTATTTATTTGTTTCCATTATGTGTTTGTGGTATTAAGGGGATCATCCTTCATCAAGTATTATTAAACCAAGAGTTCCTAAGTGCATAGAAATATTATCGATTGTGAGGCAATTGTATTAGGACCATGATTGGAGCTGAGCTTGTTGACAAATCACCAATTGTGAGACAATTTTCACTAGGATTTCAATGGAAGCGTAAAAATGCCTCCACAAAGAGAGTGTGGTGGAAGACTTGTAGGTATTGCACGTAAGGGCTTTAGATCCCTCCACAGATAGATGTAGGTATGGAAAGAACAAATGCGTAGAGGAATAAATCTTTCCATAAGAGATGAAAGTAAGGATAAAGGAGAAGAAGAAGAAAATATTGAAGAAGAGGTAGTTCTAAACCTAGAAGAAGAGAGACTTTTTAGGGCCATCTTAAAGAATTGAATAAGACCTAATTTTTAGGTTATCACATTTTCAATAAATCTTAAGCTAGAGGAACTGATTGATTAGATCAATCAATTGGAGGAATACTTTGAGTATGAAGATATTTAAGATCCTAATAGGGTCAAATTTATGATAGACAAATTGAAGGGTCATGGAAAGATTTGGTGACAAGAGATTCAATTGGAGAGAAATAGAAAAGGAAAAGATAAAAGTCACTAGATGGGATTTGATGATAGCTAAATTGAGTGGAAATTCATTCATGTGGATTAAAAGTTTCATTTGCTAAAGAAAATGCAAGGGTTGAAGCAAGTAGGAAGATCTATTGAGGATTTCTATCATGTTCTCATTAGAACTAGCCATGCAAAATATGATAAAGAGAATGAAATCTATTATCTTAATGGGTTCAGGCCAAGCATTCATGAGGATATGAGTTTGATATAAATTAATAGTATTGAAGGCTCATACAATTTTTCCCTAAGATTTGAGGAAAAGATGAAAATAAGTTTGATAACAAGAATAGTGGAAGAGGTTGCACTCAAAGACCTAGTGGATGGTCTTATGGAGGTCGAATGATGATTAGAAGAACAAGGATGAGGCTAGTAGTGGCATTCATAACTAGACCCTAAAACAATTCAAATTTTTTCCATGACTAGAACAATAGAGATCAAAGAGGAAGAGGTAGGGGTAAGGATCTAGAAGAGGAGGTCTTTATGGAAAATGCTTTCAATGTGAAGAAGAAAGGCATAGAGAATTTGAATAGTCTGATTGCCAAGGAAGGAAAAATATGAATAAAAGGCTAGGCCATAGTTGCACATGTTGATGAAGATTTTAGATCATCACATTCTAAAGATGCTAAAAGATGAGAATTTCTAGTTAATAAAGGGCCCTACAAAGTGCAGAGAATGAATCTTATCAAAGGAGGAACTTGTTTTACACAACGTGAAAATGTGAAGATAAGTATTGTGATGTAATCATTGATGGTGGAAGTACTAATAATACTGTGTTAGAAAAGATGGTTAAATATTTTAAAATGAAGAGGTAGAAATACTCCCATCCATACTATATTTCCTGGGTGTAGGATGACCACAAGGTCATGGTCAATGAAAAGTTCTTATTTAAGTTCAAGGTTGGAAGATACTAGGATGAGGTGCTTTATGATGTCATACCTATGGACATATGTAATATGTTGTTAGGTAGATCATGGTAGTTTGGTAGGAATAATGTACATGATGAGCTTGCAAATACCTACACACTAAAAACGGATGGGGTGAAACATAAGATGAAACCATTGAAGGATATAGATAAATAGGTAAGGAGTGCTTCTTGACTATTTTTTTTGATGGAAAGAACCTACTAGAGTGTATGCAGTGTAAGCATATATGTTCTTCTATGATTCCAAAAGATGGTAAATAGAAGTAGAGGAGGTACCTACAAAAGTTGCAAATTTTTTGGAAGATTTTTTGGATGTTGTATCATATAATATCCTTGATGGATTACCACTGGTGAGGAGGACCAGTCACCAAATGGGATTAATTCTAGGAGCTATTTTTCCAAAAGAGGGAACGCATAGAATGACATCAATAGAAAGAGAGGATTTAAATGGACAAGTGAATGAGTTATTATAGAAGGGGTTGATTTAGGATAGTCTCATTCCATGTGTTCTACTAGTGCTATTAGCACAAAAGAAAAATGAAGAATGGATGTGCACAGATTTATGAGCTATCAAAAAGATCATTACCAAGTACAAGCTTCCATTTCTATTGATGGATGATATTATGGACTATTTAAGCCGAGGTGTATATTAAGTGTGGGTATCATCAAATTTACATTAGAGAAGGGATCAATGGAAGACTACCTTCAAGATAAGTGAAGGATTGTATGGATGGTTAGTCATGTCATTTGGGATAACCATGCATTGAGCATTTTCTTGAAACTCGTGAATGATATATTGAAGGAGTTTCTAGGTAATTTTTTCATTATTTACCACAATGATATTTTGATCTTTAGTAAGAAATTGGAGGAACATTTGATGCATATTTGTAAGGTGTTTGATAAGTTGAGGGAACATTTACATAGTTTTTTGAAGAAGGGGTTGGTTTACGTGGGATTATTAGTTTCAACAAAACTTCTAAAAATTCACCTTGAGAAAGTGAAGGCTATCCTTGAATGACCTACTCCAAGGAGTGCAAATGAGGTAAGATATTTCAATGGAGTGGCTAGTTTTTACAAAAACTTTATCAGAGGTTTTAGTAGTATTTGTTGCCCTTGATTAAAAAAATGGGAGGGGATAGGAATTACTATAAGTGGACTATAGGTGAAGATAAGAGTTTTGATCTATTGAAATAGAAATTTGCAAAGTAGCTTATTTTAGCACTTCTAGATTTTAATAAGGTGCTTCAAGTAGAATTTGATGCTAGTGATATTGCAATAGGAGCTATTTTGAGTCAAGAAGATGAACCTATTTCTTATTTCAATGAGAAGTTGAATGGCTTCAAAAGAAATTATTATGTTTATGATAAGCAATTTTATGCTATAGTTGAGGCATTTAAGAAGTAGAGACACTATCTTCTTCCTAAGGAGTGTGTTTTGTATACCAATCATCAATCTTTGCAATATTTGAATAGTAAAGGAAAATTGAATCAAAGGAATTTAAAATGAGTTGAGTTTTTGCAGAGTTATACATTTTTTTTGAAACATAGGAGTGGGAAGTCTAACAGATTTGCAAATGCTCTTAGTAAAAGAAATTTTTTCTGATAGGCATGTAGATTGACGTGGTTGGGTTCAAAGAACTCAATAATTTGTAACTTGAGAATCTTAATTTTTGTGAAGCTTGGAAGGCTTGTGAAAAATCTATTACACCTAACATGATGAAGTGGTTGGATTTCATAATTCAAGATGGTATGTTGTTTAAGGGAAGTCAGTTGTCCATTCCAAGAAGTTCTATGAGAGAGAATCTCATTAAGAGGAAGCATAGTGGAGAATTGGTTGGACACTTAGGTAGAGATAAAATCATTGCTTTGATTGTTGAGAATTTCTACTAGCCACAGTTGTAGCAAAATGTGGTAGAGATAAAATAAGTTGTTTAGTTGCTGAGGTTATTTACAAAATTTTGTGTTTAATGAAGAATTATTGATCAAGTGTGTTTGGATGTTATTCATAATCATATTCATGTATCTAAGAATATTTTTATTTGTTGAATTGGGTTTAAACTTCTACCATGAACTATAGAATATATTCATATTGATATGAAAAGTACAATTTTCCTTACGATCTCTTCATAATACTAATGAAGCAATAGGCATAAAGACTCTATTTCAACCTAAGTTATTGTATTCTATTTTTCTCCCAACTATTTTACTATAAAATCAAGAAACCTTGATTATAGTAATTAGAGCATGTCTGACATGTCATATGAGTTATTATTTTCTTATCTATATATGACTAAAGGAAGGACACTTGTTGGTTCCTACATTTAAAACTAATTTTGCATATATTTCTTGGTGGTTCCAAAAGATGCTAGCTATAAGTGTAACACAGTAAATCTTCACTTATTAGGAACAAATAGGTAATTATAAGTTGTATCATACAACTTATGTTATCAATAACTATTTAATATCACTATAGTGGTAAGTGATTTATTTTCTTTGGGGTGTTGTTAAGCATGTTCTTTCCCTTAGGTGCCCTCTTTCAAAGGAGAATTTGTTATATTCTATTTTGAGGCAACAAATGTTATAGGAAATTTGTATTACATAGAATTAATATCCTCTAACTTAAGAGGTATGTGTTTACAGGTGTTGCAAGTATATTCATATCTTTGATATGATTTCTATAGATCTCACAAATTTCACTATATGATCACTTAAATAGTTTGACTACTTAGGGGTTTCTAGTAAAAATATCTATATATCCCTTGATACTAGGAAGCTATTTCATCCTTTGACAAAATATCATGATAGTGACACATATTATTCATCCTTAAGATTAGATAAATCTTCTTGTCTTGTAGCTTTCTACATCAAATAGGTCAATAACATTCAACACACCTATTAGAAATTGTCAAAAAAAATTATCCTACAATGAAACATATTTAATAGTAGACTACAGAGTTGAAGAATTCAAAATTTCTAAGTTCATTTGTTTCTATTTCAAGCTTGACCATACCCTCCATCTGACTAAATAGTAATCATATATAATGCTTGACTAGTTATTTAGATCTAAGTTCTTTATTTGAGTAGTTTTTAAGAAGTTATTAGTACTAATATTTTGCTAATGTACTAGGCTTACTTCTTTACTCATCTTGTGCCAATCAACCAATCACATAAGTTTAGCATTCTATTACATATGTGTTTCTAGTTAAATATGATGAGAGGCTATTAGTATTATCTAGTAATGGATGATGCATTGGAAACCATTTAATATGGATTGGAAAAAAATCAAACGATTAGATAATATTGATTGGTGAATCCATCATTCTCACAAAAAAGTTCCTTTGAAATTTAGAGATGCACTACATAGGCTCAACTATACAATTTTACAATGAGATCTGTATCCCTATAAATTTTACAATGTGAAAACTTCAAACAAGAAAGGGCTCTTTAGCAAGAGGACCAGTGGCCATGAAACCCTTTCAATCACTTTATGGTTAAATTGTCAAAATATCAAGTTTAATCCTTCAATTGTTACACGAACTCAAAGTATTTACCAAAATTGTTGCAGGGTTTAAAATATCAATATTTTCATGTAATTAGTTTGTTTCACAAGAACCTAGCACTAATGCAAACATTGCAAAAATTGATGCACTCACTTTCAAGTCAACTTTCCTAAATTTGATAAGGTTTGCATTTCAAATCTGTTTGGGTAATAGAGGGGGTGTGATATCTTCAATGAATTCCTAAAATTTAATTAATAAAAAATAGTATTTTGAGAAAAATAAATAACATGACTACTAAAAGGATTTTTGTTTCAATCCCTTTGGACCTAATATCTACTTTCAATGTCCAAACTTTACAACAACTAAGTAGTAGTGTGACCTTATTTAATGACCCTTAATTACTTTTTGATTACTCATGTTTGAATGCTTACCACTACTACCACTATAATGAATATAGATAATATAATTTGAATCCTTTAAATATGAGGTTGCTTTTTAAAACAATATATGTTTTTAAAAAATTATATTTATTTACGAGAGTAAAAATCTAAACTTATAATTAATATCAACTAAAATCTTGCACTTTTTGGTATAAGTACTAGTGATTATAGCTTACGTATAAGCTTTACATTGTTCTAGATTAAGATTTACATGATGATACATGTTTATAGACCTACACTTTTATTCATGTTGAAAATGTAACATCTCTCAAACATTTTCCTTACATTTCTTACATTTTCTGTGAATGCTAAGTGCTAGTAATTATAAATCTAAATAGCTAATAACTATAACTTACATGTAAGTTGTACATTGTTCTAGATTAGATTTACATTATGATTAATGTTTATAGACCTTCACTTTTATTCACTTTGAAATCAAACATTTCCCTTACATTTCCTCTCAATCCTAAGTACTAGTAATTATAATTTTGAATAGATAATAACTATAGCTTACATACAAGCTTTACATTACTCTAGATTAACCATGTCACCAACACTATCACTCGCAGTAGTGCTGCTCTGATTTGTTCGATTGTCAACAAGCACAAGGGTCATGAGATTGTTCTATCTTCCCTTCAAGAATTAACACCACCTACCCCATGGTTGGTCTCATCTCTATAAGGAAGAAAAGGTGTGCAGAATCACTTCCTACACTAATCTTTGAGAGGTCAATTATGCAAATTCAACTAATTATTAAAGAGATATCAAGAAATGCATAATAACTTAATCAAAATAATAATGAAATCATAACAAAATGATTACTATGGGGGAAACCCTTCTAGGAGAAAAACCCCACCCTCCAAAACCTACACAATCTATTCTCAAATCTAGAAGATTACAATACACTTGCAATGCAAGTTCTTATAGGAGCACATGACCACAACTCAAAATCAGATTTAGACTCAAAGAGACTTCTTCTAGTACCAATATTGCAAACTTAATTCGATGATACAAACATCTCCCCAAGCCCTCCTTTTATAGTGATTTGTCACTTAGAAACCATTTGTGGTTTTTCAAAACCATGGGCCAAAACCATGGGCAAAAAAAAATGCCACATGTTACCCACTTTTAATTTGTAACTCCAAGAATATCATTTTTGTCCATAATTTTGTCCTTTAGTTTAGACCCCCTTAAAAGTCATATAATGAGTTGTTTATACTCTAAAAATACTCCTTCTACATTGTTCTAGCACCTTTTTAACAACTCATAAACCTTTTTCCAACTCGTAAACATGTGGAAAACTTCCACAAACAAATTCTAGAATTTTCTAAAGTTATTTTTTTATTTTTTTATTTTTTTATTCTGACTAAAATTTTCTAGAGTTTTCTGTAAAAAGTTTGCAAGGTTGAGACACAGTTCTCAACACTCTCTTCATTTCTTTCAATGTAGAGCCATGCAACAACACTTTCTCTTCTCACCTCTTCAATATCTTCCTCCTCAGCAACATCCTTTCCCAAAATAGTAATCACATTCCCTAGACTAATTTGGGTTGTAGCCCATGGTGGAATGTAATACATACTTGAATCTTGCATGTTTGAATCCAAGGTTCTTCTCTCAAAAATGATTTCCAAGAGTGTCATACCAAAGTTTTATACACTAACCTATGGAGTTATGGGAACACTGAAAGTCCATTTTGGAGCTAAATAACCTTTCACTCCCCTCATTGTGGTCAGAGTACAACTTAAATCTCTACTCACAAGCTTTGCAAACCCGAAATCAGCAAACTTGAGGGAAAAATCAGCATCAACCAGAATGTTCTCAGACTTTACATCATTGTGAATGATGCAATCTTTTTATTCCTTGTGGAGATAAAAAAAAGCTCGAGTAGTGTCTTCTTTTTACTTTTGGAGCCACTAGTGAAGAGTATGGAATTCACTGCCCAAAGAAACAGTATCTCTGGCCTGGACTACTATTGCTATAGAGCTACTTATTTAATAAATACAACAACTGCAAAAACAAATTGTAACTAGGATTTTACGTACTTCTCATCCATCACCAAATTTTGAGCCATTGATCAAACCTCCCTTAGGCTTTATTAAAGGAAGAAGTTGGAAACATAAATGTTCTTTGAGAATAAATGTCATGGAGGACCATGGTAGGAGCACAAATGGTGGCAATACAAGTGCTCATAAAATTAACTAATCTAAAAAGAAATTATGTGTAAGTTTCATGTATGACTTTATTGAGGCTATGAAACATATTTAAACTAACAGTTGCATGTTTTTGTATGTGCAATGAGAAGCCGATAGAGGTGATATGTTTAGTGTAATGCATTGTCATTACATTGATAAAAAATAGTGGACATGAATAACTTTGAACTCTAATTTCTTAAAATAGAAATGAAGAGTAAGAAAGATTGTGTAATATTATAAATTCTAAGTGATAATTGACTTGTAGAAATTGCTAATATATTGGCATTTGAAAATGGAAAAGCAAGGTATTTATTGGAATCAATTTATTTATGTATTGTGCATAGAGCATCATTAAAATTAATTAAATCAATGGTAAATAAAGTGAAATTCTTTTTTATACCTGTGAACAAGCTGATTTAATTTTAACCAATTTAAATATTGTGTGCAAATAAAATGGTAAAATTATTAATATGTATTTATTTTTGAGTAGTACACAACATGAATTTATGCATGTATTCTATTCATAATAAATATGTAACTAAATTTACATATACAAGAATATAATAGCTCACAATTTGAAACATTAGTCCTAATAAAACACCTTTAAATCTTAATTCACAAACCAATTTTTTTCCATTTTTAGTTACTTTAATTATTAATTTTAATAGATCCTTTTTTTACATATTTTAAAATTAAAATTGCTAAATAGAAAACATATATATATATATATATAATGCATGTTTAAATGATTAATTCTAGATTTTAATATAATCTTTCTATACTTTTATACATAAGAAAAATTTCCATTTTTTTTGCACATAATTAAATTTTCTTTTAAAAACTTATTGACCCATGAATAGCTTTTAAGTGTAATCTATATTATAATAGAAACTTTCTAAACTTTTTAATATGTTTTAGATTTTTTTCTTTCTAAATTTGAGTTACTAAATAATAAATAGAAACATTTCAATCTAAATTTTAATAAATTATTACTATATTTACATGTTTGACAAGTACTTGTATTCTTTTTAAATTCAAATTATGAAATAAATAACCACTAATAGAAATATGAAAGATTATGGTCCAATTGTACATTCTTACAATCTATTAATGTTCTTACATAATGGGTGAACCTTTAAAAAAAAATTATAACATTTTTGAAATAATCTCACTAATACAAACTTAATGTAATCCATTTTCATTTTAAATCTGATGTAAAATGTATGAATTACATCTAAGATCAAATTTAAATTTTGGTTAATCTTGGATTGAAGTCACAATTTTTAGATCAAAAGTTTCAAAAAGTTGTAGTCCATTTTCTTATTTAGAAATTCAATCATAGACCTCTAACATCTTATATATTTTATAGTTGAGTCATGAGATAGTACAATCATTTTTTGAAGTATAAATAATAAATTGCCCCACTAATCAAAGTGAGTAAGATGCATTCAGAAGCCTCTAAAAGGATACTAGAGTAGTAGAGCAAAAATGAGGAATGAGTGATCCCTCTAGAATGAATTGTCTACATTATGATAAATTAATCTCAATTATATCCTATATTTTCAACTATATACAAACTAACAAAATGCAACAATGACACAATATAGAGCATATCTTAAAATATTTATGCATGCATTATGGTTATCAGATCTAACCAATCTACTCAAGTAAGAAAACTACAAATGATGAGCCTACAACCACTATATATTGTGTCTTTCTCATTTCTCTCTGTTTATTTAATATTGACTGCTTTAGATTAATCTCAGCATACTATTAATTAAGAAATATGAAACACTATAAGTAGTTACCTTCTCCACCTAAATATTCTTATTAACCGAGGAATATTGAGCCCATACTGATTTCATTGTATACTTGAGTGTATGAAAAAAGTGCTTCTTTGTCTTCTCTTGTGTTGGTTTCATTTATAACAAAACATGATTGAGTTAAACAATAAGGAAATTATTAATTTATTAATGTGATGAAGAAAATATAATAGAAATAGAAAAAAGAAGAAAGTGGAATTGATTTATTTCCATAATTTTAATTTTTTTCTATAATTTATGTGGGAGAAGAATAGAAAGAAAGAAATAGAAATATGGGAAACAAATCAAATAGTAAAAAAATAGTTGTAATTAGCCAAAAATAAATTTTAATGGTCGGGGCTGATAGTTTTTCGACAAAAAAATATAAAAACTGGGAGCGAAGCTCCCACATATAAGCCTATTAGCTTAATTATTGGGATGAATACTATGGAATTGAGTCTACAAGTTTCCTTTTTTCGTTATGACTTCAATTCAAAGCATTGTCAACACACTAGTCTTTTATAAAAATTCCTCCAATCGGATAATAGTGAGTATTCAGTACCGTACACTTTCATAATATCTCCATATGAACATTAATACAATATCTATTGTGCAATATATATAGACATAATTATCTCATATAGATTTGAAAGCTAGAGAATCAAAATATTAAATTGATATTGCAAATGAAAAAATACTAAAATATAAAGAGTAAACAAAAAATACTAATGATCTTCATTATATTGCACCATGGCTTACAAAGCATTTGATATTATTGAACTTCCTAAAATTACTATTGGAAATAGTTCTTACACACCAACAAAAAAATTGTAATAATTTCTATTTTTTAATGGTCTAAAACCATCTGAAACCATCCAACTTATGCAATATTCTAGGAGATTATTAAGATGGCTTCATGGAAAACAAAATTGAAGACTTAATACTAGAAACATTCTTATGAATCTTGTCCTATTAGATGATGGTCAAATTATAGTAGACTTAAAATGCATATAGATATAATCATAATTGAGAAGTAAGAAGAAATGAAAATATACCTTGAAGAAATGTAATGTCTTCAGCAAGAGTATCATGAGGGTTGAAAGGCCCAACTATTTATACAAAATAGATAGAAAGAAAGAAAAAATGTTGAAAGAGAAATAAAGAAAAAAAATACTTCAAAGAAGATAATATCTAACAAATAAGAAGTAGATAGAAATAAATAAATATATGTTTTAGAAAGAAAGAAAAAAGTAGATTGAGGTGTTTGAGTACTCCTACTACCCCTTATTTACATGACATAAATCATATATATATATATATATATATATATATATATATATATATATATATATATATATATATATATATATAATGTTAATAAATGTTACGTGAATATAATGATTGATGTCAATTATTGACGAATGTTTATATGCAATAATTAATTGTATTTTGTGTTAATGAATGTTATTTGATTATAATGATTAAACAATATAGTTCTTAAATGAATGAACTAAATATTTACTTAGTTGTTAATGAATAATTTAGAGTGATTATAGAGAGGAGAGGCCAAATGAGCTTCCACCTTCATGTCTTTGGCCTTGTTAAGTAGAGAATTTGAAAGGATTCTCGAAACCAAGTGAAGCTTAAGCTAAACCTATTAAAACTAAACACCAATATATGGTCCCATCATCAAGTGGCTAGAGAACTTCACCATAGTCACTATTGACTATCATTTCTTCCATGTTGATGTAGAAGTGTCCAATTGACTCTTACACACACACGCACACACATATACATATATACATGTATATATATATACACACATATATACATATACATCCATATATATATATATATATATATATATATATATATATATATATATATATATATATATATATATATATATATATATATATATATATATATATATATATATACATACACACAGACATTGATATATATTAGAATATTTAAAATTCATGACTATTTCATTAATGTAATATTTATTCATTTACATGAGGAAACCAAAATTAATTATGTAGATTTTATTCTCTTTAAAATAGATAGTTTCAATTAGGTTTATTAGATAGTTTCATGATATTATCTTAGCCTAAATAAACTATTTTGATTTTAATTTATAATATAATTAATATGTGGCATATTAATGTAATCTACTAAAAAAATAACCTTTCTAATAAATCATTGCAATGTTATGATAAATCATATTGATTAAAACTAAACATCCTAGATTTGTTATGTATCTATAGTAATGATGCATTCATTTCATCTAAAAGTTTGCATTATAATATCAAATACTAGAAGGTATATAGAGTGTGAAATGAGTCTCCTTAAAAGTAATCAAAGGTGATATTATTATTTCCCAATTACTTTCCCTAGCATGCCACTTTGTAGAGGATAACTAGATTAATAGGAATGATTTGTTTTAGTTAGTTTTGATTGGTTTGTAGAAATCTTTGTTGAAATTGGATGAATGTATTTGATGTATTTATATAACAGCCAAAAAAGGGGGGTTATGTACATTAAGAAATTTCTTTGCTAGTGTTTAAAAATAAAATAATATTATCATTGCCAACAAAGGTAGTTTTTTTTTAAGCCGTGTGAAAAAATATTGTGGATTTATCACTAGTGGCAACTTAAATTGACTGCTTTCTTTGCACCAAGTAAGGCCATATGAAAAATCAAAGTTAAAGGCCTAATGTGGCATCCCAAATCTATAGAGTACAATATTTTTCTTAAATGTATTAAATATAATCGAGCTCACATTGTCTAATACATCAAAAATAAATTTTGATCATGAGATTATAGAAAAAAAATGGACAATATAAAAAAAATGAACGAACTATTAATACAAAATATTTAATTTATATAAATAAAGATATTATCTATAAAAAAACATATAAACAAAACATTGAAAGTATGTTATAATGAAACAATAAGTATTAACCTTTAACCTTGCCAAGTAGACAAAGCTCACTTTAATTAAAAATCTTAAATCACCATTACACTAAGCGATAACAAGTGAATATGTTTATAGTGATCATCCAAATATCAAGAAGTTCCAGCAATGCTTTAAAGAATTCTAAAACCCTAGCTTTATTAGTTCCTGCCTACAAGAGAATACTAATGGAATCATTCGATGCAAATCCACAATTAATTTAGTCAATAATATGTAAACATTTGTGAAACACTTATACATGTCCTATCTTAATAGATTTATGCATACTTTTAACATATTATATTAATTAATTATCTTGAACTCTATTGATAGAGAGGGAAAAAGGAAATGAGAAAAATAATATTTGTTACAAATAATTACATAATTTTCTAAACTCTTCCTGCAGTAGTGTTGGATATTTTGAGAAGTCTCGAAGCTTCTCACAAGTGGCTAAGTCCTTGCTAAACATAATTCTAGAAATTTTATTATGCTTCATGAAAGGTCAAAACCTGATTATTCTGTCAGTTTTGTGGCAAGGGTGAATTGTGATGAGGTTGTTCAAAGACATGACACCTAAGCTAGCCATGCAAAGGCGCATCAGTGCAAACCATGAACTCCTTAGCAAAATCAGGGACTACTAGAATTGGTGCACTAGTAAAACATTCCTTAAGTTTTTGAAATGCTACCTCGCACTCATCTGTCCACACAAATTTCTTCCCTTTTCTCTGAAGAGATGTGATAGGATGCGTTATTTTGGAGAAATTTGACACAAATCTGAAGTAATAGCTTGCTAAGCCCATGAAACTTCTAACCTCGGACACATTCGTAGGTGTTGGCCAATCAACAATAGCTCAAATTTTGGATAGATCTATAGAAATTCCATCCCCTAAAATGATATGCCCCAAGTAACAAATCTCCGATTTGAATAATTTGCACTTCTCAAGATTGGCATACAGTCTGTTCCTATGAAGGCATTCCAAAACCTGCTTTGAATGCTACTTGTGATCCTCAGCAGAGCTAGAATACACCAAAATATCATCCAGAAAAACCACTACAAACTTGTCTAGGTAAGTTCTAAACACACCATTCATTAGGCTCATAAAGATAGAAGGTGCATTTGTTAACCCAAAAGGTACCACTATGAATTCGTAGTGTCCATATGTGGTGCGAAAAGTTATCTTATAAATATCAGCTTCCTGGATTCTAAGTTGATGATACCTAGATTTCAAATCAATCTACGAAAAGACTCGAGCACCCTTGACTTGGTCAAGCAAGTCATCAATTCTAGGCAAAGGATACTTGTTCTTAATAGTGACCTTGTTTAACTATCTATAATCGATACAAAGTCTTAAGGAGCTGTCTTTCTTCTTGACAAAGATTACTGGAGCACCCCATGGTGAGACACTAGGACGAATCAAACCTTTTTCCAAAAGCTCCTCCAACTGAAATTTAAGTTCAACCAGCTCTTGAGCTGTCATCCTGTATGGAGTCTTGGAAATTGGTTCCGTTCCTGGCACTAAATCGATTCAAAAATCAATTTCTCTTCTCGGAGGTATTCCAAGAATCTCCTCAACAAGAACATCCAAAAAAACTCTGCAAAACTGGATGATCGAGAGAAGATATCTTAACCATAGAACCTTCTAAATCATTTACCAAAATGGCAAACAAATTGCAACCTTTCCGATCACACCTTACCAATTGCTTGGCAGAAATTGTCCACAAAGAGATGGGTCTCTTGATTCCAGCGATAACCCTAGCTGATCCAGAATCATCAACACAATGGATTATCTTATCCTTACAATCCAAAATAGCTTGATGTTGTTCTAACCAATCCATACCCAAAGCTATGTCATACGATCCTAAAGGTATAACCCTACGGTTTATTGAAGCAGTAAAAGATTTCATACGAATCTTACAATCAAGAGCAACAATATCAGCATTCACCTTAGATCTTGATGCTAACTCCACTTGCCATCTGTTTCTTGTCTTAACCACAGGAACTCCACTATGTGCAACTAAAGTAGAAGAAATAAATGATCCTGTAGCTCCAGAGTCAAATAAGATAGATACTTTCATACCTTGAGTATTACCCTGAGCTTCAATAACCGTGTTCTGGTGTTCGGCTTGCTTCTGATCCAGGGTTGCAAAGATATGGTGGTTCCTGGTAGAATCTCCACTTGTCACTTTAGACCTAGCTGGCTTAGGACCAACCTTCAGCTTGTCCCAGTTAGGGCACTAAGACTGATAATGACCCAACTAACCACAATGAAAACACTCAATAGATTTCCTGAATCCCATGATCTGACCAGAAGGATTAGGAGATGGATTGTTACTCTGCACACTCTAAGGTGGTTGAGATGGTCTAGGCTGTTCTAAACGTTTGGAATCCTTATCAAACTTAATCTTCTTGAATATCCCACCTGAAAATCCTAATTTCGAACTACTCTGTTGAGGCTTTTGACTCTTACTGACATTCAGAGTAGGTGGATTCATGCTGGTTTTGTATGAAGCCCCATGATAACCAGACTTCATCTCAATCAGCTTTGCTTGCTCTGAAGCTTCCTGCATAGTCAAAGGTCAGAAAGTTCTCACTTCCTCCCCAACCTTGGGCATAAGTCCTCTGATGAAGTGTTGTATCATGGCCTTATCATTTTCAGCCCACCCAGAAAAATTTTTAAGCTCGTAGAACCTATGTTCATAAGCTTCCACTGTAGAGCCAGATTGCATAATCTGAAAGAACTCCTCTGCATGGGCCTGTTGCTAATATTCAGACATAAACGTCTCCTTGAATCACTCTACAAAGAGATCCCAAGTAACTAGAGATATATCAATGTCAACCTTCTCCAAATCCTGTTCCCAACACAAGGAACAAAAACCCCTCAATTGCATAACCGTCCATCTTATCTTCAAGTTACTCAAGTAACAGTGTAAGACAAAGCATTGCTCAATATTCAGCAGCCAAGCTTCTACTGCTGTACCCTATTCTATACCATAAAATAACAACCCTTTCATCTTGGAAAGATCCTTGAGCTGAGCTCTTACCACTGGATCTTCTTCTACATGAAGGTTAATACCCTGCACAAGAGGTCTCTTATCATTCACTCCCCCACTAGGAATCTGGTTGTTAGTCTCAATATTATTGAGACATTCCAGTATCCTCTAAAGTACCATTGCTTGGTCTGCCTGGTTATCCTGGTTGTTTCCAATGCCAACATTATGATCAAACTGACCAATGCCAGCAAGGTTATGCTCAGGAATTGTTAGGATAAACCACGGACAGAAATAAAAACTACATGCAAATATAACCAATAACAGAAAATAATAGAACACACAGAAATGAACACAAGGCACCAAGATTTAACGTGGTTCACCCAATCCCTGGGCTACGTCCACCAAACAGCAAGTCCGAACTTATTACAATCCAGTGATTACAACCTGATTACAATCCGTAATCCCTTACAGCTCAATACCACCGCAAGAACCAATTTCGTATATCCATATCAAAAATACCCAACCCTAAGCCCTTTTTATACAAGTATTAAACCGCTTTAGGGTTATAACATGTCGGCCATATGTCGGCCATAATATGTCGGCTACCATGTTGATGTCGGCTACTTCCAAAAATAAAATTTTCTATTTATGAAGTATGTACAGTACTTTCCTGATCAGTCACCACAATCTAACAATCTCCCACTTGGGGACTGATCAGGCTCCACACTAAACAACAATCTCCCACTTGGAGACTGATCCTGTAGCAATACAACTACCGCATGGGGCTCCCACTGGATCAAACCACCCTGGACTCTGTTGTTCTTTTATTCACATTGAGTCTAAAAGACCAACTGAAGCTGAAGAGGAGTTCAGCTTCTCCCTTGTGAAAACCTTTGTCAACATATCTGCTGGATTTTCATTGGTATGTATCTTCTCCAGCTTTAACTGTCCATCCTCCAAAACTGACCGAATGAAATGGTACCGCAACTGTATGTGTTTGGTCTTAGAATGCAGAGCTAAATTCTTAGCAAGATGAATGGCACTCTGACTATCTGTGAACAAAAAATTATCCTTCTGAGGATGTCCCAATTCTTCCAAGAAGAACTGAAGCCATATCATCTCTTTGGCAGCCTCTGTAGCAGCAACATACTCTGCCTCTGTAGTGGAGAGAGCATTAATCTTCTGTAGCCTAGAAACCCAGCTCACGGCTGCCCCACCAACAGTAAAGACATAACCTGCAGTACTCCGCCTGGTATCAATATCCCCAGCCAAATCTGAGTCAACATAGCCCTGTAAATCAGTAGTAGAGCCCCCAAAGTGTAAACACTTATTGGATGTTCCTCTCAAATATCTGAGAATCCACTTGACAGCATTCCAATGCTCAAAACCTGGATGACTCATATACCTGCTAACGACTCCCACTGCATGTGCAATATCTGGCCTAGTGCATACCATAGCATACATCAAACTTCCTACAGCTGAAGCATAGGGTACCTTGGACATCTTATCCTCCTCTTCCTGTGTCTTGGGACACATCTGCTTAGTCAATTTCAAATGACCAGGTAAAGGTGTGCTGACAGCTTTAGCATTCTCCATAGAGAAACGTTGCAACACCTTCTCAACATAATCAGCTTGAGATAGTGTCAATGTTCTGTTCTTCCTATCTCTGCAAATCTTCATACCAAGGATTTGTTTTGCTGCCCCCAAATCCTTCATAGCAAATGCATGTGCTAATTGGCGTGTCAGCCCCTTAATATGATCCATGTTAGACCCAGCTATAAGCATATCATCAACATATAAACATAAAATAATGTAGCTATCATCATCCAACCTCTTAAAATAAACACAGTAATCTGAATGACACCTATTATATCCATGCTCATGCATAAAACTGTCAAATTTCAGATACCATTGCCGAGGTGCTTGCTTCAGGCCATATAAACTTTTCTTCAATTTGCACACTAAGTTCTCCTTACCGTTGATCTCAAAACCCTGTGGCTGAGCCATATATATTTCTTCATCCAAATCACCATGAAGAAAGGTTTTTTTAACATCCATCTGCTCTAAATGCAAATCTTCAGTAGCCACAAGACTTAAAACAGTACGAATAGAAGTCATTTTAACAACAGGAGAAAATATTTCATCAAAATCAATTCCTTTTTTCTGTGCAAATCCTTTTACAACTAACCTGGCCTTAAATCTTTTCTTACCTCCTTCCTCTTCTTTCAACCTGTAAACCCATTTATTCTGTAAAACCTTTTTACCTGCAGGCAACTTGCACAAATCCCATGTCTTATTTTTCAGCAAAGAGTCCATTTCATCTTTCATTGCAGACTCCCACTGAATCTTAGTATCCACCTGCACAGCTTCATCATAACTTTCAGGTTCACCAGCATCAGTAAGTAAAATAGAATACAAAGAGGGAGAAAACCTTTGTGGAGGTCTAATTGGCCTTGTTGACCATCTAACATTCACTGGTGTATGTGGTATTTGTTGTTGCGGTTGTTGCACATCATGAGGAATGGCTGGAACATCAGCTTTTGGAGTATCATCCAGCACTACATAATCATCTTCTTTCTTCTCATGTTGCTGCAACAGATCTTTGTACAACACTTTTTCATTGAATATGACATCCCGGCTTCTTATAATTTTATGATTTTCAAAATCCCAAAGCCTATAACCAAATTCATTAATGCCATATCCAACAAAGACACATTTCTTTGATTTAGCTTCTAGCTTGGTTCTATTTTCAGAGTCTATATGAGCAAAAGCTTCACAACCGAAGGTCTTGAGAAAAGAATAACTCACCTTCTTACTAGTCCATGCTTCCTCTGGAATACCACAGCCCAAAGGAGTAGAGGGACCTCTATTAATAAAATATACTACAGTATTGATAGCCTCCGCCCACATGTGTAAGGGCAACCCAACATGCAACCTCATGCTCCTTGCGTGCTCCATTATAGTCCTGTTCATGCGTTCAGCCACTCCATTTTCCTGTGGAGTCCTTGGAACAGTTTTTTGTCTACGAATACCATTAGTGGAGCAATAATCTTCAAATTCATGACTGCAATACTCACCACCATTATCAGATCTGAGACATTTTAATTTCTTACCAGTCTCATTTTCAACCAAGCATTTCCATTTCTTAAAAGTTTGAAATACATCAGATTTCTGTTTAAGGAAATAAACCCATACTTTTCTAGTTGCGTCATCAATAAATGTAACATAATAATGAGAGCCACCAAGGGAAGATACCTGAGCCGGTCCCCATACATCTGTATGCACAAGTTCTAATTTCTCCTTTTTGTTTTCCTTCCCTGTCTTTACAAAACTCACTCTCTTTTGTTTTCCATACACACAACTTTCACAGAAATCCATATTCACACATTTTAGACCTGGTAAAACTTTCCTTGAATGAAGTACTTTCATACCTTTCTCACTCATGTGCCCAAGTCTATTGTGCCACAGCGCTGTATCAGAATCCACAGCAGCTATTTGTTCTCCCTGCTCATCTGTAGTAATTGTTCCTGAATATTCATTTTTCTCTGAAACAATCAAAGTAGAAGGAACAATATGACCTGTACAAAGATATAAGGTGCCTACTTTCACACCTTTTGCTACTACAAGGGAACCTTTTGAAACCTTCCAATTTTTATCATTAAAAGTAACTACACAACCCTCATCACCGAGTTGCCCTACTGAAATTAAATTTCTACTTAGTTTTGGAACATGTCTTACCTCATGTAGTAGCCAATGATTCCCATTCTGCAACTTAATCTTAATTTTTCCCTTTCCAAAAATCTGACAGGGTTCATTATCCCCCAAATAAACAAGCCCAAAATCCCCTTGGACATAATCAATGAAATAACCTCTATGAGGTGTAGCATGAAAAGAAGCACCAGAATCTAAAACCCATGAATCATCAACACTCTCTAAAGACAGAAGCAAAGCATCCTCTTCGGATTTGTTACTTACCACATTTGCCTCTTTGTCTCCATCTGATTTATCTCCTTCATTTTTCTTTCGAGTCCAGCAATCTTTGTTTTTGTGCCCTGGTTTCCCACAGTACCAGCAATCATTTGGTCCTCTCGATTGAGACCTCCTCCCCTTTGACTTTCCTCTTGATTTCCCATGATTTCCAGAGTTACTTCCTCTTTCAGTCGTTCTGCCCCTACTTTGTGCATTTAAAGCACTTCCTGATGTAGATCCACCTGAGGATTTTCTACGAGTTTCCTCACTTAAAATAACACCGATCACATCATCATATTTTAGGGTACTAGATCCAGGAACAGAATTACTCACCGCCATTACCAAGCCATTCCAGCTTTCAGGCAAAGAACACAAAATCAAGAGAGCCCTAATTTCTTCATCAAAATTGATACCCACAGAAGATAATTGACTAGTAATAGTATTAAACTCATTTAAATGATCTGCAACAGATCCACCTTCTGCCATTTTCATATTAAATAAACGCTTCATGAGAAATACCTTATTTGAAGCGGAGGGCTTTTCATACAGTGTCGCTAGGGTTTTCATCAAATCTTCTGTCGTCTTTGCTTTTGTAATATTAAATGCCACCGATGGTGCCAAGCATAACCGAATGCTTCCAAGTGCCTTTCTGTCCAAAAGATCCCATTCAGCCTTTGACATAGTTCCCTGATTCTTGGCTTTTCCTTCCAACGGCTTCCACAAATCCTTCTGATATAAATAGTCTTCCATTTGCATCTTCCATAACTGGAAGTTCTGCCCATTAAACCTATCAACCCTCAGCTTACCATCATCTGCCATTGCTCCCACTCAACCGTGAGACTTTCCTCCAGAGGATAACTGAGAAACAACTAGGCTCTGATACCACTTGTTAGGATAAACCACGGACAGAAATAAAAACTACATGCAAATATAACCAATAACAGAAAATAATAGAACACACAAAAATGAACACAAGGCACCAAGATTTAACGTGGTTCACCCAATCCCTGGGCTACGTCCACCAAACAGCAAGTCCGAACTTATTACAATCCAGTGATTACAACCTGATTACAATCTGTAATCCCTTACAGCTCAATACCGCCGCAAGAACCAATTTCGTATATCCATATCAAAAATACCCAACCCTAAGCCCTTTTTATACAAGTATTAAACCACTTTAGGGTTATAACATGTCGGCCATATGTCGGCCATAATATGTCGGCTACCATGTTGATGTCGGCTACTTCCAAAAATAAAATTTTCTATTTATGAAGTATGTACAGTACTTTCCTGATCAGTCACCACAATCTAACAGGAATGCCACGTCCTCGAGTTCCTCTAGTGATAGGAGGCATGATAGCAACCTACAAACAATAAACTATTAATAAACATCGATAACAGGTCAAACCCTATAACCCAAGAGTCCTGGTTATTCTGACCACAGTCTGATACCAAATGTAATGCTACACTAAGCAAAACCCAAAATTTTGAAACAAAGAACAAGTACAAAGAACATAACAATTTTTTTTATTTAATTCAACTTAATACAAGTACAAGTACAATGATTGAACCACTCTCAATCTAGAAACCTCAATCAAAAAGATGATATCATCTAAATATGCTTCCATTAAGATGCCAATACATATAGAGTTCTTTACAATAATGAAGTACAATAACATTCTTAAACACCTATGTCCAACATATGGACCCTACTAGTAACAAATATTGTTTCAAGAAGTAACATCAACAGTCATCCTTAGCTACTTGTTAATCAACTTGAAGCACCTAAAAAACACATAGAAATGCAACACAACACAAAGGGGGCTCAGTACACACTGAGTTGAAAAGCATAATCCACTTGCATACATGTTAGAATAAACATATACATAGCCATAATGCAGATATTTGATCCACTTAACATAGTGCAATTCCAAAATTAATATGCAAGAAGTAAACATTTCCTTATCAATGCAAAATTAAACTCGCACTAAGAATAACTCGTAAATGAATCATATATATACTGAGGTGTCATCGTTATGGCACTAAGATTTTGCATCCATATATGGTATGCTCATAGTCAATCTATTATACATGTCCATGACAGAATAGAGATTTTCCTTGTTCTCCGTACTTAACCATATAGGTTTAAGTCATAAGTAAGGCCAATTATCTTTTAATATATAATTAACCCACCCAATTTATTTTAAAGTTATCACTAAATTAATTAATTGAATAAGATAAACCAAATTTATCAAACCCAATATATGTTCATCACAGCTATTCTTAAAATACACATCAAACAGATTCACAAAAGAATGTACATGCAACAGATATAAAATCAGTATACAACATGATACTACATCCTTTAATCCATTTGTAACACATCTTATTCTGCCAATTTCAAAGGTATAGATAGATAATTATAACAACAGAAACAAAACCTATAGTGTCAAGATTACGCAAATACATTTGAACTATTATCTCAGCTCAACGATACTTACTTAATCTTAATACCATACATTCAATTTCCTGCTGACATAACCATCTACACTTAACTTCAAAATGACCAAGATAAAAAATAAAAAATGTATATGATATTCTTGTTTTAAATGACATATCATCAAACATATAACATAATCTGCCTCAATACTTGAAACAACTTCCATTTCAATTATGAACTGAAAACATCTTTACAATAAAAGAATTCTATTTTAGACATCTTATCTCAAAATGATCCATAAATTCAAATTAGACACTTTATAACAAAATTAAACATAATAGAAACTAAGTACAACCAATGCTTAACAAATGACCATTAACAATGTTATTAAATACTCAAGTGTCTATTGAAGTTATACCCAAAATATGATTCACAAAATGCAATATAACTTTCAGCATGCCATCAACCAAAAGTAAATAGGATGCAAAATCCCTAATCTTAGATGCACACTAATTGTTCACATAATGTTGCCCTCGATAACCATTCACAATAGTCATCTTTTCCATCCAACAATTAAAACACAACTAAATATAAATTCATAATTCCATATTAAAAATTATTTCATTTTTAACAATATGTAAATTATGTTGTCACATCAAGTTCTCTACTTGATTCGAGCTTTCTCTTAACTATTTGATTTAATGTCACACCTGCTGTTGATAACAACAATAACTAAGTTTCCAAAAACTTATGATTACCATAACAGTTGATAAGAAATTTGAACCACTTTACATTTCAACATTATCGGTTGTCAACAACATTTAAAACTCAATAACACTATACTGATAATCGCCAATACAACATTGTTTATGTTTCCTGCTAACTGTTTGACCAAATGCCTGCCCCAGTTTCATGTATAGTTATTCGATAAGTTGTCTATGTTATAGGTTTCATGTAACTCACATACCATTTAGGACTATTTTATTACCCATGTTTTAAAAAAATCATTGTGGGTCAAATGTAACTTCACACTCGTGTTTATACTTTCATAAAACAATACACCTCCAAACTCATGCAAACTGTAAAACAATAACTATGTCTCAACCATCATAGAAGCTTTTCAATATTATAAGTATATCCACGGTCCATGCAAAACACTAAAATTGTAAGTGCAAATTCCTTATTGGTTCAACTCGGTTAATCCCATGTTATTGCAAACAACGACACAAGTATTTATATAAACTATTCTACCTAAAACTCGAGCCCAAACCAAAATCTAATTTTTATTATGATTGCGTCCTATGTCGTGTGTCAACTATATGAAAAAATGCCAACATCTCACATGGTGGTGAAACACACAAAAGATAATCTTAGATTTACATAACTGAATATGGAGAACTTGATTTAACAACCACAAAATCCAAATGCAAACAACAATACATGATAGTACATAATACCCATAGCCAATTTGTCCAATCCTGCATACACCCATGCTTGGGTATCGATACATTTTAAAAAAAAATTGCAGCATCTACTAATTCCTTCAAACAAATTAACACTCAAATAACAGTAAAGGAGTAGGTAAGAAAATGCCCCCTACCTCAAACCACAGTAGGTGGAAAAAAACTCGACACGAAGCTCTGCAATAAAACTTGCTGCCAAAGCCCCAAATGCCCAAGTCAAAACAACACTTCCAAACTGGAAACACCGATATGCAACAGAGAGATAATGATTGGTAGAGCGAAACCCAACAATGCTTGGCCCCATAAGTATGAATGCCTTTTCAACAAATTCCTCCATGATGCTGATTCTTAGCAACATGCATCACAAAGGCATAATAGAATAGAGCAATGCGGCCAAGTTTTCGGCCCAAATACAATAATAAACCCAACTCGCATAAAGAAATGGCCAACCAAATGTCAAAGAAATAATTCCTCATAAATATGCATTTAATACAACTAAGACACTTCACTACCGAGTACACATGATAGTTTATCTGTCACCGCCATATATGGTTTCAAAACATAGGATATAATACCCTTTCAAAGAATTCGAAACCCATCTAGGGTTACTTGCTAAAAGAGATATTTAAACCTATTTTATTATTTTATTTATTATTTTTTTTAAAAAGAAATAGAAAACGTTTATGCCACTTTCAACCTAGGGTATTTAAACCCTTCCAAACACAAGTATATAAGCAATGCCATCTGTAGTTATGACAAGAAGTTAATATACGTCATGTCATCAAAACCAACATAGGGTGATATGCAATAATTCAATCCCTTCTCAATAACACACATATGTGAATTCAAAGACAAGTTCCAAACACATAGAGCATATAAACATACAATTGTATTTGAAATAACAAGTTAAACATACAACTTAAAACTTTTCTTTCCAATCTATTCAAACATAGAATGCAGTTTACCACCAATTTAAAATATAATAAACATAATTGTTACCAACAACATTAAATTATAATTTTATATATATATGTATGTATATATATATATATATATATATATATATATATATATATATATATATATATATATATATATATATATATATATATATATAAGTATACCAGTTTCAAATCATGAAATCCTAAGTAATCCCCAAAACTAATGTAATAGTTCAGAACAGAGAATACGTTTAGCAAGTCTCGAGTTCTTAATGACACAAAAATATAACCAAGTTCTACAATGAAAGACAACATATCTACTGAAATGAACTCCAAATAGTAAAATCTTAAAATGCAGTTGAAAAGAAGTAGTGGTCAGGCTTGACAATAAATATATAGTCATATATGATTGTTAAAGACTTCCTATTCTATATCATTGTATTTACAACTATGTGTCCAATCGAGACACATTTTTTTGAAAAGAAGAGTAACTAGCACTTGCACCTTTGATGGTGCAAGGGGTTCTACCTATAGTCTTATGCACTTTTGAGTATTTTCTTGAGTATGTTCTTTATATAATATGTTTGATTCAGCTGTGTTATTTTGATTTCTTGTCACACTCAAAATACAAATGCTTTTTCTGAAGAACTATCTGATATAGGTGGTCCTCCTTTTTTTTGTGTATAATTGTATATGGATTTCTTTTCATTTTTTTAGTATCTTTCAAAAGTGAAAGTAGATCGGATATAGAGACCATCTATTTTTTAAACTCTAGATATAGCTGTAAAAATGAATTCTTATCTTTCAATTCCATCGACTCATCTTGATTCCATGGTGTTCCATAGTAGTTGTCAAAATGTATAACAACATACATGGACATGTTTGGTAGTTTGGTACCCATTTTGTGGACAATATGTGTGATTTCACCAATCACTCTATTGACAAGTCTTGCTTCTATCCAAATGTTTGTTGTAAGCATTACATATCTTTTTAATATACCTATCAACTCAGTACCCATTCCTTATGTCTATATTATCTTACCCCTCTCTTTACCATTCACTTCTTATTATTTATATTTCATTTTCTCTATTTATCTTTTATCTTCTCTGTGTATCTATCTATAATATACTATTTATCACCTTACATATCTCTATCAAATTATATCTCTTCATCTTCCCACTCTTATGTTTCCTTTTCCTATTTCTCTCCCTCTCACTTCCTTCTTGTTTCCCTTTCCCTCCCTCATACATGCACTCTCTCTTACTATAAATCTCAACCAATTAATTTTAACACAAAAATAATAATCACCTAAATTTTAATTATAAATCTTAATATTACAAAAATCAATTTCAATTTTAAAACTGCTAAATATAATAACAAAATTTATTTAAATAAAATAACATTAAAATAATTTAATATGAATTCAAATGAAATAGTATGAAATAATCTTTACAATATACTATAGGCAAGAGCCTACAACACAATGGTAAACAGTGAGTCTCTTATCAAAGAGGTCTTGGGTTCAAAACTACTTGCAGAAAAATGTAATTGTGTAAGGAAAAAACTCACAACTGTCACCTAGAATTAAAATTAATGAATAATTATATATTTAATATTATAGTCTCAATCCTATGTCGAATACATTTTCTTGAACAATTTGAAATTGTTATCTCACCATCTATATCTTATGTATCTCTATATTTTTATATCCATATCTCTCTCTAATTTGATCTCTATCTTATCATACCCCTTTATGAAATGTCCCTTTACTGATTTTGTATGATATTTCAAGCTTCAAATCAGATCTTTAAAATCAAACAATCCAATACTACAAAGATCTACCAATTTCTCAATAAAACCCAAATCGGGTATGTCCAAAATAGTGTCAAAAACTTCACAACTTCACAAATTATTAATAAATTTGAAAATGGACATTTTTACAAAAAATTTAGCAGCATAACAGCATAAAAAATGACATTTCCAGATCTATAAAGCCTTTACACAACAGTTCACAAATGTGGGACAAAAACTATGCTCATCAGGCTCCCAAAATTAACACAAAAATGCCCGAAAACACCACAAAAACACTAATAATCTACCTCAAAAGTTTAATCACATCCCAATACATATATTCAGCTCTATTTTAATATCTTAAAGTCTAAAATATAGCAGCAACTCAAACTGATATGAAATACTCAACTGGAAACACCAAACTCATACAAAAAACACACCCAAAAACTCACAAATCTGCACTATTCAGCTGAAAGGCAAACTCTGTATGAGCATGCACATGGAATGGCTTCAAACTCCCATCCTTAGCCTTCCTAGAACCCTGAAAACTCCCATTCTTAGGTCTCCTTCTCCATAGGTTTGGCAGCCTCTGAAGAACAACAAAGAAATGAGCAAAAATCAAGTTCTGGAATGAGCCCAAAATGCCTCCAAACCCCTTAAAAGAGGGCATAACCCTAACTCACGTCAAAGAGGGGTTAATAAAATATAATTTAATAATAATTTTTATTTATTAGTCCATTGGTTTCCAAAGATTAGCCCGTTTTGCCAAAACTTCACATTTTTGGAGCTTGCCTGCCTTAGCAAAGTTTATTATTTTTTAATTATTTGAAAAGGGGACATGACAAGTCCTCCCCTCTCAAATATTGCTTGTCCTCAAGAAATGAAGGTTGGAATTCTCAAGAATATGTGCTCCTTCCCAAGTTCCATCCTCTAGTGGTAATCCTTTCCATTTGACCAAATGCTCTATGACGCTCCTGTTTCTCAATCCTTTCTCTCTTGTATCCAAAATCTCTTCTAGTATCAAAAGTAATTTCCCTTCATCATCAAGAGGTGGTAATTCTGTAGATACTATGGTTTTCTAGCCTAGAACCTTCTTTAGGCAAGATACATGAAAAATATAATGTATTTTGCTGTTTGGTGGGAGCTCCAATTCATAAGCTACCTCTCCTACCTTCTTGATGATTTTATAAGGCCCATAGAACTTTGGCTTGAGTTTCTCTGCCCCACTCCTCTTCAAGGTGCTTTGCTTATATGGCTACAATCTAACAAATACCAAATCTCCCACCTCAAAAGATCTTTCAATCATTTTCCTATCAGCATATATCTTTTGTTGGTTCTGTGCATGTTGTAGATTATCCTTGAGGGACCTTATTATGTCTTGGCATAGAAGGATCTCTGTCAAACCAAACTCACATTTCGATAGCTTAGCATAGAAGGATTGCTGCTCCAAGATTCCCAAAACAGTGTCTATGTGCTTTAGATGCTCTTCCCATGTTTGACTATAAATCAAGATATCATCAAAAAATACCAAAACAAATTTTCGAAGATGCTGGCTGAATACCTTATTCATACAAGATTGGAATGTTGCAAGTGCATTAGTGAGGCCAAATGGTATAACAAGAAATTCAAAGTGCCCGTAGTGACATCTGAAAGTAGTATTTTCCACATCTTCACTCCTCATTCGGATTTGATGGTACCCTGATCTTAAGTCAATTTTTGAGAAGTATACAAAACCATGTAACTCATCAATGAGTTCATCTATGTGTGCTATGGGATACCTATTTTTTATGGTCTTCTTGTTTAGAGCCCTATAGTCTATACACATTCTCATTGTACCATCCTTTTTCTTGACAAGTACCATAGATGATGCAAATGGACTAGAGCTGGGCCTTATGAATCCCATGTCTAGGAGTTCTTTAATAGTTTTTTCAATTTCTTCCTTATAACCTCTTGGATGGCAGTATGGGGTTGTTATAACTAGTTTGGCACCCTGTTCTAACTCTATAACATGCTCAAAACCTCTATCTGGTGGTAATCCTGGAGGCAAATCATTGAAAACTATACTATGCTTATCAAGAATATTTTGAATTTCAAAATGGAAATTACCTTGATTCTTTGGAGAGCTTGTTGGATAGATTATGACTCCTACTGCCCATGTTACTTGTCCTCTTCGAAAAGTCCTCTTCATCCTCTTTGCAGAGACTGCCTTAGGTGCTCCATTCGATAAACCTCTCAATATGACTTCTTTCCCATTGGAATGAAATTTAAACTCCATAGTTTGATGGTTCATGTAATAACCTCCGATAGAGTGCAACCATTGAACACCCAATACAAGATCTGTCTCCCCAATACCAACCACATAGAAGTCATCACATAACTCATAATCTCCTAAGGTCATCTTGAGTTGTTTCACCACCCATGTGCAAGGCATAGTGAATCCGTCAGCTACCGTAACATTGAATCCCTCAAAATCTTTTTCTTTCAGCCCTTTTTTCATGACAAATCCCTCATCAATAAAATTGTGAGTTGCCCCACTATCAAGAAGAACTGTCAACCTTTGCCCTAATAGTACCCCTCGAATTCGAAAGGGATGGTATCTTGGGAATCCCGATAATGCTGCTAAAGTGCCATCCTTGCTGATTTCTTTTTCTTTCTCTTCTTCTACGTCCTCCTTAGTATCATGAAATTCCTCATGCTCATTTGAATCAGATTCTGAAGCAACTTCAATATAGTGCACTCGACCTTTCCCCAAACATCTGTGTCCTAGAACCCATGGTTCTCTACAAGTAAAACAAAGCTTTTTCCTTCATAATTCACTCCTACTCTCTTCATCTACCTTCTTTTTTGCCACATTTATCACATCTTTTGGTGGTAGTATTGGGAAAGTCTTTTTCTGAAAATTTCTCTTATGTTGCCAAAGATTTGGGGGTTTTTGATTAGTGATTGATTTCATAGGCACGCAAGTTTCAAGTTGCAAGCTTCTTTTGATAGCTTCTTGTAAGGTTGAGGGTGAGAAAGCCTTAACCAAACCCTTAACAGAATCTTGTAAACCATCAAGAAAAAGATAAACAATCCTCTTTTCACTCATATCAGGTACCATAACAGCCACTTTTTGAAACTCTTCTATATACTCATTAGTTGATTTGGTTTGCTTTAACTTTGACAATTCTTTAAAGTACTCTTCATCATCCTTGAGGTCAAATCTATCTATCACTCTTTGACTAAAATCATCAAATGTAGTTACCTGATCATGACCTTGAGTACTCATTCCATGATACCACCAATCATAGGCTGCATCTTCCAAGTGTAGACTTGAAAATTGAATAGCATCACTCTCCTTCATGGGGTTAAGTGTGAAGAAAGTCTGTAATTTTTGTAGCCATGCTCTAGCTGAAATTTTATTTGTTCCATCAAAAGTAGGTGCTGTAAACTTGCTTATTTTATTTTTGAGCTCTCTTCCACTTATGTGATGCTCCCTCCTATTCTCTTTCTTGGGCATCAAAGTGTTCATCATATCCACATATTCTCTAAAAGGAACTGAACTATGAAAGTCATCATCTAAGCCATTATAAGTAGCTCTTAATGCAATCAAGTCACATGTAACCTCTTCCACGGGATTAATGGTTGGATTTGCTACTGGTGGCTCATCTACAAGAAAGAAAATAGTTTTGGTTGATTTAGATGGTGTGGATTTCAGATTTCTTGGCTCCTCTGAAGCACTCCCTTTCTCATTAATAGATGCAACTCCTTATAGTTTTTCTGTCAATATTCGCAAAGCCTCTCTAGTTTCTGTCAAACTATCTACTGTTTGCTTCTAAGTATTTTGGATTTCTTGGAAGAATTTCTTTGCCATCTCATCTCGATCAGCCATACTTTTTCCTTCTTTGAATTTTGTACTTTTACCTTCAACTGGAGGTTTGATCAAAATTTCTTTATTCTTTTCTCGCTGCAAATATCTTTTTTCTCTTTCACTTAGTTGCATGCGACCATAAATTTTGACATGCAACTGATTAGAAGCAACATGCAACCATAAAATATGACATGCAAGATCTGGGTAGTTGTCAAAACTAACATGCAAGATTTGGGTAGTTGTCAAAACTGACATGCAAGATCTAGGTAGTTGTTAAAACTGACATGCAAATTTCTACAAACCCTCAGGCTGGCAAGATCATGGCTCTAATACCACTGAAATGTCCCTTTACTAATTTTGTATGATATTTCAAGCCTCAAATCAGATCTTTAAAATCAAACAATCCAATATTACAAAGATCCACCAATTTCTCAATAAAACCCAAATCTGGTATGTCCAAAATAGTGCCAAAAACTTCACAACTTCACAAATTATTAATAAATCTGAAAATGGACATTTTTACAGAAATTTCAGCAGCATAACAGCCTACAAAATGACATTTCCAGATCTATAAAACCTTTACACAACAGTTCACAAATGTAGGACAAAAACTATGCTCATCGGGCTCTCGAAATTAACACAAAAATGCCCAGAAACACCACAAAAACACTAATAATCTACCTTAGAAGTTTAATCACATCCCAATACATATATTCAGCTCTATTTTAATATCTTAAAGTCTGAAATACAGCAGCAACCCAAACTGATATGAAATACTCAACTGGAAACACCAAACTCATATAAAAAACACACCCAAAAACCCACAAATCTGCATTGTTTAGCACAAAGGCAAACTCTGTATTAGCACGCACATGAAATGGCTTCAAAATCCCATCCTTAGCCTTCCTAAAAACTTGCAAACTCCTATTCTTGGGTCTCCTTCTCCACAGGTTTGGCAGCCTCTGAAGAACAACAAAGAAATGAGCAAAAATCAAGTTGTGGAATGAGCCCAAAATGCCTCCAAACCCCTTAAAAGAGGGCATAACCCTAACTCACTTCCAAGAGGGGTTAATAAAATATAATTTAATAATAATTTTTATTTATTAGTCCATTGGTTTCCAAAGATTAGCCCCTTTTGCCAAAACTTCACCTTTTTGGAGCTTGCCTGCCTTAGCAACATTTATTATTTTTTAATTATTTGAAAAGGGGACATGACACTTTCTTTAAGTTTTAACTCTCACTATCTATATTTTATTTTCTCAATTTCTCTTTCATATTCTATAACTATCTATATACTATCTATTACCTCAAATATCTTTATGATATCTCTTCATCTCCCTACCCTGCTCTCTCCTCTTCATCTACCGCTCTCTCTCTCTCTCTCTCTCTCTCTCTCTCTCTCTCTCTCTCTCTCTCTCTAATTTTTAATCAATGCAAAAAATTTCATCTCTCTATCTCTCTATATTATTCATCTTATTCACTCTCTCTGGCCTCTCTCCCCTTATCCTCCCATATATCCATGTTTGCCCAATATATAATAGTTCTATAAAATAAAATAAAATAAACACTTACAAATCTGCTCTAGTTATCAAATGTATCAAAATTTAATTTGTCAAAATATTTCAACTTATTCTCTTAAGATTTCTACATATATAATTTTAATATTGATTTCTCTAACTCTAAATTTGAATTCATCCCATTCATAAATATTAAAATATAATATAGTTCTTAATTAGTATTATTTATATAAAAGTTAAGATCAAAGTTAAATCTAACATTGTTGTTAATAGGTATCTCTAAATTTGAATACTCTCAATGTAATGCTCTATATTAGATGGCTTTAAATTAGGTCTTATGAGCTTTGAATTAAGCACATCACCACTCTATAATTAATTATAACCATAATATGTTAAGATTTTCTATTATCCCTATTACTTTTTTAAAATTATAATATTATTACAATTTAAATACTGTTGTAGTTTTAATATATTATTTTATATTATAGATATCTTCAATATATTTACATTCATCTTTATAATGTTGCATATTTTTTTTTTTTAAACTATCGTAATCATTATTGCAATGAACAAAATCATAAACCCTAATTTCACAACACTAAATAGTCTCACACAACACTTGAAATGAAACAAAAGTATATTTTGTATTTGATTGTCTTTAAGTGAAATTGGGAATATTATGTAATAGAGACACCTAGATACATAGATATATTATTGATCTTTGTCAAATTATTTGTATAAGAACTATATAGCTCTAGTTTGTAATAAAAACCTACTCAATATTAATATGCACTTGATCTAGTTTATTAAGTGAACAATTTCAAGATTGATGAATAATTTCTCATTTAGGTTGGTTAGTAGAGTGAGAAGTGGTATTTTAAATTATAATATAGTTCTTAATTAGATTTTTTTATTATAAAAGTTAATATTAAAGTTAAATCTAACATTGTTGTTAATGGTTACCTCTAAATTTGAATACTCTCAATGTAATGCTCTATATTAGATGGCTTTGAATTAGGTCTTATGAGTTTTGAATTAACCATGTCGCTAATCTAGAATTAATTATAACTATAATATGTTAAGATTTTATATTATCACTATTACTTTTCTTTAATTATACTATTATTACAATTTCAATATTGTTGTAGTTTTAATATATTATTTTATATTATAGATATCTTCAATGTATTTACATTCATCTTTATGATGTTGCATATATATATATTTTTATCTATTGTAATCATTATTGAAATGAACAAAATCATAAACCCTAATTTCACAACACTAGATAGTCTCACACAACACTTGAAATGAAACAAAACTATATTTTATATTTGATTGTCTTTAAGTGAAATTGGGAATTTTAAGTAATAGAGAGACCTAAATACATAGATATATATTTTCATCTTTATCAAATTATTTGTATAAGAACTATATAACTCTAGTTTATAAAAAAAACCTACTCAGTATTAATCTACATTTGATCTAGTTTATTAATTGAACAATTTCAAGACTGAGTGAATAAGTTCTTATTGAGGTTGGTTAGTAGAGTGAGAAGTGGTTTTTTTATCCTCCCTCTTTAACATATTACTCAAACACAAAATAATGGTAATACACCAATCTTTTTGTAATGGATGAAGCTATCAATAATAATTAATCAATTCTTTACGAGATAATTACAAAAAAAATAAACATCAAAATAATAAAAAATGTATTAATGCATCTAATATGTGATATGACTATTATAAATTTATTTAAAAAATAATAAATTTTAAAATAATAATATTATAAAAATATTAAAGTAATAATAATTATAGTTTCTTACTTTCATGTGCACCCCATTACATCGATAGTATTATATATGTATTAAATTCTTAGTCTGATTTATTGAGTGTACTTTTATTAAGCTTTTATAGTTCAGTTTGAATCTTTGAAATTTAAATTAAAAGGTTTAATTAGTTGAAAGCTTAAGTTTTTTTTTTAATCTTAGGAAGTCACTTGGATTCCACCTTTGTGGCATCTTATTTTATTATTTAGACAATTAAAATGATAAATAGATGATATTTATTTACAAAAAGTAAATGGTATTTTTGACATTTTGTACCATAAATTGTACAAATCTTTTGAATAATATTATATCTTATCACACAACTCAAAATAATACCTCCTAATTTCAAACATTCCTTAAATATTAAATAAATTTTACTTAGTTCTTAAAAAATGATCATAGTTGTAGAAAAAACTATTTGAAATAGAATTAAATAAACTATTTGAAAATAGAATAATATGTGAAACCTATCTTATCTTGTTTTATTGTGATTAGATGAAGAAGGCGTCACTATGGAGTTTAAATTTATTTGAGTATGGATATTATGGCAAAACAGTATCATATAGGAGTAAACATATATCTTGTAACCATTCTAAATAAGAGAGGAGGTTGAGATATCACTTTCATTTGGCTATGAAAGAATTAGAATATAAAATTTGCCATCTGATCCTAATGGAGTATAACAAAATCAATGGACAATTACATTCTCCAACTTATCCAATTTGTAGAGTGGTGGATAGCCACTTTTGACATAGGCATTGATGGACTCTACGAAATAGTGAACATACACTGTACCTGACTTTCTTTCATAAAATTTTATTGAACCAGACTTGAGCGCTGCCATGTGAGAAGCAAATATAAATAGTTTAATGGCCTCCTGCTCTGTGCTACAATCAATATCCACAAATACCGTGTGAATATCATCTGCCATTAACAAATATTCTTTCACCTTCCAGGAAACGATGTCCACTAATGCACTTTGATTATCATCTTCCTTTAACGATTTGCTTGCCTTCAAGAATTTTATACTTTTCTTCATGCTACAATCTCCATCAACACATAGAATGGAAGCTTCATCATCTACTAAAGACAACTCTGTAGTCTCATTCTCGTTCGATGCAAGATGGCCCACTTTTAATGAACATTTTGAATTGTCAAAGATCCACTCGATATAAACTGAGTTACAGTTTGAATCATAGTTTGGGTCACACTTGAACAAAAATGGGCTACCTCTACAACAAAGCTCATCAACCAATGATAGCAAACAGTCATCGAACTCTATACGCTTAATTTGACATTGAGAGTCAAATTTTGCACGTCTAGCAATAACCATCTCTACATCGCCCTTAACAATCCTTGAGTGGAAGTCATTACTGGGCTTGAAATGATTCACCAAGCCACGCGAAGAATACACTAACAACCTTACTCCTCAGCATAAGATTTCACCAATCCAGCCAGCAATAGACAACCTGAGTGTTGTGCTAAACCCCATTAGTGCCGCTGTAAAGCTTAGACACACAGAAATGAGCAAATGAACTTGCTTTTGAGTCTGCAAAAATATACCCAGCCCACCCAATCCATTGCTGAGTCAATCCGATCAGTGAAACTTGAAATTGGGAAATTTATTGATTTTCAGATTTTACGGCGTCTGACAAGCATGACATGACCGAATTTTATTTTACGGCATCCGACACCGCCCGAAACTCTGAAAATTCTGACTAAAGTCCCATAGGGAGAAAGCCTATTGGGTTAATTTTTATTTTTATACTTAATTCATTGGGATTAGACTAATAAATATAATCATTATTACAAAAATTATTTTAATTAGAAAATGTACAAATAAAACCTTAAATTGTTAAAGAATTCATCATGAAACTAGATATTCAATTTTGCAAAAATGTATAGTATTTTATATTGCAAGAATGCCAAAAATTCAAAATCTTCAAATTAGATGTCAAACAATTATGTTTAGATAGGGATAATGCTAATTGTAAATAGTTTAAACCAACCATAGTTAAAATAAAAATAAAATGATTGTATAACATTACAAATCTAGTTCAATTCACATTATTCTATGCAAACTAATTGTAAAAGTATAAGTAAAAACGCAAGTCTCTATCTATATAGGTAGGACTAATAATCTTTTCAAACAAGCCCAAAAATAGTTTCAATCCTTTCATAAAATTTTCACCCAAAATAATTAGTTTTTAATAAGAAGTACAAAGAATATTTTCCACAATACTTTAATGATATTTCTCCTCTTCATTGACTCCTATTATATGTTTATTTCCTTTGGTTGAAAATTTTCTTTTGGTATCCATAATTTATTTTAAAGAAACATTTCACCTACTCTTGGAATGATTCACCTACGCTTGGAATGATTTTAACCTAAGTTAAAAGGATTACTAAATTAGGATTTCCATCTTTGGAAAACTTTACAATTATCTGAAATCCTTATTTTAATGTTTTATATCAAGATCAGAGAAGTAACAAATGAGTTTTCTTGAAATGTAGACGAATTGTAATTCATCTGTATAACTTACATCATTGGAATAATCAAAAATAGTTTTTCAATCCTAAATTGATCTAGGGTTAGGGTGGCATTATGACATTTGTGAGACTCATCATTTTCTATGGCTGAAATTGGGCATCCCACTATAACATATCAATATTACAACTAGACAACGCTTCCTTGTTTATGTTAAAACTGAGAAATGGCACAATGATGTAAATGACGTGTGTTTGGTATCTGCAAAAAAAACTATCAAATTCTTCATTACTATGAGAAGTAGGGGTGGAGCAACATTTACTTTAGAGATCTCGTGAAAAACATCCTTGGTTTTTTTTTTTTTTTTTTGCACATGTCATTTTCAAATTGCACATTATATATTTATATCTATGTAAGTGCATATGAGGCTAATTTTGAATTTTTTATTTGGTGGTTTTCAGTCAGATGATAATTAACATAGGAATGGACATTGTATGTATCATTCTCTTTGCTGATTCGATGAAGACACAATAATGCTTCCCACTATCCATCACCAAGAAATTGGATGGAAAGTGGTATCACCCACATTGAAGGGCTTCGACGAAAGCCTGGGCTTCAAATGAAGGCCCCATGGGGTTTTTTTGGAAGCCCAAATAGTATGGGCTATGATCGAAGCCTTGTGTGGCACATCGGCAAGGGGCTTCGATCGAAGCCCTGCAAGCCGTCAAAAATATAAATTGTAAATCATTAATTTATTTTTCATTTTCTACTATAGTTTAAGGACCCAAGGGCTTAGAGAAAAGCTAGTGACATCGGCAGTGGAAACAACATTGCCATCTACATTTTTTACATCTTTCAAGCATTTTGGTATGTATTTTATTCATTTTTTTTGTTTTTGAAAGATTTTAATTATTATTTTTATGAACTTTTAGTTGTTTTTAATAAAATTTCAGTTATTTTTTAATGAAATTTTAGTTGTTTCTTATTTTATTTTTTTATGTTTACATGTTAAATTATAGTTCATTTTATGTAAATCAGCATTTTTTTAAAATTAAGTTGCTTAGTTTTAAAAATAATAATATAGTTAGCAAATATTGAAAAAACATAATGAAACCTATAGTTGGAAAAAATAATATGTTTAAAAAATGAAATAACTCTATGTTTATAGAAAATGAAAATGAAAAGCTCTGTGTTGATAGAAAATGAAAACCAAAAATCTATTACTAGGTGTTAGAAAATATTGGAAATATATTAAGTATAGTTGAAAAAAACATAGTTATTTAATGTTTCTTAATTAGTTTTATGTTTACATGTTAAATTGTAGTTAGTTTTATGTAAATTAGTACTTTTTTATTATGTTGCATAGTTTAAAAAAATAACAATATAGTTAGAAAATACTGGAAACACATAGTGAAACCTATAGTTGGAAAAAAATAATAAGTTTAAAAAATGAAAACACTCTAGGTCTAGATAGAAAATAAAAAATGAAAAAAACACTACGTCAATAGAAAATGAAAAACAAAAATCTAGTACTATGTGTTAGAAAATATAGAAAAAATATTAAGTATAGTTGAAAAAACATAGTTAGAAGTATAGTTGGAAAAAATAAGCCCTAAACTCTAAACATTTAACCCTAATCCTTAATCCCTAAACTTAAATCCTAAACTGTAATTCTCAAACCCTAAGCCATAAATCATAATCCTAAAACCCTAAACTATAAAATGTAAACCCTAAACCCAAGGAAATACTTAAATCTTAAGCATTAAACCCTATTCCTTAAACCCAAAATAGTAAATCTTATACCCTAAACCGTAAACCCTAAACCCTAAACCATAAATCCTATATCCTAAACTGATATCGTAAGCCCTAAGCCCTAAACTACAATCCTAAATCCTAATCCCAAACCCTAAATAGTAAATTGTATAGTTTAAACTATAAATTATAAATGCTAAATAGTAAATCTTAAACCCTAAACCCCAAACCCTAAACCCTAAACCCTATTCCTTAAACCTTAAACCTTAAATAGTAAATCCCATACCCTAAACTAATATCATACATTTATTGTAAGCCCTAAATCTTAATCCTTTAACTATAAACCCTAAATAATTAATCCTATACCCTAAACTATAAATCATAAACCCTAAGCCCTAAACCCTAATTCTTAAACCTCAAACCCATAATAGTAAATCTTATACCCTAAACTGTATACTGTAAACCCTAAATCATAAATCCTATACCCTAAATTGATATCATAAACCCTAAGCCCTAAACTCTAATCCTATACCCTAAATAGTAAATCCTATACCCTAAGCCATAAGTCATAAACCCTAAACAATAAAGCTTAAACCCTAAACCCCAACCCCTAATATCTAAACCCTAAATCTTAAACCCTAAACCCTAAATAGTAAATCCTATACCCTAAAATAATATCATATATTTACCATAAGCCCTAAACCCTATTCCTTTAACTATAAACCCTAAATAGTTAATCCTATGCCCTAAACCTTAACTCGTAAAAATTAAATCCTAATCCTTAAACCCTAAACACTAATCCTTAAACCCTAAGTCCTAAACCCTAATCCCTAAATCCTACACCCTAAACCCTAAACTCACTCTCCTCTCCTCACGCACTCTCTCTTAAATTTTTTTCTCTCCTCTACTCCATCTCCTTTGTACTCTCTCTTAAAAATTTCTCTCTCCTCTACTCCATCTCCTCTATACTCTCTCTTTTCTAGCCCTCTCCTCTCCTCACTCTCTCCTCTCACTCTCTCTCTCTCTTCTCACTTGCCCTCTCCTCTTTCTCTCTCTCCTGTCTCTCTCTTCTCACTCACTCTCCTCACTCTCTCTCCTCTCACTCCCTCCTCATTTGTAGATGAAATTTAATTTAATTTCATATGTAAATTAACACCTAATTTGACCTCTTAACCTATAATAAGTTGTAGATTAAGACATAATATAATTATTGTCTCTTAATAAGATATACCTCTTAAGCCCTAATAGGACCTCTTAATTTAAATAACATATTAACATGTCTAATATAACCTAATAGTCCACCTTCAGAATTTTATAACATAAGATAGGTATCAGCATTTAATTGGACCTACTTGAACATTTTCTTTGCACATGTTACCCATGTAGATGGCTTCACATGATAGTGATGAGGGTAAAGGACTAGATCATGGGAAGCCTTAGAATTAGGGACTAGAACATGAGAAACCTTAGGATCAGGGACTAGGACATGAGCAACCTCGGGATCATGGGCAACCTCAAGATCATGGGTAGTCTCAAAGTTAGGGGCTAGGACACGTGCAAGGAGAGGGAGAGGGATGTGGAAATAAATAGGGACCACGTGTTCACCCTCACACTCCTGGTAGTATGGATAATATATTCCATTTTATGATTAAAGAGATGACATGACTTAGACAATTGATTGATAGATATATCAATTATTTATATAGAGGTATTTGTGAGAACATATATATGAGTCTTCAAGATCTTAGTCATAGACAGATCATGGACTACATTTTCAAAAAGGTCTATTGATACAATTTTTGTAAGCCTCAGAGTAGAGATCTTGGGTGGTATGTCATTTTCTTAGGTTCAGACCCTAGTCTCAAAGGAGATTATCAAATGAGAGGTTTACCCATTTTATGATGGTAGGGCTTGGGTGAAATCCTATCAGGTTAAGAGATGCATTGTGCCAAATATCGCATGCATGACATACTTTTTATTTATAACCAAACATGGTGGTTATCCCAATAATGACCAAATACCATTATATTATTCTTGGCAATTGTACATGGAGTTTTTTTTAGGTCACAATGTCAACTATTTAGATCTTCTAGGATATTATGGTTAGGAATGTGTTAGAGTTGTGGATCGTGACAAGTACCATTTGGCTAGTCGACATTGATAGTTAGTGGGTCAGAGGACTCTACTTCTGACCCCATTGATGGCCACTACTATAAATAGAGTTTTTATTGCTTCCTAGAGGGAAGCAATTGATAGGATAGGAAAAATTTTAGCTATTTCTAGTAGCATTACATATGACACTCTGGTTAGATATATGATGAGAAGATCTAGTTGACCTAGATCATCTTTAGAGGCATTTTCTAGTACTATACCTATCATGTCAATGAGGTTTATAGAGTCACATGTCTTACTACTCTAAGACATATACATCACCTTAGTGAAGAGCGCAAAAATATGGATATGTCTTTGTATTTTGTAGATGATATATGACAACATTTTCATACATTGTCAATATTTATAGGATACCTTTACAAGAGGTTGCATATATAGGATTAGAGATGCACAATAGGGTGAACAAGACTTTGGCGATCATCACTCACTACAACACATGAAAAATATATCAGCTCAACACTAAGTTCAACACACATTACAATGCTCAAATGCACTAATGTTACTATTAATCTTGATTGAATAGATAGTCTGGACAAGCAACTATGATAATTGAGTCAGATTGAGGTTGGCGCTAGGGTGGGACCATAAATGGAGATGATATTTTGTCACAATATGAGTGACTCTTCACCACTTCCATCTTAGTTGGTCACCCCTTTACACTCTTAATTATTATAGAGGATTGACATGATTAGAGATGATGTTCTTGTTGACGACATTGCAACATGTGTAATGGATTATCCTCTTGTTCAGTAGACATAGGTGCCTCTTTTTTAATTTTGTTTTTGTATAATAATTCAATTCTATACACAACTATACATATACATTGACTAATATTTATCAATGAATAATATTTTTCTAGAAACAAGTAGTACAACCTAGTTCTTATATTGTGGGATCTAATCATAGAGAGAGGAGAGACATTTTTGATATGACACCTACTATTGGTGGGAGTGCACATATGATGGATGTGACACCCACTAGTGCTCAGGTAAAATTTAAATTGGGACTTTTAAATTAATTTAATTTTCATATATATATATATATATGTATGTATGTATGTATGTATGTATGTATGTATGTATGTATGTATGTATGTATGTATGTACATGTATGTATGTAATGAATACATATCCATGTCTAACAAATTTTTGCGTACACCTACTATTGGTGGAAGTACACATATGATGGATGTGACACCCACTAGTGCTCAAGTGAAATTTAAATTGGGACTTTTAAATTAATTTAATTTTCATGTGTGTGTGTGTGTGTGTGTGTGTATACATACATACATACATACATACATACATATATACAATATATACATATATATATACATATACATATATATATACATATATATACGTATATACATATATATATATACATATATATACATATATACATATATATACATATATATATATACATATACATACATATATACATATATACATATATACATATATATATACATATACATACATACATATATACATATACATATACATACATATATATATATATATACATATATATACATATATATATGTATATATACATATATATATATATATATATGTATATATATATGTATGTATATGTATATATATGTATATATGTATATATGTATGTATGTATATGTATATATATGTATATATATGTATATAACAAATTGTTGTGTACACTAAATTTACAGGGGCTAGTTGGTACTTCATAACCACATGATGCACATTAGTCTCGCTTAGAGGGTTGATGTATCTGTATGCACTTGGATGACTATCTAATTTAGTATACATGCATGAAATATTTAGTTTATCATTTGTTAATTAAGTGAGATATGTACATGTTTATGATTTTACATTTGTATATGTATTAAAATGTGAATGTGCATGTTTACAGTCCATTTATGGTACATGGAATATATTTATATGATTCTTATGATAACACATTTTATATATTTTTCTACTTTATGCTTCACTTGATATATCTTTGTAGTTTATGATTAGACATGTGTGATTGATTATATTTGTGATTTTTATTCAATGACATAGTAAATAGATATTAATTACATGTGATTGATTTAATTTTTTAGTTTATGATTATATGTGACTAATTGAACCATATATTTTAGATATTGATTACACATGTGATTGACTAACATTTGAAATTTACATTCAATTACATAGTTTAGATATTAATTACATGTCATTAATTTTAATTTCTAAGTGATTGAACATGTGATTGGTTTAGGTTATTCAATTTTTTATAATTTTAATTTAAATCCTAAAATAAAATAAACATAGACATATCATACATATGTTTATGTAAGTCTAGACACAATTAAAAATATATTAAAAATTATATATATATATATATATATCATTAAATGAACATACACATTTATAAGTCCTAACTTCATGAAAGAAACTCAAACATACAAAGACATTAAACATGAAATGTTCATAAACATGTCCATGTGGCTAAACATAAAAATGGTGTAAACATATAATTGAAAATGAAATGCACATGCATCTATAAGTCCTAGGACCGTGTTTAGATGTATTCATCAAATTAATACATAGATAGATGTACATGTATATATAAGTGGAGTGAACATGAAATGAACATAAATACACACATTTAAAACTCCTAAGTTGTACATGAAATGAAAGGAATGCACATTTAGACATACCAAACATGAAATGAAGATATGCATATATAAGTGGCGTAAACATGAAATGAACATAAATAAACATGTTTATAACTCGTAAGTTGTACATGAAATGAAAAGAATGTACATTTTGACATCCTAAACATGAAACGAACACATGCATATATAAGTGGACTAAAGATGAAATGAACATAAATCGTAAATGTATTAAATGAATATATGTTTTAAATATCTCTTAAGTGAAGATACATATGAAATATCTATGCAAGACCTAAATATGTAATCTTGTAAAGGATTCCATTAATATTATGTGCACTTGTAAGCTACTCAATGATCCACATATGTATTATCACATTTGAGATCTTTTCTATGTTAGATTGTGGTGACTGATCAGGAAAGTACTGTACATACTTCATAAATAGTGGGGTTTGGGCAGTAGCTGACATGGTAGCTGACATATTATGGCCAACATATGGCCGACATGTTATAACCCTAAAGCGGTTTAATACTTGTATAAAAGGGCTTAGGGTTGGGTATTTTTAATAATGTTGTGATACGAAATTGGTTCTTGTGGCGGTATTGAGATGTAAGGGATTACAGATTGTAATCAGGTTGTAATCACTGGATTGTAATAAGATCGGACTTGCTGTTTGGTGGACGTAGCCCAGGGATTGGGTGAACCACGTGAAATCTTGGTGCCTTGTTTTCATTTCTATGTGTTCTATTATTTTCTGTTAATGGTTATATTTGCATATAGTTTTTTATTTTTGTCCATGGTTTATCCTAACATTCTAGCATCTCATTTAGTTGCACCAATAAAGAAGCCCTAGGATACAATGGGAAGCTATAAAATAGTGGATGGATAGTCATCAAGGCATGAAATATTAGAAATTATGTAAAATTCACAATTGAGTTTGCATCAACAAGTATTTTCAACCTATCATTCAACAATTTTTTCCACCACACTATCAATTTTGAATTTGAGATTTGACAAGAAAAATGTCAGTTCTTAAGTTTTATTTCCATATAATATATCTTGGCAAAATTAAATTGAGGATTTTGTTATTGATTGTAATAATCAAAATTTAAGTGTTAGGAAGTAGGAGGTGGACCATAACTAAAATGTGGCAATTTTTAGATAGTTGACATGCCCCACTATGCTTAAATCTAAATGCATCCTTGTTAGAAATAGAAATCATAGCAAGGCAACACAAAATTTATCCTTAAACTCCTAGGAGGAGGTTTGTTCGAAACATAAAAATATATTTTTCTCTCTCTTAGAAGCCCTATTTTAATCACGGGTACCCTCTGATGTATGGAAAAGTTATTATTTTAGTTCTTTTTTTTCTTTTTCAAAGGCATAAGTGCATTTCTCTATCTCAGTTATACTTCATATTTATGATGCTCACTGGTGGCCTCTCTAAATATTTTTATTTTGCGTTCGTCTTAAAGATTATAGCTCTACATAGGCTAAGAAAAAGAGTAATATGAAAGAAGAAACCTAGGCAAACATCAAATACATTTTGTGTTTCTTTTGTTTAGCTCCAGCTAGGATCATGTGAGAAGTTGACGCTCATATTACTTCTCAAATTTATATATAGAGCACTAATTATATGAAAACCTTGGCTATGTATATGTCTTCATAGTTTAGTTATTGTGCTTTTTCATGTCAACTATGGTGCACCACAATGAAAATTGTAATGCCATCAAAATGGAAAAGACACATTTCTTTTTAGCTACATCACACTAACATGTGCATGTCACAATGAACTTAGTTTAATTCTATTATAATTTTCAAAATTCCCTTGGATAGGTAATCATACCACTTCAAAGAACCTCCTACCATCATTGGGTGCCATTTTCTATGTGAAAAGCTCTGTAGTTTCTTACCACCAATTGTAGCATCAATTAATGTAAATGTGGACAAACCATATAAAATAAATTAATCATGTTTGTTTATCCACATGTTCACTACCATTATCCTTTTGTTATTCATGTTATGCATCTTCAAATTCAATATGCCACCTGGAAACTATTTGCCTCCGCTACTATAATATTTGATACTAGAATCTCATGCACAATTATTTGCTACTGTAGATGTGTACTGTAAGACATTGTTAAGAAGAGTCTTGCAAGCTTGTTTTATGGAAGGATGTGATACAACCACAGAAGTGTTTCCCATTGAGCTTGCATAGCAATGTAAAATTATAACTAAAGGCTCAAAAATTGTTACAAGTGGTATTGACAACCATGTCATCGCAAAGAGATTTGGAGGCAAGAAAACAAAGTCAGTCACAAAGGGGTGGTTTTTGTAAACCAAAATCAAGTAGAATGGTTTGGTTCCTAGTTTAGTAACATACAATAGTTTGATGAATTTGTATGGAAAAAATGGATAGTGGAGTAAATCTATAGGAATTCTTACGGAAATGAAAACACAAGGGTTGAAGCTAGACCATCTCTCTTATAACATAGATCCCTTTTGCAACATGGACAGCTTCATGGAAGCAACTAATTTTTTTTTGACGAGGAGATTTCATCAATTTTCCAATAGAAAAGTAGCTAGGGCTATAGACAAAATTGATTGAGCACTATCCTATTTGGGAGTTCTTATTTATGTTTTTTATATTGAGAAAAAGGAAATCATAATATCCCCACGAATTAGGATGTGAAAGGGATAATTCTATGGTTCTTTGGGTATATTACTTGGGTAGTGGTATAGGGGATTGCATGTTTAAGATTAAGTTTAACTCTTTGGTTGTGAGAGGGCCAAATGGAGCAAAACTAGGTGCATTGTTTTGTCATTAATTGGAGTTGAAATCATTCACCAGTGGGTATTGAGAAAAAGAAGGATTTATTACTTAAGCATGATTCCTGCTCTAGAGAGATTAGTCATCATGAGATTGCACATGTTCAAAAAATAGGTAACCATGTTTTCTCACATTTTGAAAACCAATTTTTTGTCTTCTCTAGAGACCATTTAAAATCTACACATCCATGATTTACTTTGATTCATGATTTGTATACATGGAATCTAGGCCATCGTCCAATATTTTACTTCAGTTTATGAGTCACAGAGTACCTATGCACTATTGTGGAAGAGATTAATAATTTGATAGAGCATCCAATAGAAGTAGAGTCAAAATAAAGTTCAATTATCTAAGATTACAAGATTACATACATTACATATATGGAATCCTATACAAGATTACATATATGTGCAATATCTCTTAAGTGAAGATAAATATGAAATATCTAGGCATGTTTACCTCTACTAGCGTGATAATGAATGGATAGAAAACAATTTGAATTCTTCCAATATCAGGTTGTTGTTTAAAAAAATATATGCTTAAAAAAAATTATATTTATTTATGAGAATAAAAATATAAGCTTATAATTAATATTAGCTAAAATCTTGCACTTTTTGGTACAAGTAATAGTGACTATAGCTTACATATAAGCTTTACATTGTTCTAGATATTAAACTTTACATGATGATATATGTTTATAGACCTACACTTTTATTCACTTAAAAAATGTAACATCTATCAAACATTTCCCTTACATTTCTTACATTTCCTCTAAATGCCAAATGCTAGTAATTATAAATGTGAATAGCTAATAACTATAGCTTACATGTAAACCTTATATTGTTTTAGATTAACCATGTCACCGATTATAACTTACATATAAGCTTTACATTATTCTAGATTAACCACTTCACCAACACTATGACTCTCTGAATAGCTAGTAACTATAGCTTACATGTAAGCTTTATATTACTCTAGATTAACCACGTCACCAACACTATCACTCTCAGTAGTGTTGCTCTGATTTGTTCGATTGTCAACAGGCACAGGGGTCGTGATTTTCAAAGGAGATGGCTCCATCTTCCCTTCCAGCATTACAACCACCTGTCCCATGGTTGCTCTCATCTCCTCATTTCTTTCAATGCAGGGCAATGCAGCAACACATGCTCTTCTAACCTCTTCAATATATTCCTCCTCAGCAACACCCTTTTCCACAACATTAATCGTGTGCCCCTGACTAATTTGGGTTGCAGCCCATGGCGGAAAGTAATACATAATTGAATCTTGCACGTCTAAGTACAAAGTTCTTCTCCCGGAAATGATTTCCAAGAGCGTCATGTCAAAGCTGTATACATCGACCTTTGGAGTTATGGGAACACCAGAAATCCATTCCGGAGGTAAATAACCTCTCGTTCCCCTCGTTGTGGTCAGAATACGACTCAAATCCCTGTTCACAAGCTATGCCAACCCGAAATCGGCCAACTTGGGGGAAAAATCAGCATCAAGTAAAATGTTCTCAGGCTTCACATCGCCGTGAATGATGCGATCTCTGCATTCCTCGTGGAGATAAAACAAAGCTCGAGCAGTTCCTAAGGCGATCTTGAACCGAGCCTTCCAGACGAGCACCTTCCTTTTACTTTCGGAGCCACTGGTGAAGAATATGGAATTCAGCGATCCATTAGGCATGTAATCATACACCAGTAACCGTACTTTGGATCCTTGTGCACAAAACCCTCGAAGCCTTACTAAATTCCTATGATGTATGTTTCCAAGTGAGCTGATTTCCGCTCGGAATTGCTTCTCTGGCAAGTTTCCTCGGCTGGCCACAGTATCAGAGCTTTATTGACACTTGGGCTGTGGCAAAAAATAATTTTTGTGTGAATTTTCTTCTGTTGCAGGTTATAATGTGATTGGGGAGCATCAAAGAAATCTTTGAGTGTTTGGAAAGCAAAGATGGATAGTGGAATAGATTGTTTTGTCTTTTTTAAGTTGCTGTCTAAAGAAAAACAAAAAATGTTTGGTAAAATATTACTCAAGAGAAAGATTGTTGGTGTGTTGTCTATTGCTACAATAAGAGAAGAATGAGATTGTTGAAGGTAAAATTATCTATTTTATCAATGTAGAGAAAAGGTCATATAGTTTGGTATGATATTGCTGAGATGGTGATCATGTCCAATACTCTTATATTTGAATTTTTAAGGAATAGATGAGGAAATTTAAAATTATCATCGTGATTGTGAAGTGTGGTAAAAATACTAGGTTAATTCAAAAAAAGTGTTATTTGTGAACTAATTGCAATGGGGAAGCAAGGTAAAAGAGTGTTAAAGGCAAATGCAAATTTAATTTCTGAGATAGACATTTTAGAAGAAGAATTAATAAATGTGAAGAAAGAAAATGGAGACTTAGTTTGTGAGAAAAATTGTTTCCAAGAAGAACTTACACAGTTAAGAAATGAAATGAATCTAGAAAGATGCAACTTTTTAAATCAAATTAATGACTATATAGATGTAAATGGAGAGCTCAAAAAAAAATTAAAGTTGTTAGATAATATTAAGAAAAAAAATGATAAATTAGAGGAGGAAATGAAGAACGTAAAAGAAAAGAATTACTTGTTAAAGGATGAATTAGAGGAGAAAATGAAGAAAGTAAAAGAAGAAAATGACTTGTTAAATGATCAATTAAATCAATTTGTCTTTGAAAGAAATGCATGTGTGAAAGCAAAATTAGTATGTGATGTTTCATGTAGTACAAATGATTTGAATTCACCACTAGAAAAGTGTGACTCTGTTGAGGTTGTTTGTGATAAAGAATATGAAAATGTGGCATCAAATACTATCCATAGTGATAATAAGAATTTTGTATGGAATATAATGAAGAAAATGGGTTACAAAGGTAAAGGATTGGGAAAACATCAACAAGGAATCATAGAGCCTATTGAGCCAATAATGAGACCAAAGCATGAAGGACTAGGATATATGACAGATGAAAGAAATGATTATATGGATTCAATCAAATTTGTTCAATGTAAACAATACAAGCAATGTTCAAATTGTAATAGGAAAGGGCACATGAAAGACAAGTGTTGGGATCTACATCCATGCAATCTTTGTGGATTAAAAAATCAATGTAAAAAGACATGTTGGAATAGAGAATGTAAAAATACTTCTATGGAGAAATGCTTCAAAAAAAACATTGGATGGAGTTATGGATCAAGTTGGAAAAATATCATAGGTATGATAAAAGGATTGTTTAGATATAAATGTTCGAGTGTGAGGAATAACTGAAACTTATCAAAGTGTCAAATCTCAAGAAGGATTACAAGTGGTTCTTGCAAATCAAAATCATAATCTAGTAGGTCATTCATGAAAAGTGAGATTTTTTGTTAAGTGCTAGAAGGGTTTGTTGTAATATGAAACCACTTGTTCAGGTGAAAGATCCTAAAGCATTTTTTGAAAAGTTTGTGGTAAGCTAAAACCACCTGTTTGGGTGCAAAACCCAAGTTTTTTTTGAAAGGTTTGTGGTAAGCCAAAACCACTTGTTTGGGTAAGAAATCCAAAAGGAAAATCAATTTCATTAGTTGGGGCAAATCTCAAATGGTTATTGGTCAACTGGTTAAAAAATCCCACATCATAATGACATAGGGAATTATTATTATTATTACTTTATGTTGTAAATGGGTACCTAACAAAGCTCAATGCCGGGACCTATCCTATATAAATTTCTTATTGCAATTTCTCTCACACATTATCATTAGTGGTAGAAATTAAGGGAGGGTGTTAGACATAATCAACAACCACGCCCATGTTGTTACAATGAAACTATTTGTCTGTCACACATTTCCTTTTAAATTGCTAACAGATATGAACGTTGTCCTCCAGAATAGGTCATACAACATTATCCACTTATCCTCTACAAACAACTTTTATTAATGCCCTCATATCATAGGCTCTCTATATATAGAGGCCATTGCATGTTTGTAACCAATTAGTTTAGTGAATAAAATATGCTTCTATGTTCAATGTTTATTTCTTGATATAGCTATGTATTATTTTTATATTTAAAATTTCATCAGATTTCTAGCAAGTGAGGCACCCAAAGAAAGAGTATCTTCGGCCTGGACTATTGTTGTAGCATAGCTACTCATTTGAATAAACATAGCAATTGCAAAAGCAAATCTTATCCAAGATTTTGCCCACTTCTCATCCATCACCAAGTTGTGAGCCATTGATCAAACCTCCCACGACCTTTAAAACAAGAAGCTAGAAACACAAATGTAATGTTCTTCTAGAATAAATATCATGGAGGACCATGATAGGAGCTTGAATGGTGGCAATACAGGTGGTCATAAAATTACCTATTCTAATAGAAATCTGACAAGACATTGTGTAAGTGTCATGTATGACTATATCGAATGATTGAATTTATTTAAGGTGAAATGTTTAAGAGTGTATCTCAACATCCTACCTTACCTATTGTTTCAACAATCTGTATCAAGCCTAGTTCTATTGTTGAATATTTTACCACTGAGAGAAAATATCTAAGAGATGGAGAGATATAGGCTTGACAAAACCATTAAGAATTAGAAACTAGAATTAAGATTTGGCTATGGACCAAATCAATGATATGAAAGAAAAACTTAAGTAACCACTAAATAAAAAGAACGAAGTTTCTCAACAAATGAATTAAACAACTTATCAAGAAGAAGTGATTGAAAAATTATTTGACAAAAACATTTTTAATGAATCTAATGCCACTATAGGTGATCTACTAGAGAACAATCACCACCTTAGTGAGAAGACAAAATCATTGAAAAGAGAACAAGAATTGCAATCTACTAGGATGTGTGAAGTAATGGAGCAAAAGAGAAAAGATGAGGATGACAAGCATATGATTGAAGAAGAAAATAGACAAATCACTGCAAGAATGGATGCTAAGGATGAAGAAATCACAAGGTTGACTCAGAACCATTATGATATGATAAATTAGTTACTTAGTGTAAATCATGAGATTAGCAGAAAGATGAAAGTGGTTGTTGAATTAAGAACTAAGAATTAAAATTTTAAGAGTGAACTAAAATCTCAAAATGAATCGAATGAGAGATTGAAGAGATCCAAGCAAAGTATCAAGGTGGCCAAGAGATACATCTAGACTAGACTATATAAGCATTTGACTATCAACCAAGCAAAGTTGAATAAAGGAATGTGCACACCAATTTAATGACAAAGAAACCTAAATGCTATCACTATGGAAAGCTTGGACACAGAACAAATATTTATACAAGAGGGAAAAAAGGGTAAATCCAATATTACTCCCAAGTTTGATGGTTACTATTATCATTGCAATAAGTATGGACACAAACCATATGAGTGTAGATCAAAGTTCAAGTAGACAAATAAGAAGTTTTCATTCAATGGACACTCTCACAGTCACAAAAAAAGTCAGACATGAGTCTCAAGACTACAAATCACAAATGAATTCTTCTTGATCACCAAGAAAGAAGGGTAATGCTCATTTTAACAAATGTTTATACAAAATAATTATATCACAATTGAAATACAATACATTAAATTAAATAAATTTAAGAATCAATAAAAAGGGATGATTTTGTATAAATAATAATAAAATTAAATCATAGAGTTACTTCCAACAAAAATGTGCTATTAATAAAATAAAGTAAAGTTGTAGGTAAACATACACAATTAAATAGAAAAAAACAAACAAAGTACAAATATCATCCAAAAATGACAAACAAATTATATCATAGCTTAGTGTGTGATCTTTAGGCCAGGCACATGCATACACATAAGATCAAATATATCAAAACTACATACAATGCTATGCAAGCTAATGGTTGGCAGTAACAGAAAGGGCCAAAGGAGTTTTACCCCCTTGATAAATTGAATTTGATGTCATCATTTTTTTTAAAGTTGGTTTTTTCTATGCTATGAATTATGATTTACAAAATTATTTTTTTCTTTTTCTTTTAAGAGATGATTTTCATATGTTATTAGTTGCATAATATTATAGTGCTCATTGAAATACAAGTTCTCAATTTAATTGTTTAGATATAGAATGCTCAGCAATAATGCTTGAGACTTTTGACTTTTCATAACACTCAATAATTTTTCTTTGAACTCTTTATACATTCTATGGTTGGAAAAGAAAAACTGATAAAATTAAATTAAAAAATCTACCAATCAAATTCACTTTAGAAAGTTTGCAAAATTTGAAAGATATTTAATTTTACTATCCCTAATGAAATTCACTTTATTAAGTTTGTAAAATATAGAAAAATCTTTTATTTTAATTTTACTTCTCTTATTTAAATTTACTTTAGGAAACTTTGTAAATTATAGAAAGATTTGTAATTTAATTTTCGCTATTCCTAATGAAATGTTCCTTTAACCCTTGTTGCCTTGGTTTTTAGAGTGTATCATTTTTTTTTTATATAACTCACTACGTTAAAAATGCACTAAAGAATGTCAAATATTCCTTCCTTAAAATAATCAATCATTCAATTAATTTTTGGTGGTATTATAGTTTCAAAATCTTCAATTTGTTCCCAACTCCATTTAACATTTTGAAATTTTAAAATAAAAGTTTCAAGGCAAAAATTTTGTAGGTTTGAAGTTGGGATGCTAACTTTTAAATCATTTAAAAGTTAAAGTTCTAAATTTTTGAAAGATCAACTTTTAAAAAGTTACAAATTATAACTATATAATCTAAATTTTTTAAAAGTTAAATAATTTAGTTTTAATTTTTCTTCACTAAAAGGTGGTATTATAGTTTAAAAATCTTCAATTTGTTCCCAGCTCCATCTAACATTTTGAATTTTTAAAATTAGAGTTTCAAGCCAAAAATTGTGTAGGTTTGAAGTTGGGGTGCTAACTTTTAAATCAATTATAAAGGGTAAAAGCATAGATCTGTGTCACCGTTTGTGATAAAAAAACCTGTTTTGGTCAAATCTCATTTCTCTATCAAAACTCAATTTTAAAAAAAAACTAAAAATAGCCTTTTATAGATTTTAAATTCAATATCATCATTATATAAATTTTTGAGTGTTTTGATTAGTTATAATATGTTATAATCTCAAAATATTATAAGTCAATATTTCAACATTTCAGAAGATGTTGTCTCAAAAAATGAAGAAAAATAGTAAATCATATCAAAAAAATAAAAAAAACATATTTATCACTAGAGGAGAGAATCCTCTTCACGAATATGTAATTTATTTTCAAGAAGGTATAGATTTGATAGGGAAGTTTTGACGGGAGGAAAAAACTATTGGATTTTGACAAGGTCAAACTTGAGTACTTATAACAAAGAAAATATACATCAAAAATAATTATTTCTTTTATTGTGCACTAGCTATACATGTCATCTATAAAATATTTTCAAATTAGAACAAAAAAAGGTGATTTGCACATACTTGTTTGACGGGAACTACATCCTATATTTTTTACAGTTAAAAAAGGGACTTCAAAATAAAATAAATTGAATAAATTCTCACTCAAAAAAATTATAAAAATTATAGGCATAAAATTCATACAATTCTACACATTTCATCAGTTTACATCATCTTCATATTTTAAACACAAATACCATTTTTTTTGTCATTAATGTTGAACTCTCACATTCTAATATCGCTTTTCTTTATAAAAGGTGACACAGGTTTGTGCTTTTACCCTAAAGTTAAAGTTCTAAATTTTTGAAATATTAACTTTTAAAAAGTTAAAATTTATAATTATATAATCTTAACATTTAAAAAGTCAAATAATTTAGGTTTTAGTTTTTCTTCCCTAAAAGGTTAAGATTTTAATAAGAAATTTAAAATTTCAACATTTTCTACGTCTTAGCTTTTAAAAAGTTATAGATTTCAAAAAGAAAGACTAGACAACCCAAACTCCACCTTGGTGATAACTACCATATGGAAACTCTTGGGAAAATGCAAAGGCATAGAGAATGTGCAATGAAAGTCTATCCAATTTTATTCATTGTAGATTTCAAACCATTGTTTAGAATGTTCATCCAAAACTATGAAAATAAGGTTTCCATGTAGTAGAGAAGAGTTAAAGGATCACTAATGACCATTGACAAGAGACCCAAGAAGACATATTTCCAAATTGAGATAATGTTTGGAGTTGTATTTACGAGATTGAGAACCTAATGCTTCAGCTTATTCAAGATGATGTCAATGACATGCCACATGAAGTGAAGTTGATTCTAGACTCAATTTTTTTAATGAGGGACAATGATTCGGATAGGTTTCTTTGTCTAGAGAAGTGAAGTATGTTTGGAATCTTAAGACCAGAATTCAAGGTTCATGCACATAGTAGAGTTCAAAGGTACTTAAGAGCTACCATCTATTATATTGTCATGGCATTTATTTTTCTCAACCAGTTAATGAGCTCGGTCAGTTCTCTTGGAGTTATCCGAGGTTGGAGTCACCTACCATGTGCATATTCTAGTTAGAATTTTTTTTCATGTTGGTCTCATTTTTGGTTTTTCTCCAATTTCTCCTATGAATTCCTATGTTTTCCTCCTTTCTCACTATATGCCCCTATCGATAAAGAACTCTTATTTTGTCTCTGGGTTCTCCTGCATCACAAATAGTTCCTACCTAAGATAGAGCTAGTTCTTGCATCACAAATAAATTGCACTAAAGGGGGGGGGGGGTGGGGTGTGTTAGTGTAAATAATTAATTACTATTTATACTTTACTTAAGTTTACTTAGGTTAATGCATTATCATATTAGTTACATTTAGACACCTAGGAATATTCGTAGTCATATGAGTTGTCATGTTGACAACACAAGAGTTAGCAACTTAGTTAAGCACATGGTGTCTACAACATCACTTTATGAGATACACCTATGTAAACTTATTCTCTCATCATCATACAAACTTCTGTGCTCAATGGAGGATAATCCAATCTTGGTGGACATGTGCTTAGTTGTGATTTTTATCTCTTTGTTAACTCCTAGTCATTCTAGATGCCTTTATATAGTGGCACTTTTAGTGTGTATTTATCAGATATACATTCTCATTATTGTTATAATGATCTTTCATTATTGGTCCATACTTTTCTAGTGCTTAAGCTTCTTGATCTTGGTGTCATTTTTCCCAAAGGAAAATTCTTACATGGTATTAGAGGGATAGGAGATCTCTTCACATAGCCATTGGAGACCATTTTTGTTTCACCTCTTGGAGGGTCACAATTCAGATCCAGAGTATATGTAGTTATTGGGAGCAACTAGAGCCAATGCGGACCTCACCATTACATCTGGAGCAGTGATTTGATGAATTTTGACTATAAATTTGCCTACCCTAGGCCATAGTCAAACATGAGGCAAATTTTTTTTTTGCAAACTAGGACTAGAGGTCTGATTTGCAAAATTGGTATGATCTCTTTAGATCTGTGCAATTAACTTTTCAAATCTAAATATTTTTTTGTGTCTTCACATTTTTTATTTTTGGATTTGCATTTTATTTGCAAAATTCTACAAAAATTGGCCTTTTAGGCTAGTAGGAGAGAATTTTTTTGCAAGAAAACTTGGTGCTCAAACCCTGGTAGCTTGTGACTGGCATGTTCCACTATGGCTAACAAATTCCAAATGGAAACTAGCTTCTAAACCATGACAAGCAACAATATATTAGTGACTTCTAAGCTGATTCAATTGCAAAAGCCTTTCACCTTTATACATCCTTGGCCCCTTGCATTCAATGAATGTGGGATTAAAATCCAACATCGACCACCTTCGCATTGCCAGTGATCTCCACCAACTCACCATCGGTGCATGAGACTAACAACCTCCTCCACTAGGAAAATGCTCATACTAGCTCCTCCTCCATATACCACTAGCAAGTATCTTTTGGCACCGCCAAGTGCCCCACAGCTAGTCACCATGCATATGTCATGTATGCAACATAGTCATTTGCCATGTGGTGACACATTCTCTTCCATGGAAATTGCAATGGCCCTGCACAAAGACTGCCATGTGAGCTGCCATGAAAACAAACATGTCATGTGCCACATCAAAATCTAGCCTACTAGGCCAAATTTTTTGTTGGCATCATCCATACACAAGCCTAAATTTGATATTCATTTGACCATCACAAGAAGGCCAAATTGCACTGCAGTGACAACTGTTTGTCATCAGGTTAGACCCCTCACTGTATGCAAATTTTATTTGATAGTCCAACTTTGGAAGGCCATATCTTAGTCATTCAGGCTCCAAATCAGCTGCATTTTTCTAAAATTTGGGCTAGAATTTCCCAACATTTTAGTGGTCCTATTATTTTTTAGTTCTAGTAAATAGATTTGTTAGAAAAAAAATAAAAATTGGTGATATTCTTGTCTAATCTTGCATTTTAAATCTTCAGATGCTCCTTATAGGCTCATCTGGTCACATATTTAGGTTCCATTTTCTTTGAAAGTGCATAATTTTTTGCCTAATTTCCACATTTGCAATCAAATTATAGGATTGTGTGGAAAAAAATAACACTTTCAAAAATAGCTCCTTTTTTGCATTATTTCGCTTTAATCAAAATTCAAAATTGCTTTATATCTAAGCAACATTGCTAAGTACCATATTTGAAATCCAAGGGGATGTTGTAAACAACAAAAGTAGAAGTCTACTTAGGCCCTAAATTAGCAAGTGGCTATTGTAATCGCACTGAATATAAAGCGCCTAAAGGATTCATTTTGGGGGGAAGGTGGGTGTCTCTTGGTGTTGTGTTCCTTTCTTCTTGTTGTTATCTTTTTTTCCTTGTATTTTGGGAAACATTAAGATTCACAAATTAAAACCACATAACTATGTTTCATGTGCAGTTAAAAAATGTTTCTAATTAATGAATGAAGAATTTTATCAATATATATATGGATCTTTTCCTAAACCAATAGGTGATCAAGTAACTCAAAGTGATATCTGTGCTTGGGAATTGATAGATAGAAAAGCCCTTGGAATAATTAAGTTAGGGGTTGATGACAAGATCCTTTATCAGATCATAAATTATGATAAATCTAAGGAAACTTTGGATGCCCTTAAAAAGCTATATGGGAAAGTGATTGAGGAGGATGTCTGCAAGATTGAAGATGAAATTATCTCCCTAGATCCTAAGAACTTTGATTCCATAAAGGATTTTATCATTAATGTTAATGATTTGAGAACAAAATAGAATGATTGTGGTAGTCCCATTAAGATGATAGGTTGATTTATCTAATTCAGAATAAGTTGCCATCAGAATACTCCACATTTATCTCTTCTTTCAACACCACCAAGGCTACCTTTAGGGCTGCTTATCATAAAATCACTTTTGGTGACTATGTTTAGCTGTTAGAGAATGAACAAGCTAAGTTGATAACAATGAGGATTCTCAAGTCTTCAAAGTCTAAGGCATTGATGGCTAACATGAGAGGTCCAAAAATCCAATTGGTGAAAGTTCAAAAAAAGGCAAGGGCAAAAAGAAGAAGTGGAAAGATAACAAACAAAGGGACACATAAAAGTCACCACCTGAATCAAATCAACAACAAGGCAAGTCTTCTCCTAATACTTAAAAAAAGAGGGAAAATAATCAAGAAAATTAAAAGTGTGCCTATTGTAAAAGAACTGGTCATGATGAACATCATTGTTATGACAAAAAGATTGATGCATTGAAAAACATAATGAAGAAGCACAATGATCCATTGCCTAATGCTTGTAAGGAAAATGGGTCTTCATCTTGAGATTCTAAGAGCAAAGGGAAATCTTTACTAACAAATACTATTAGTTAGGGTGAATGGATTATTGACTCAGGTGCCACACATCACATGGGGGTTTCAAAGAAAAATTTTCTTCTATGACACCTTTAGAGGTAAGTCACATCTTTGTAGGGGATGACACTGAAGTGGAAGTTGAAGGAAAAGATGAAGTTGAGGTGGAAAGTGGAGCATTCAAGGATGTTCTCTATGTTCCTAATCTTACCTCCAAACTTCTTTCAGTAGACCAAATCACTCACTATAAAGTTGGAAATAAGGTGTAATTTCTTTCATATTTAGTTGTGAAAAGCATCAAAGATGATTCTATGGTTGCAATTAGTGAAGCTAAACATGATTCAAAGCTTTATACTTTGTTTTCCTTTGTGCCTAAATCTAATGCACAAGCCTTTTTAATTCATTTGAATACAAAAAGAAAACTATGGCATGAGAGGCTTGGACATGTCAACTATAGGCATCTTCAACAACTTAGCAACAAGAAAATGGTTCATGGTCTACCTCAAGTCTAGTCCTCAAATGGTGTTTTTTTAGGTTTCACACTTGGGAAGCATCCATAATTTATTTTTGACAAGTGGAAGTCTTATAGAGCATAAAGTGTTCTTGACCTAGTTCATAGTGATGTGGTTGGCCCATTTCTAGTGTCATCATTTGGAAAGTCTCGCTATGCACTCACCTTCTTTCATGGCTATTCTTGTTATACTTGGGTATTGTTCATGGCTTATAAGAGTGAAGTGTTTGAATGATTTTTCATCTTCAAGTCTCAATTAGAAAAGTAATCAGAGAAGGCCATCAAGATTCTTTGAATGGATAATGGAAGGCAATATGTGAACTCAAGACTTATAGATTTTTATACTCAAGAGGGAACTGAACTTCAGAATTTAGTACCATGCACTCCACAATAGAATGGTGTTGTAGAAAGGAAGAATAGAATCCACAACGAGATGACCACTTGCATGCTACTAAATAAGTCTCTTGATGAATTTTTTTGGGTTGAAGCAATGAATTGTGCAAGCTACATCTAGAATCAGAGTCCTCATAATGCTTTGGATGGTGTAACTCTTTTTGAAGCTTGGAATGGAAGAAAACCTAATGTAATGCACTTTAGAGTCTTTGGATGTCCCGCATGGGCATGAATACCTCCATAGAAATGCAAGGCATTGGAACCTAAAAGTAAACCTTGCTTTTTTGTTAGTTATGTAGACTCTCATAAAGCCTACAAATTGATGGATCCAGAGACACATGACACTTTCTATGAGAGGAGTGTACACTTTAAAGAAAGTTGTCCAAGCTCTACTTCTTCCTCCTTTGTTGAAGAGATTGAAATTGATAATAGTAACTTAGAAGATGTTCGTCCATGACACAAATAGAGGTGGTAGACATATGAGGTTAAGGAAATTCCTTCTACTTCTACATCTTCTTCCACAAGACCAAAATGGGCTCAGTACACATTGGATGCGGTAGGGCCATTGGCATAGAATTCTTCAAATACTAAGAGGATAAGATCACAATAAAACTCACTCCTTCATACTTATATTATAGTTGCTTTTGATCCTCAATCATTTAAAGAAGCTCCAAATATTCCAGAATGGGATAAAGTAATATAGGAAGAATATAATTATCTTATGAGAAACAATACATGGGACTTAGTCTCTGTTCCTAAGGGAAGAAAATTGGTTCAGTGTTAGTGGATCTATTAAACCAAGTTTGTAGCAAATGGAACTGTTGATAAGTATTAGGCAAGACTTTTTCCAAAAGGTTTCTCTCAGGAGCCTAGTATTGACTACACTGAGACCTTTTCCCTAGTTGCAAAAATGAACTACATTTGTTTGATGCTAGATATAGCTGCATCTTAGAGATGGGTTGTTCATTAGATGGATGTGAAGAGTGCATTCTTGAATGGTGATATTTATGAGGAGATTTATATGGAGCAGCCACAGGGCTTCATTCAAGATTCTACTTTGATTTACAAGTTGAAAAAGTCTATCTATGGAATAAACCAAGCTCCAAGAGCATGGTATGCCAAGATGGATTCTTTCCTTCTCAAGATTCACTAGATGTCATTCAAACTCAAATGTCTACATTCTTTAGTGGGATGATTCTCTCTTGCTACTTATGCTTTATGTTGATGACTTAATCATTATAAGGAGTACAACATCCATCATTGATACTATCAAGAATACTTTGTAGGATAGATTTTCCATGATAGACTTGGGTCTGCTTCATTATTTCCTTGGTATTTAGATACACAAGTCATTAACATGGATCACATTATTACAACTAAAGTATGCTCTTGATCTAATTTCTTGATTTCTCATGAGTGACTTCAAGGCTGCATCTACTCCATTTTTTTTAGGTGTTAAGCTAGAAGCAAAGTGTTCCACTCCACTTGTTGATAGTACTTTGTATAGATAGTTGGTTAGAAGTCTCATCTATTTGACACATACATGCCTTGACATATCATTTATAGTTGGCAATGTTTCTCACTTCATGCAAGACCCACATAAACTTCACTAGAAGGAAACAAAACACATCTTACACTATATTTAGGGCACACATACATATGGGATATGCTATACAACTAGTACTAGACTATAGTTAGTGTGTTATACAAACTCAAACTATGTAGGGGATCTAGATTCTCACAAAAACACTTCAAAATACATGCTTCATCTTGATTCTTTCCCTACTTGTTGGTAGAGTATAAAGAAGAACATTACTACTCTTTCATCTACAGAGGTTGAGTGTCAAGAAGCTATCACTACGGCTACAAAAGCTATTTGGTTACAACATATTCTGAAGGATTTGGGTTTTGGCATACCTAGACCCCTAGTCATACATTGTGATAATCAAAGTGCCATTGAAATCTCAAAACATCCAATGCAACATCAACACAAAAAACACATTGAGGTTCATATGCACTACATTAGAGAGCTGATATATGAGTAGGTCATTGCATTGCAGTATTGTCCTATAGGAAAGAAGATTATATATATCTTCACTAAACCCTTCACTGAGGTCAAGTATCTTCATTTGCGCAATCTCTTGGGGGTGTAGGATTTTTCACCAAGGGCTCACATGACTCTTCTCTTATTTATTGTACTTATCTCTCTTTTTGCAGAGGGTTTTTTGCATGAGGCTTTCCCTCTTTCTCTATTTTTAGAGAGATTGCATTGCATAGTATTGTATGTCCAACATTTCATTTGTACATGGGTAGCTAACATGGCCTAGTAGCCCATACCTGTCATAGCTTTTGTGAGCTTAAGTGTATTCCCCTAAGTTGCACTGAAGAAGGGGGGAGGGTGGTGTTAGTGTAAATAATTAATTACTATTTACAATTTACTTAAGTTTACTTTGGTTAATGCATTATCATATTAGTTGTCATGTAGAAACTTAGGAGTATGTGTAGTCATATGAGTTGTCTTGTTGACAACATAGGAGTTAGCAACTTATTTAAGAACATAATGTTTACAACATCTCTTTATGAGATACACCTATGTAAACTTATCCTCTCATCATCGCACAGACTCCTGTGCTCAATGGAGGATAATCCACTCTTGGTTTGCGTGTGCTTAGTTGTCATATTTATAACTTCTCAATTTAAGTGTTTAGATACAGAACTTTATTTTTCAATAACTTTTTGAATCTACATAATTTTAATAGATATCAATTTTTTCATAATTTAACATAAAAAATTTTACCTCTTATTTTATTGGCTGATTTCTCTGCAATCATGCTAGAGAGTTTTGACTTTTCATAACACTCAATAGTTTTTTTTTAACTCTTTATACATTCTATGGTTGCAAAAGAAAAAGTGATAAAATTAAATTAAAAAATTTACCAATCAAATTCACTTTAGAAAATTTGCAAAATTTGAAAGATATTTAATTTACTAATGAAATTCACTTTGTTAAGTTTGTAAAGTATAGAAAAATCTTTAATTTTAATTTTACTTCTCTCATTGAAATTTACTTTAGGAAAATTTTTAAACTATAGAAAGATTTGTAATTTAATTTTCACTAATCCTAATCAAATGTTCCTTTAACCCTTGTTGCCATGGTTTTTAGAGTGATTCATATGTTTTTTTTTTAAAACTCACTGCGTCAAAAATGCACTAAAGAATGTCAAATATTCCATCCTTAAAATAATCAATCGTTCAGTTGATTTTTGGTGGTATTATAGTTTCAAAATCTTCAATTTGTTCCCAACTCCATCTAACATTTTGAATTTTTAAAATCAAGGTTTCGAGCCAAATATCGTGTATGTTTCAAGTTGGGATACCAACTTTTAAATCATTTAAAAGTTAAAGTTCTAAATTTTTGAAAGATTAACTTTTGAAAATTTAAAAATTATAATTATATAATCTAAACTTTTAAAAACTCAAATAATTTAGGTTTCTATTTTTCTTGACTAAAACGTGGGATTATAGTTTCAAAATCTTCAATTTGTTCCTAGCTCCATCTAACATTTTGAAATTTTAAATCTGAGTTTGAATCCAAAAATTGTGTAGGTTTGAAGTTGGGGATCTAACTTTTAAATCAGTTAAAAGTTAAAGTTCTAAATGTTTGAAATATTAACTTTAAAAAGTTAAAAATTGTAATTATATTATCTTAACTTTTAAAAAGTCAAATAATTTAGGTTTCAGTTTATCTTCACTAAAAGGCTAAGATCTTAACTAAAATGACTAAGAAATTTAAAATTTCTACATTTTCTACATCTTAGCTTTTAAAAAGTTATAGCTTTCAAAAAGAAAAACTTGGAACTAAAACTCCAACTTGGCAATAACTACCATATGCAAACTGTTGGGAAAATGAAAAGGCAAAGAGAAGGTGTAATGAAAGTTTATTAAAATTTATTTGTTGTAGATTTCAAACCACATTCTACCAAAACTATGAGTGTAAGGTTTCCATGTATCAAAGAAGAGTCAAAGGATCACTAATGACCACTCACAAGAGACCCAAGAATAAGGATTTCCACATTGAGAAAATGGTTAGAGTTGTATTTAGGAGCTTGAGAACCTAATACTTTAGCTTATTCAAGATGATGTCAATGACATGTGACATGAAGTCGAGTTGATTCTAGACTCAAATTTTTTTATGAGGGACAATTATTTGGATAGGTTTCTTTATCTGGAGAAGTGGAGTATGTTGGTAATCTTAAGACTAAAATTCAAGGATCATGCACACAATAGAGTTCAATGGTACTTAAGAGTTACCATCTATTATATTGTCTTGAAATTTATTTTTCTCAACCAGTTAATGAGTTTGGTCAGTTCTCTTGGAGTTATCTAAGGTTGGAGTCACCTACCATGAACATATTTTGGTTAGAAGATTTTGTCGTGTTGATCTCATTTTTGATTTGTCTCCAATTTCTCTTTTTAATTCCTATGTTTTCCTCTCCTTTTTACTATATGTACCTATTGATAAAGAACTATTATTTTGTCTCTAGGTTCTCTTACATCACAAATAGTCCTTACCTAAGATAGAGCTAGTAGTTGCATCACAAATAAGTTGCATTAAAGGGGGCGGGGGGGGGGGGGGTGTGTTAGTGTAAATAATAAATTACTATTTACACTTTACTTAAGTTTACTTAGGTTAATGAATTGTCATATTAGTTTTCATGTAGACACCTAGGAGTATGCGTAGTCATATGAGTTGTCATGTTCAAAATACAAAAGTTAGCAACTTACTTAAGGACATGGTGCTTACAACATCTCTTTATTAGATACACCTATGTAAACTTATCCTCTCATCATTGTACATACTCCTATGCTGAATGGAGGATAATCCACTCTTGGTGGATGTGTGCTTAGTTGTGATGTTTATCTCTTTTTGAACTCCTAGTCATTCTAGATGTCTTTATATAGCGGCACTTGTAGTGTGTATTTATCAGATATACATTCTGATTATTGTTATAATGATATTTCATTATTGGTCCATATTTTTATAGTTCTTAAGCTTCTTGATCTTGGTGTCATTTTTCCCAAAGCCAAATTCTTACATGGTATTAGAGCGGTAGGAGATCTCTTCACATAGCCATTGGAAACCATTTTTGCTTCACCTCTCGAAGAGCCACGATTTAGATCTAGAGTATCTGTACTTATTGGGAATGGCTAGAGCTAATGTAGACCTCACCATTGCATCTAGAGAATTGATTTGATGAATTTTGACTATAATTTTCCCTACCCTAGGACATAATAAATTTGAGGCAAATTTTTATTTGCAAACTAGGACTCGAAGGCCCGATTTGCAAAATTGGTATGATCTCTTTAGATCTATGCAATTAATTTTTTAGATCTAAATATTTTTTTGTGTCTCCACATTTTTTCTTTTTGGATTTTCATTTTATTCCCAAAATTCTATGAAAAAATGGCCTTCTAGGCAAGTAGGAGACCATGTTTTGTAGGCAAACCCAGCAATCAAACCCCGGTAGCCCGTGGCTGGCATGTTCCACTGTGACTAACATAGTCCAAATGAAAATTAGCTTCTAAAACATGATGAGAAACAATATATTTGTAGCTTCTAAGCTAATTTAATTGTAAGGGCCTTTCAACTTTATACATCCTTGGCCCCTTGCATTTAGTGAATGTGGGATTAAAATACCACACCAACCACCTTCGCATTACCAGTGATCTCCAACAACTCACCACTAGTGCCCAAACTTGGCAACCTTCTCCATTGGCCAAACACTCTTGCTAGCTCCTCCTCTGGAGAGTACTAGCTAGTCTCTTCTGGTGCCTCCAATTGCCCAATGACAAGTCGCCATGCAAATGTCATGTCAGCAGCACAGTCATCTACCATGTGGTGACATGTTCGCTTCCACAAAAATTGCAATGCCCCTACATGAAGACTACCATGTTAGCTGACATGAAAATAGACATGTCATCTACCACATCAAAATTTGGCCTATCAGGCTATATTTTTTGTAGACATCATCCACATACAAGCCTCAATTTGACAGTTATTTGACCATTACAAGTAGGAAAAATTGCATTGTAGCTTCTTCATTGTGGGGGGGACCTTATTTGCTTGCTATGGGGGGATCATTATTTGTATATATATGATGTGTGAAATTTTGGGGCATCTTGAGTACTTCATCCATCCATGCACCCTATTTTCATCTCTCTTTTGGGAGGAGGGTTTTTCCCTTGAGGCTTTCTCTCTTTCTCCACTTTATGAGAGATTACATTTCATGTATTGCATTGCATATTGTACATGGATATCTAAAACGGCCTAGTAGCTAGGACCCATCTTGCATTGTGATTTTAAGTGCATTCCCTTAAGTTTCTCTTAATGGGGTGGGCAGGGGGTGGTTTGTGTTTTGGTGTAATTAAAGATTCACTGATTACACTTACTTAAGCTTACTTAGGATAATGCATTGCATAGTAGTTTGTGATTGAGACACCTAGGAGTTTGCACCTCAATTAAAAACATGGTGTAGGAGAATTCCATGCTAGGTGGTCATATTTGTTATCTTATTCCACCTTTAGTGCACTTATCACATTCTCATCCTCATCATTGCACATACTTCATTGCATAATGGAGAATGATCCACCTTTGGTGAACATGTGATTCCATGTTGCATAGGTGATAGCTTATCTTCTCCTTATCATTGTCTCTTATTGCCTCTCTTGTATAAGGAGGCCTATTATGTACATTTCATATCAATCCATTGGATGTCAATCAAGTCCATTATCAACAATAGAATTTTTGCATCTTCATGCAATTGTCTTGAGAATGTCTTTTGGAAGTTATCTTGGTCTTTCATTTGATCTTGGGTGTGTTGTAGAGTCACCTAAAACTAAAACAAAAATAATACTATTTCAGAATATACTAATGACAATCAAATTATTTCATAAAACTAAAGAAGGAAACTAAAAATGAATAGTTTTGAATCCAGTAAGAAAACTTCCCCCTTATGGACCAAATTAATGATATCAAAGAAAAACTTAAGTAGTCATTGAGTAAAAGGAAGAAAGTTTCTCAAAAAATGAATTAAAAAACTTATCAAGAAGAAGTGATTGAAGAACTATTTGACAAAAATTTTTTTTATGAATTTGATGCTGCTCTAGGTGATCTACTAGAGAACAATCACAACATTAGTGAGAAGACAAAATCATTGAAAAGAGAACAAGAATTGCAATCTACCAAGATGTGTGAAGTAGTAAAGCAAAAGAGAAAAGATGAGGATGACAAGAAAATGATTGAAGAAAAAAATAGACAAATCACTACAAGAATGGGTACTAAGGATGAAGAAATCACAAGGTTGACTCAGAACCATTATGATATGATAAATTAGTTATTTAGTGTAAATCATTAGATTAGTAGAAAGATGAAAGTGCTTGTTGAATTAAGAACTAAGAATTAAAATTTTAAGAGTGAACTAAGATCTTAGAATGAAACAAATGAGAGATTGAAGAGATCCAAGTGAAGTATCAAGATGATGGATGAACAATTTAGAGGATAGAGGTGACCAAGAGATACATCTGGACTAGATTATATGAGAATTTTACTACCAAGCAAGGAAAATCTTCAAAGAAAGTTAAATAAAAGAATGTGTACAGCAATCTAAAGATAGAAGAACCTATATGCTATCACTATGGAAAGCTTGGACACACAAAAAATATTCTTACAAGAGAAAAACAAGGGTAAATCCAATATTACTCTCAAGTTTGATGGTTACTATTATCATTGCAATAAGTATGGTCACAAACCCTATGAGTGTAGATCAAATTTCAAGTAGACACCTAAGAAGTGTGCATTCAATGGATACTCTCATACTCACAAAAAATTTGGACACAAGTCTCAAGACTGCAGATCACAAATAAATTCTTCTTGATCACCGAGAAAGAAGGGCAATGGTCATTTTAACATATGTTTATATAAAATAATTATATCACAATTGAAATAAAATATATTAAATTAAATAAATTTAAGAATCAATAAAAAGGGATGTTTTTTGTAATAATAATAAAATTAAATCATAGAGTTGCTTCCAACAAAAATGTTCTATTAATAAAATAAAATCAAGTTGCGGGTAAACATACACAATTAAATAGAAACAAACAGACAAAGTACAAATATGATCCACAACTGATAAATAAGCTATATCATAGCTTAGTCTCTGATCTTTAGGCCAGGCACATGCATACATATAAGATTGAATATATCAAAACTACATACAATGTTATGCAAGTTAGTGGTTGTCAGTAATAGAAAGGGCCAAAGGAATTTTACCCCCGCGATAAATTGAATTTGATGTCATCTTTTTTTTTTTTTTTAAATGTTGGTTTTTCCTATGTAGTGAACTATGATTTATAAATTTTTAATTTTTTTTTTAAGTGATAATTTTCATATATTATTAGTGCACAATATTATAGTGCTTATTGAAATATAACTCATCAATTTGTTTTCTTAGATATAGAACTTTATTTTTCAACAACTTTTTGAATCTATATAATTTTAATATATTTCAAATTTTTCATAAGTTAATGAAAAAAATTATCTCTTATTTTATTGGTTGATTTCGCTACAATCATTCTTAAGTCTTTTGACTTTTCATAACATTCAAGAGTTTTTCTTTGAACTCCTTATACATTCTATGGTTGTAAAAGAAAAAGTGATAAAATCAAAGTAAAAAATCTACCAATCAATTTCACTTTAAAAAGTTTGCAAAATTTGAAAGATATTTAATTTTACTATCCCTAATGAAATTCACTTTGTTAAGTTTGTAAAGTATAGAAAAATCTTTAATTTTAGTTTTACTTCTCTTATTGAAATTTACTTTAGGAAACTTTGTAAACTATAGAAAGATTTGTAATTTAATTTTCACTATTCCTAATGAAATGTTTATTTAACCCTTGTTGCCCTAGTTTTCATAGTGAGTCATATGTTTTATTTTTTGAAACCTCACTACGTCAAAAATGGATTAAAGAATGTCAAATTTTCCTTCCTTAAAATAATCAATCATTCAGTTAATTTTTTGTGGTATTATAGTTTCAAAATCTTCAATTTATTCCCAACTCCATATGACATTTTGAATTTTAAAATCAGAGTTTGGAGCCAAAAATTGTGTAGGTTTGAAGTTGGGATGCTAACTTTTAAATCATTTAAAAGTTAAAGTTCTAAATTTTTGAAAGATTAAATTTTAAAAAGTTTAAAATTATAATTAAATAATCTAAACATTTAAAAAGTTAGACAATTTAGGTTTCAATTTTTCTTCACTAAAAGGTGGTATTATAGTTTCAAAATCTTAAATTTCTTCCCAGCTCCACCTAACATTTTCAATTTTTAAAATTAGAGTTTCAAGCAAAAAACTGTGTAGGTTTGAAGTTGGGGTGCTAACTTTTAAATCATTTAAAAGTTAAAGTTCTAAATTTTTGAAATATTAACTTTTAAAAAGTTAAAAATTATAATTATATAATCTCAACTTTTAAAAAGTCAAATAATTTAGGTTTCAATTTTTCTTCTCTAAAAGGTTAAGATCTTAACTAAAAAGGCTAAGAAATTTAAAATTTCAACATTTTCTACATCTTAGCTTTTACAAAGTTATAGATTTCAAAAAGAAAAACTAAAAACCCAAACTCCAACTTGGCAATAACTAGTATATGGAAACTCTTGGGAAAATGCAAAGGCATAGAGAAGGTGTAATTAAAGTCTATTAAAGTTTATTCATTGTATATTTCAAACCATTGTTTAGAATGTTTAACCAAAATTATGAGTAAGGTTTCCATGTATCAGAGATGAGTCAAAGGACTAGTAATAACCAATTGGAAGAGACCTAAGAAGAGGGATTTCCAAATTGAGAAAATTCTTAGAGTTGTATTTAGGAGCTTGAGAACCTAATACTTTAGCTTATTCAAGATGATATCAATGACATGCGACATGAAGTGGAGTTGATTCTAGACTCAATTTTTTTTATGGGGAAGAATTATTTGGATAGGTTTCTTTGTCTAGAGAAGTAGAGTATGTTGGGAATCTTAAGACTAGAATTCAAGGATCATGGACACAATAGAGTTCAAAGGCACTTAAGAGTTACCATGTATTATATTGTCATGGCATTTATTTTTCTCAACTAGTTAATGAGTTTGGTTAGTTCTCTTGGAGTTATCTGATGTTGGAGTCACCTATCATGTACATATTTTGGTTAGAACTTTTTGTTGTGTTTGTATCATTTTTGGTTTGTCTCCTATTTCTCCTGTTAATTCCTATGTTTTCCTCCTTTTCAATATATGACCCTATCAATAAGGAACTATTATTTTGACTCTAGGTTCTCCTACATCACAAATAGTCCTTACCTAAGATACAACTAGTTGTTGCATCACAAATAAGTTGCACTAAAGGGGGGTGCTAGTGTAAATAATTAATGACAAGATCCTTTAGGTTAGGTCTTGATGACAAGATCCTTTATCATATCATAAAATATGATACATCCAAGGAAACTTGGGATTCCTTTAGAAAGGTATATGGGAAAGTAACTGAGGAGGATATCTAAAAGATTGAAGATGAACTTATTTGGCTAGATCCTAAGAACTTTGATTCCATCCAAGATTTTATCATTAATGTGAATAAGTTGAGAACAAAACTTAATGATTGTGGTAGTCCCATTAAGGATGACAAGTTTATTTATCTAGTTCGAAATAATCTACCATTAGAATACTCCACATTTGTCTCTTCTTTGAACACCACAAAGGTTACCTTATCATAAAATCACTTTTGATGACAATGCCTAGTTGTTAGAGAATGAACAAACTAAGTTGATAACAATAGGGATTCTCAAGTCTTCATAGTCTTAGGCATTGATGGCTAAAAATGAGAGGTCCAACAATCCAACTGGTGAAAGTTCAAATAAAGGCAAGGGTGAAAAGAAGAAGTGGAAAGATAAAAAACAAAGGGACACATAAAAGTCACCCCTTGAATCAAATCAACAACAAGGAAAGTCTTCTCCTAATGCTAACAAAAAGGGGGACAATAATCAGGAAAATAGGAAGTGTGCCTATTGTAAAAGAACTAGTCATGATGAACATCATTGTTATCACAAGAAGATTGATGAAGAAGCACAATGGTCCATTGCCTAATTTTTATAAGTAAAATGGGTCTTCATCTTTAGATTCTAAGAGAAAAGGGAAAGCTTTACCAACAAACACTATTAGTTAGGGTGAATGGATTACTAACTTAGGTGCCACACATCACATGGGGGTTTCAAAGAGAGATTTTCTTCTATGACACCTTTAGAGGTAACTCACATCTGTTTAGGGGATTATACTAAAGTGGAAGTTGAAGGAAAAGGTGAAGTTGAGGTGAAAAGTGGAGCGTTCAAGGATGTTCTCTATGTTCATAATCTTACCTCCAACCTTCTTTTAGTCTACCAAATCACTCACAATAGAGTTGAAAATAAGGTTGAATTTCTTCTAGATTCAGTTGTTGTGAAAAGAATTAACAATGATTCCATGGTTGCAATAGGTAAAGCTAAACATGATTCAAAGCTTTATACTTTTCCTTCCTTTGTGCCTAGATCTAATGCACAAGCCTTGTTAATTCATTCAAATACAAAAAGAAAACTGTGGCATGAGACATTAGGACATCTCAACTACATGCATCTTCAATAGATTAGTAACAAGAATATGGTTCATGGTCTACCTTAACTCCAATTCTCAAATGGTGTTTGTTTAGGTTGCACCCTTGTGAAGGATCTAGTAAAAATGTTTGACAAGGGGAGTCTTAGAGAGCATAAAGTTTTCTTGACCTAGTTCATAGTGATGTGGCAGGCCCATTTCTTGTGCCGTCATTTGGAAAGTCTCGCTATGCACTCACCTTCATTGAAAACTATTCTTGTTGTACTTGGGTATTATTCATGGCTCATAAGAGTGAAGTGTTTGAATGATTTCTCACCTTCAAGACTCAAGTAGAAAAGCAGTCAAAGAAAGTCATCAAGCTACTTTGAATAGATAATGAAAGCTAGTATGTGAACTCAATACTTATAGATTTTTATACTCAAGAGGGGACTGAATTTCATCATTTAGTACCATATACTCCACAAAAAAATGGTGTTGAAGAAAGGAAGAATAGAATCCTTAAGGAGATGACCACTTGCATGCTACTCAATAAGTCTCTAGATGAATTTTTTTGGCCTATCGCAATGAATTGTGCAAACTACATCTAGAATAAGAGTCCTCATAAAGCTTTGGATGGTGTAACTCCTTTTTAAGCTTGGAATAGAAGGAAACCTACTATAAATTACTTTAGAGTCTTTCATTTTCTAGCATGGGAATGAATACCTCCATAGAAACGCAAGGCATTGGAACCTGAAAGTAAACCTTGCATTTTTCTTGGTTATGTAGATTCTCATAAAGCCTAAAAATTGATGGATCTAGAGACACATGAAACTTTCTATGAGAGGAGTGTACACTTTGAAGAAAGTTGTCCAAGCTCTACTTCTTCCTCCTTCGTTGAAGAGAGTGAAAGTGATAATAGTGACTTGGAAGATGTTTGTCAATGACACAAATAGAGGTAGTAGATAGATGAGGTTGAGGAAATTCCTTCTACTTCTACATCTTCTTCCACAAGACCAAAATGTGCTCAATAGATATTGGATGCAGTTGGAGCATTGGTGAGGAATCCTTTAGATACTAGGAGGATAAGATCACAACACAACTCACTCCCTCATGCTTATATTGTAGTTGCTTCTAATCCTTAGTCATTCAAAGAAGCTTTAGGAATTTTAGAATGGGATAAAGAGATGGAGGAAGAATATAATTCTCTTATAAGAAACAATACATGGGACTTAGTCTCTCTTCCTAAGGGAAGAAAATTGATTCAGTGTAAGTGGATCTATCAGACCAAGTTTGCAATGGATGGAAGTGTTGATAAGTATTAGACAAGACTTGTTGCAAAAGGTTTCTCTCAGGTGCCTAGCATTGACGATACTGAGACCTTTTCCCTAGTTGCAAAAACTAACTCCATTCATTTGACACTAGCAACAGCTGCATCTCAGAGATGGGTTGTTCATAAAATGGATGTGAAGAGTGCATTCTTGAATGGTGATCTTTACGATGAGATTTATATGGAGTAGCCACATCGCTTCATTCAGGATTATCCTTTGGTTTACAAGTTGAAAAAGTCTATCTATGGACTAAAGCAAGCTCCAAGGTATGCCAAGATTGATTCTTTCCTTCTCTTAGCAGTATTCACCAGATATCATTCAAACTCAAATGTCTACATTCTTCAGTGGGATGATTCTCTCTTGCTACTTATACTTTATGTTGATGACTTAATCATTACAAGGAGTACAACATCCATCATTGATAGCGTCAAGTCTACTTTGCAGGATAGATTTTCCATTATAGACTTGGGTCTACTTTATTATTTCCTTGGTATTGAGATACACAAGTCTTCATCATGGATTACATTATCGCAACCCAAGTATGCTCTTGATCTACTTGCTTGATTTCACATGAGTGACTTCAAGGCTGCATCTACTCCATTTTATTCAAGTTTTAAGTTAGAAGCAAAATGTTCCACTCCACGTGTTGATGCTACTTTGTATAGAAATTTGGTTGGAAGTCTCATCTATTTGACAGACACACACCTTGACATATCATTTACAGTTCACATGGTTTCTCACTTCATACAAGAGCCACATGAACTACATTGGAAGGGATCCAAACACATCTTACACTATATCTGGGGTACATATACATATGGGATATGCTATGCAACTAGTACTAGACTATGGTTAGTGGGTTATAGAAACTCAGACTATGCACAGGATCTTGATTCTTGCAAAATCACTTTAGACTATATGCTTCATCTTGGTTCCAACCCCATTTGTTGATAGAGTACAAAGAAGAACATTATTTCTCTTTCATCTACTAAGGCTGAGTATCGAGGAGCTATCACTATTGCCATAGAACCTATTTGGTTACAACATATTTTAAAGGATTTTGGTTTTGACATAGCTAGACCCATAGTCATACATTGTGATAATCAAAGTGCCACTGCAATCTGAAAAATTCTAGTGCAACATCAACACACAAAACACATTGAAGTTCATATGCACTACATTAGAGAGCTAATTCATGAGTAGTTCATTGCATTGCAGTATTGTCCTATGGAAAAGAAGATTATAGATATCTTCACTAAACCCTTCACTGAGGTCAAGTATCTTTATTTCTATGATCTTTTGGGGGTGCAAGATTTTTCACCAAGGGGTCACATGACTCTTCTCTTCTTTATTATACTCATCTCTCTTTTTGGGGAGGGTTTTTCCCATGAGGTTTTTCCTCTTTCTCCATTTTTAGAGAAATTGCATTGCATAGAATTGTATGCACAACATTGCATTTATACATGGGTACCTAACATGGCCTTGTAGTGGGGAGCCATAATAGGTTTTATGAGCTTAAGTGCATTCCCCTAAGTTGCACTAAATGAGGGGGTGTTAGTGTATATAATTAATTACTATTTACACTTTATTAAGTTTACTTAGGTTAATGCATTATCATACTAGTGGTCATGTAGACACCTAGGAGTATGCATAGTCATATGATTTGTCTTGTTAACAACACAGGAGTTAGCAACTTAGTTAAGCACATGGTGTCTACAACATCTCTTTACGAGATGCACCTATGTAAACTTATCCTCTTATCATCACACAAAATCTTGTGCTCAATGGAGGATTATCCACTATTGGTGTATGTGTGCTTAGTTGTGATATTTATCTCTTTGTTGACTCTTATTCATTCTAGATGCCTTTATATATAGGCACTTCTAGTGCATATTTATCAGATATTTATTCTTGTTATTATTATTATGATCTTTCAGTAATGATCCATATTGTGCTAGTGCTTGAACTTCTTGATCTTGGTGTTATTTTTTCGTAAAGGAAATTCTTACAATTTCAAAATCTTTTATTTGTTACTAACCCTTCTAGTATTTTCAATTTTAATAATTATAATTCCAAACCAAAAGTTGTACAATTTTGAAGTTAGGGTGCTAATTTTTAAAATAATTTTTAAAGTAAAAATTTAAATTTTAGAAATCTTATCTTTTAAAAAGTAAAAAATTAGAATCTTAACTTTAAAAAGAATTAACTATGGTAAGGGCAAGAAGTTGGGTCTCAATTCTATGAAAGACCATTTCATAGAATGATACTTCTTTCAAAATTAAGCACCTAATTTTTTAATATGGTTTGGGCACCCAAACCATATTTTGAAAATTAAACACCTGATTAGTTTAAGATCGAGTGCCCAATTTGTAAAACATAAAACCCATTTTTTGGGGCCTTGTTTTCCATTTTTATTAATGATATTGATTTGAAGATGGGAGCTCAATTCAAGCTTTCTACTTACCCTTTAGCTAATTTTTCACTCTTCCAGGTATTTTAATTTGTTTTATATTATTTTATTTCATTGTTATTAGGTTTTTTCTTGAAAATTTTGTCAATTTATTTCTTTTTTTGTTCACGATTAATAGTTTTGTATACATAAAATTGTAGATTTGCATGTCTCTCCTCCCTTTTTTGATAGTTAAATCTTCATTCAATTTTTTTTTTTGTAAATGTTCATTTAAAAATTAGTATTTTAGATGTTTGGATGTATTTAATTTATATGACACATAATTATAGTTAAAGTGATGGATTCATGATTCTAGATGAATTATATATTTAGATTATGTAAACTTAAATTTACATTGATGTTTTAGATTAATTTCAAAAAAATAGTATTGTAAGTTGTTTTACATATTAAATATTAACCAAAGTTTATGGTTAGGATTTGTATAAACCTCATACTTGAACCTATGCTTTACACTATATACATGTTTGTGAAATACTTTTCTAGCTCAATATATTAAATTATTACCCTATTTGTATCACTAGTTCAACTATAACCTAAATCTTAGGTATATATTAGACCTTGAATTTAATAATCAAACTCAAACAGTAACTATAATTCACTTTCTAACCTTAACTATAACTAGTGCGTATTTCTCTCTACTTGAACCATAACCCTATTCTATCCTTGAGTCTATTAAAAATTATGCTTCAACCATAATAGCAATTTAACTGTATCACTCTATCCTAATTAGAATGCTAACCATAATCCAATCTTAACTAGATCCATAGTAACACTGACCTTTATATGTACATCCCACTGAACCCTACCTAATGCATAATCTGAAACCCTTACTTCAATCCTAAAACTAACTCTAAACCTTAAATGCTTAGCTAGATAATAAGCTAAGTTTCATACCTTATATTCCTAACCCTACCATATAGACACTAAATTCTAAATATAAATGAAAACCATGACATTAGCCCATATCCACACCCTAAAACTAAACTTAACCAAGTTTTATATTCATACCGCAAAAGGTTATTTTTAAAACTTAACCATAACCCTAATCCTCTAACCTTAACTCCTAAAATTCTTCTTTTATACATCAACCTAAACCCTAACCCTATATTCCTAAACCATAGTCTCCAACCTAACTCTTATAATAAGTTAGATATATATTATTCCAAAACCTTTTATAAAAATACTTCTAGAATCCTTAGCCTAATTTTAACCCTAATCTAAATATAATTTGAATCCTAATCCATACCCTAGTACCCTAGTCCTTTATGTAAGAATGATTTTAACAATATTGCACCATTGTAAGTTAGTGTAAGCCATAACCTTAATAATAATTCACTTCGTAAATTTAATCTCTGTCGTCATGTTTTTGATATAATATTCAAGTAGTTAAAGATGTATTAAATGTAAATATATGGTTTTAAAGATGTAATTATCTACTCATATTTATTTTAACTAAATAGTAATTGTATGTTGTACATATTAAACATGAACCAACGTTAAGGCATAGAATTTACTTAATCCAAATACTTAAACCTACACTTTAAAGTTATGTATGTTTATGATACAATATTTTTTTAGCCCTAATATATTATTTCTCATTAACATGAAAATATTCTATCCTTAATTCAGCTATAATGAAAATCATATGTATAAATTAACCCTTCAATTTAATAACTAAACTAGATAACCATAATTTTGAACCATAACTATAATTCACTTCTTGACCCTAACTCTAACTAGAATATTTCCCTTTAATTTTATGCAGCCCTATTCCATCCTTAGGACTACCACAAATTGTACTTCAACCAAAAGAACATTAAACTATATAATTTTATGCTAGTTTGAACCCTAAACATAATTCAATCTTAGAACTAAAGACACAATAAACCTAATTGTAATATGTACACTCTAACTAAACCCTAATGAATGCATAATCCCAAACCCTTAACCTAATCTTGAAACTAACCCTAAATGGTATATAGGCATAACTAGATAATATAAGTTAAGTCTAAAAGCTTATTCCTAACAAAATTATAATTAATGTAAAAATTGAAGATTTAAGACTAACCCTTAAATCCTAAATGCTAAATTGTAACCTTAATTCTAAATAGAAATTTTTAATAAAAAATGGTAAATCCTAACTCTTAATCAACATATAATAAAGTTAAACATAGTAAAACCTAATTTTGTAAATGTTAACACTTTTTAAAACTTTAAGCACAATAATAATGCAAAAAAAATTCAAATATACTTCTAATCCTTTGCCTAATCTTGACCCTCATCCAAATATAATTTGAATCCTAACCCCAGTAATTTTACAATCCAATTTTAAGTTGTATATGTTAAACACTAGCAAAAGTTATGTGTTAGAATTTACTTAAACCTACACTTTGTAGTTATGTATGTTTATTATTCAATTTTCTTTAATCCTAATATATTAAATCATTAGCATGAATATTCTCTCCTCCTTTTGATATTGTTAGTGAATAGATTGTCCTCCAAAGAAATAAGTAAAAATTAACTCTAAATGCCCAAATAGGAAGACTGAATCAACACTAATAGTTGGATAGGTAATCATTGAATTGATAACCTTCCTCTAAATTTTATCAGGTACAGCTCCCCATACATGATATACAATGAATTAAATATGGATGCTTTTGACCAGAAAGAAAAAAAGGTTTATAAACATCTATTCATAAATACAAAATAGATGTAGAAAGATTCAACTAAGAGAAATTGAACAACAAATAACACAAAGTTCATTTGCCCAATTGTTGTATTACAAAGCAAAAAAAGAGAGTATATCTTCTATCCTTTTGAGAAAATGAAGAATAAAAGCTTTTAAAGATATCTTGAAATGATAACATAATTAGAAATTACTGACATTAGAATGCATTTTAGAGAAAACTAAAAGTGATACAAAGATCATGATTAGTGGAAAGAAAACTGCTCAAGCTTTAGATTTTGACATGCAATTATATTCTAATCTCCCTTACCTAAAGTATAAAAGATGACAAAGATCCTCTTACAAATTTCTAGTCAAATTCACTATTTAAGGAAAATTAAAACTTTGCCCTTACATTACATAAAACAAATCAAAATTTATCCCTTTCTCTAACACATAGTTCAGAAAACACAAGCTCTGCCCTCTCTTCCTCACAAGAACTGGAACAAATCTAGAAAAACTCGCCCTCCTATTGTAGCACAGAGTCTATAGCCCCTTAGGAAAGGAAAAAAAAGTGGAACCCCTGCCCCAAATAATGCTCCAACATTTATAGCTTTAAGAAATGAGCAACCTACACCAAAAATTAGTTATTCAGTTATAAAAATAGTTATAAAAACTAACAAGTTTGAAAGTGGTTATTTAGTTATAAAAAATGATAGATTCGATTATGGGAGGCATAAATAATTATCCCACCATTGGATCTTCCTCATTTTCAGATATATTGGTGATGTAATATTCATCTATGTTTCCACTAGAGCGATTGGTAAAACTATGCTCGAGTTAAAAGTTATTGGTTGTTTTTTTCAAGTAGATAAAACTATCGAACCATTGAACCCATTGAACCACATTGAACCAAGTCATGTTTCAAACCTGAACTCTGAACTATTGAATCTTTGCATTGAATCTACCTCTATTTGAGCTCCTTGAACCTATGAACCATTTGATCTTCCATGAACCTATTGTACCATTTAAAGCATCTTGAGCTGATTGAATTCTTTAAACTACTAAACTCATTCAAACCTATGGGATGAGCTCTTCTAAACCAAATGAAGCTCTTTGAACCACCTTGAACCAAATTAAATCTATGAATCCTATGTACTTGTTTGTCTTGGTCAAACCAATTGAACTCCTTAAACTATCAAATGCATTTGAGCCTTCAGTTTGAAGTACTTCGATCCACCTGAACCACTTTCAACTACTTTGAACATTAGTTCAAAGAGGTTCAATATCCCACAATAAAAATTATCATTAATATTTCTAACATCAAGGCTAGGTCTAGGTTTGGGAAGTATAACTTTTTATCCCACTGTTGGATCTTTCTAATTTAGGTATATGTTGGTACAATCCTAATCTTCTTCCTTTCAACTGAAGTGATTTGCAAAATTATGCCGAAGTAAAGAGTTACAAGTGACTATTTTTTATAAGATAAATAGGTTTTACAGGGACCTTGAAATCCAATAGTTAATACATAACCAAGGTTAATAATAAGAAGTTAAAGCCAAAAAAAGACAAGTCACAAGGCTGATAATAAGCATGAAAGTTACAGATTACTATTTATAGATATGCAAAACTATCATTTTGAACTACTTTGAACAACTTTAAACCAAGTTTGAAGTAGTTCAAAGAAATTGAAGACTTGGAACTGAAAATTTAAAATCTTGATCCATAGGTATACCAACATGGGCTCTAACTACGAGACTATTTTTGATGCAAAAACAAAGAACTCCAAAAATCTCTAGCAAAAGACAACTGCCTTATCCATTGGGTGAATAGATTCAGCAAGAAGAGAAAATTGGGAATTGCTTACAAAGAGAACAGAGGGGAACAGGGCAAATCAAACTAGCCAAAACACCTAAAATAGCAACAAGCACAAAGCTTGTACATTATTCAAACTAAAACTACACACACCCAAAGAATATTTACAATATATATATAATAGGTAAGGAAAACATCTACCATGGAGGGAAAAGGGAAGAAAAACTCATGCACGACCATTAACTAGTAAAGAGAAGTATGAGCCATCCCTAAAAAATGGATTGTGCTTGCATGAACGAAAATGATACAATCTTTGCATGAAGAAACAATGATTGTTGCATATCAAACTAATTTTTTACAAAGACTTCATAAGCCAAGCATCATCCAAAAATAGCCAAGATTCATTGTAGACTTCACATTCTTTGTGAGCTTTTGACAAGAAATTTTTCAATTCATTATAAATTGTTTGCTAAAAGAAAGAGTGCCCAAATATTTCTAAAGTACACATCACATTATTGATGACATTTTCTATTATTCCATTATCTATCAAAGGAACTGTAACACTTAGATTATCGTTAAAATAATCCTCACTTTGTATTGTGTCAATATCAATTGAGACAATTTCTTCATATTTTGTTGCAATTAAATTTGGAAAGTCTTTATTTAGGATCAATGCATCAGAAAAATTAATACTTGGATCTTTCCCTTTCAAATCTTTCCTAGAAGGTATTAAAAGCTTTTCAATGGTCTTTTCATCAGTATTTCTTATCATTTCTATGTCTACAAGAGGCTGCAACTTTTCTTGTTGATATGATATACAATCAAAAGAACAATTCTCAATTTTGACCTATTCATCGAGATGAGGGACGCCTTGTATTTCTACACCATGAATTCTTTCTTGATGTTGTTGATCTTTCAAGTTTACTAGATCAATGTCAATGGCTAGAAAAACTCCAAATCCAAAGGAATGAAATGCTTGAAATGAAGAAGCCATTGGTAGATTTTTATTAATCTTATCATCCCCAAGCTCTTTTTCAGTGGGGGGATGACTCCTACTATTACATTTCATTCCACATAATAGCATAGCATCATCTATTTTAATTGCTTCTTTTTGAGCATCTCTTAGATTTTGCACATTTTGATAGTTTAACTAAAATTTAATTTTAGTTTCCATTGTAGCAACAAAAATACATAACTAATTATTTTCAATTGGTTGGCATGCTAGAGGGATCTTTCCAACTCACCTATTAAATCAATCAATTAAATCTCTTATAGATTCATCTTCCATTATTCAAATTTGCAAGAAATTTAATGACATCTTACCAACACCAACTGTAGGCTTGAATCTTTCAATAGACTTCACTTTCAAGTCATCCCAAGAAGTGATGCAACCATCCTACAAGTTTTGAAACCAATCAGTGGCATTTTCAATGAGGCTCCTAGCAAACAATCTAACAAAGACATCCTCTTCATGCACACCCAAAATCTCGCAGGTGACTATAACTACTTTGATGTGGTCATCTAGATCTTGTGTTTTATCTCCTAGAAACTTGGGAAGGTATTCCCATGATTTTTAAGGTAAGGCTGAATACTAGGCCAAGGAAAATGGTCTGATACAAGCTCCCCATGGCTAAGCTACAACCATAGCCACAAAACACAATTGAACTCCAAAATCAAAGATTCAAAAAGATTGTAACATAGAGTCGCCAATATCCTACACATAGAGATAATCATAAAAAATCAAGAAACAAATATTAACAGTAATTTTTGTTTTCAAGGTTCCCCAACAGAGTTGCCAAAAATTTGTTAGTCAATAGATTGTCCTCCAAGGAAATAAATACAAATTAACTTTAAATGCCTAGATATGAAGATTGAATCAACACTAATAGTTGGATAGGTAATCATTGAATTAATAACCTTTTTTTGAATATTATTGGGTATAGCTCCCTGTACATGATCTACAACAAATTAAATATGGATGCTTTTGACAAGAAAGTAAAAAAGGTTTACAAACATCTACTCGTAAATATAAAATAGATGCGGAAAGATTCAACTAAGAGGAATTGAACAACAAATAACACAAAGTTCATCTACCCAATTGCTGCATTACAAAGCAAAAACAAAGAATATATCTTCCATCCTTTTGAGAAAATGAAGAATCAGAGCTTTTAAAGATATATTGAAATGATAACATAATCAAAAAATAGTGACATTAGAATGCATTTTAGAGAAAACTAAAAGTGATACAAAGATCACAATTAGTGGAAAGAAAATTGCTCAAACTTTAGATTTTGATATGCAATTATCTTACAATCTCCCTTCCCTAAAGCGTAAAAGATGACAAAGATCCTCTTAGATATTTGCAGTCAAAGCTACTATCTAAAGAAAACTGAAAATTTTGCCTTGTATTACATAAAACAAATCAAAATTTATCCCTTTCTCTAACATACAGTTCAGAAAACACAAGCCCTGCCCTCTCTTCCTCACAAGAACTGGAAAAAATCTATAAAAACTTCCTCTCCTATTGTAGCATAGAGTCTATAGCCCCTTAGTAAGGGAAAAAAAAAAGTGGAACCCCTACCCCAAATAATGCTCCAACATTTATAGCTTTAGGAAATGAGTAACCTCCACCAAAAATTGATTTTTTAGTTATAAAAACTAATACGTTCAAAGGTGGTTATTCAGTTATAAAAATTGACAAGATTGAAGGTGGTTATTCAGTTATAAAAATTAATAAGTTCAAGTATGGGAGGCATAACTAATTATCCGACTGTTGGATCTTCTTCATTTTTAGATATGTTGATGATGTCATATCCAACTATGTTTCTACTAGAGAAATTAGTAAAATTATTCCCGAGTTAAAAGTTATTGGTTGTTGTTTGCAAGTAGATAAAACTATCAAACAATCAAACCCATTAAACCACTTTGAACCAAGTCATGTTTCGAACTTGAACTCTAAAATATTGAATCTTTGCATTGAACCTATCTCTATTTGAGCTCCTTGAACCTATGAACCATTTTATCCTCCATGAACCTATTATACCATTTAAAATATCTTGAGCTGATTGAACTCTTAGAACCGTCAAACTCATTCGAACCTACAGGATGAACTCTTCTGAACCAAATGAACTTTATTGAACCACTTTGAACCAAGTTGAACCTATGAATCCTTTGTGCCTATTTGTCTTTGTCAAACCAATTGAACTCCTTAAACTATCAAATGCATTTAAGCTCACACTTTGAACTATATTGATCCACCTAAACTACTTCAAACTACTTTGAACATTAGTTCAAAGAGGTTAAGGATCCCACATTGAAAATTTTAGTCATTAATATTTTTGACAACAAGACTAGGTCTAGGTTTAGGAGGCATAAATTTTTGTCCCATAGTTGGACCTTTTTTATTTTCAGATATGTTGGTAAAATTCGAATCTTCTTCCTTTCCACTAAAGTAATTAAAAAAATTATCCCCAAGTAAAGAGTTACAGGTGACTATTTTTCATAAGATAAACAAGTTTTACAAGGACCCTGAAACCAATAGTTAATACATAACCAAGGCTAATAATAAGAAGTTAAAGCCTAGTCAAAAAAAAGAAAAGTCACAAGGTTGATAATAAGCATGAAAGCTATAGGTGAATATTTATAGGTATACAAAACTGTGCTTTTGAACTGCTTTGAACAACTTTGAACCAAGTTTGAAGTAGTTCAAAGAGGTTCAAGACCTAAAACTAAAAATTTAAAATCTAGGTCCATATGTTTACCAACAGGGGCTCTAACTACAGGACTATTTTTGATGCAAAAAAAAAGACCTCTAGAAATATCTGGTGAAAGAAAATTGCCTTATCCATTGGGCAAATAGAGTCACCAAGAAGAGAAAATCAAAAGCTGCTTGTAGAGAGGGCAGAGGGGAAAAGGGAAAAGCCAACCGGCCAAAACACCTAAACTACCAACAAGAAAAAAGCTTTTACATTATTCAAACTAAAACTACACACATCCAAAGAATATTTAAACATATATACAATAGGTAGGGAAAACACCTACCATGGAGGAAAAAGGAAAGAAAAACTCACACATGACCATTAACTAGTAAAGAGAAGTATGAGCCATCCCTAAAAAATGGATGGTGCTTGCATGAATGAAACTGATACAATCTTTGCATGAAAAACTCTTGATTGTTGCATATCAAACTAATTTTTTTGTAAAGACTTCATAAGCCAAGCATCATCCCCAAATAACAAAGATTCATCATAGACATCACATTCTTTGTGAGCTTTTGACATGAAACTTTTCAATTCATTATATATTGTTTGTTGAAAGAAAAAGTGCCCAAATGTCTCTAAAGTACACATCACATTATTGATGTCATTTTCTATTATTCTATTATCTATCAAAGTACTTGTAACACTTAGATTATCATTAAAATAATCCTCACTTTCCATTGCATCAATATCAATTGAGATAATTTCTTCATATTTTGCTGCAATTAAATATGGAAAGTCTTTGTTTAGGATCAATGCATTAGAAAATGTAATACCTAGATCTTTCCCTTTTGGATCTTGCCTAGCAGGTATCAAAAGCTTTTCAATAGTCTTTTCATCAATATTTCTTATCATTTCTATGTCTTCGAGAGCCTACAACTTTTCTTGTTGATATGATATACAATCAAATGAACAATTCTTAATTTTGACTTGTTTATCAAGATGAGGGATGCCTTGTATTTTGTCACCATGAATTCTTTCTTGATGTTTTTCACCTCTCAAGTTTACTGGATTAGTGTCAATGGTTGGAAAAACTCCAAATGCTTGAAATGAAGAAGTCATTGGTAGCTTTTTATTAATCTTTTAACCCCCAAGCTCTTTTCTTGTGGGGCGATGGCTCCTATTATTACATTTCACTCTACATAATAGCATAGCATCATCTATTTTAATTGCTTCTTTTTGAGCATCTCTTAGATTTTGCACATTTTGATACTTTAACTAGAATTTAATTTTAGTTTCCATTGCACCAAAAAAAATGCACAACTGATTATTTTCAGTTGGTTGGCATGCTAGAGGGATCTTTCTAACACATCTATTCAATCTATCAATAAAATCTCTTATAGATTTTTCTTCCATTATTTGTATTTGCAAGAAATTTGATAACATCTTACCAACATCAACTGCAAGCTTGAATCTTTCAACAAAATTCACTTTCAATTCATTACAACAAGTGATACAACCATCTTGCATGTTTTGAAACCAATCAGCAACATTTTCAATGAGGCTTCCAACAAACAATCTAACAAAGACATCCTCTTCTTGCACACCCATAATCCTATAGGTTACTATAACTGCTTTGATGTGGTCATTTGGATCTTTTGTTTTATCTCCAAGAAACTTGGGAAGGTATTCCCATGATCTTTTAGGTAAGGTGAAATACTAGTCCAAGGCAAATGTTTCGATCTGAGCCCCCCATGGCTGAGCTGCAACCACATCCATAAAACACACACGAACTCCAAAATCAAAGATTCAACAAGATTGTAACATAGAGTTTCCAATCTCTTGCACACAAAGATAATCATCAAACTATGTTTGATCTTCATTTTCAAGGTTCCCCAGCAGAGTCACCAAAAATCTATTAGTGAACAACCTCCAAAGAAATAAATACTAATTAACTCTAAATCCCTAGATAGTTAGATAGAATCAGCAATAATAGTTGGATAGGTAATCATTGAATTGATAACCTTCCTCTGAATCGTATCGGGTATAGCTCCCCATACATGATTTACAAAAAAATAAATATGGATGCTTTTGACCATAAAGCACAAAAGGTTTACAAACATCTATTCATAAATATGAAATAGATGCCGAAAGACTCAACTAAGAGGAATTGAACAACAAATAACACAAAGTTCATCTACCCAATTGCTGCATTACAAAGAGAAAACAAAGAATATATCTTCCATCCTTTTGAGAAAATGAAGAATTAGAGCTTTTAAAGATATCTTGAAATGATAACATAATAAAAAAAAATTACATTAGAATGCATTTTAGAAACAATTAAAAGTGATACAAAGATCATGATTAGTGGAAAGAAAACTGCTCAAACTTAGTATTTTGATATGCAATTATCTTCCAATCTCCCTTCCCTAAAGTGTAAAAGATGACAAATATCCTCTTACATATTTGTTGTCAAAGTCACTGTCTAAAGAAAACTGAAACTTTTCCCTTGAATTACATAAAATAAATTAAATTTTATCCCTTTCTCTAACACATAGTTCAAAAAATAGAAGCTTTGCCCTCTCTTCCTTAGAAGAACTAGAAAAAATCTAGAAAAACTTCCCCTCTTATTGTAGCACATAGTTTGTAGCCTCTTAGGAAAGAAAGAAAAAAGTGGAATCCCTACCCCAAATAATGCTCCAACATTTATAGCTTTAGGCAATGAGTAACCTCCACCAAAAATTAGTTATTTAGTGATAAAAATAGTTATAAAAACTAATAGGTTCAAATGTAGTTATTCAATTATAAAAAATGAAAAGTTCAAACGTGGTTATTCATATATAAAAACTAATAGGTTCAAGTATGGGAGGCATAACTAATTATCCCACCATTGGATCTTCTTCATTTTAATATATGTTGGTGATGTCATATTCATCTATGTTTCCACTAGAGCGATTGGTAAAATTATGCTCAAGTTAAAAGTTATTGGTTTTTGTTTGCACGTAGATAAAATTGTTGAAGCATCAAACCCATTGAACCACTTTGAACATGTCATGTTTTGAACCTGAACTCTAAACTGTTGAATATTTGCATAGAACCTGTCTCTATTTGAGCTCCTTGAACCTATGAACCATTTTATCCTCCATGAACCTATTGTACCATTTAAAACATCTTGAGCTAATTGAATTCTTTGAACTACCAAACTCATTTGAAACTGTAGGATGAACTCTTCTGAACTAAATGAACCTCATTGAACCACTTTGAACCAACTTGAACCTTTGAATCCTATGTATCTATTTGTCTTGGTTGAGCCAATTGAACTCCTTGAACTATCAAATGCATTTGATGTTACACTTTGAACTACTTTGATCCACTTGAACCACTTCAAACTACTTTGAAGTTTAGTTCAAAGAGGTTCAAGATCCCACACCAAACATTATAGTAATTAATATTTTTGATAGCAAGACTAGGTCCAAGTTTGGGAGGTATAACTTTTTATCCCACCAATTTATCTTTCTAATTTTCAAATGTGTTGGTACAATCCTAATGTTCTTCCTTTCCACTAAAGCTATTTGCAAAATTATGCCCAAGTAAAGAGTTATAGGTGACAACTTTTTATAAGATAAACAGGTTTTATAGGGACCCTAGAAACTAATAGTTAATACATAACCAAGGTTGATAATAAACAATTAAAACTTAGCCAAAAAAAGATAGGTAACAAGGCTGATAATAAGCACGAAAGTTATAGGTGACTATTTATAGGTATACAAAACTGTCATTTTGAACTACTTTGAACAACTTTGAACCAAGTTTGAAGTAGTTCAAAGAGGTTCAAGACTTGAAACTGACAATTTAAAATATGGGTCCATATGTGTACCAACAGATATATTCAAGTAGTTAAAGATGTATTAGATGTAAATTTATATGATTTTAAATAATTATTTATATTGATATTTTAAATTTATTTTAATTAAAGAGTATTTTGTGATTTTTGTTGTTGTATACATATATGCATATTATATTTCATGGACCCACCCCCAACCCCACCTCCATGACCACCTAGTCCTCCTCCACCACCTACCCTAGAGGACTTGTCCAAGAGCATGAGGTGAAACCTTCATGAAATCATGCAAGATATACAAACTATTAGGTGTGAGACTCATCCCCCCTCCTACTTTGCCTTGCATATAGCATGCAAGGCATTGTATAGTCTATAGACCACTTAGACTATGACATAGATAGCTTCAGAGCATGGAGGCAAAACATGCATGCATTTTATTCTGAGAGCATGTCTTATAGATAGGTGATGGGATAAGTGAGAAGAAGCCTCATATATCTATTAGATGGTGCACATGCCCCCACATATCATAGCACTTTTGGGAGTGGTGGTGGATGGTATTTACCATTCACTAGATGCTAATAATGAGGTGCCCATGTACTTTCTTAAGAAATTATGGATAAAGTTTGAATTTTTTTTTGAAATGTAATTATTTCGATATAAAATTATTCCAATTAATCAACTGAGGGATGCCTTAGGATAGGCTTGGGAAAAAGCTCAGTGATAATATGAGGAATTGTCAATGTCCTCAACCTCTTGTTCCTCTTCCTACACTAGTTGTTTTAGCATCTGTTCATCATTGAGTAGTGTCATCTACTCTTACTTCATGTAGTGCTATTTTGGGAAATTTAGTAGACTAGTATATGCAGGCAAGGGATATCCGTCCCCTTGGATACAATTTTACCTATTGTGGAGGTATATGCAGAGGCCCTCAAAGTTATGTTGATGCAGCACAAGATACTCATGATGCCAAGGGTGGTGATTTTGATGATGAGGTGTATGTTGTTCATGGTGGTTCTAGTGATGATATTTATGTTTCATCATTTGTTGACCTTCTTTATGGGGAAGGAGATAGTCAAGAGCAACAGGTGAAAAATTTATTAAAATTTATAAATTATATTATTATTTACTTTCTACATATATGAATAATTGTATTAACTGGATATAATGTATGTTTCAATTTTTAATGGATAGAGGATCAATGATATTGTTCCTACTAGGGGATAGTATAGTGTTTTTCTAAGACCTTTAGATGTTGGCATCTCTCATATGATATGCACTTTGAATTACACTTTAATTAATGTACATTGGAACTCAAATTTAATAACATGTGCTCATATATTCTTTTTATCTAATTTTGTAGGGATTGTCATCAATTACAAAGTTAGAAACTTGTACATGTCTTGATCTATCCAACACTGAGGTACAACCTCAAATACCTACAATATGAACTTTTCAAGAAAAATATTTTTTACTATTTTTATGGACACATTGTTATTAACTTATCTTCAACTTTGATTCATGTATAATAATGGATGCTTCTTTTAGGAACAAGGGATGGATCATACTTTTTCATGCAGGCCTCAATATAGTCTAGTTTTGACTCCTTCATATTTGACCATCATGGTAGCATATTTCTAGACACATCTGTGACACTAGCTAGTACTCAGTTATGATATATATATTCTTTTAATTCAAAAAAAATGTAGTGTAAATTATGTACTTTTTAATTTATGTCTTTTGTAATTCATGTATATAAAATTTTAACTCTGGTTTTATGTATCCACGATTTAAGGATGATATCACCATGAGTGTTGGTGGGGCTATAGGACTAAGTTTGATGGAGGTACATACAAATTTATATACATAGTTCATTACGATCGTTATCAAATTTTTAAAATTTATGTATTCTATTATAGGACATCACCACTGCCACATTTGATAGCAATGGCCATGCATCTCCTCCTATTAGAGAGGGACACCTATCTCACATGTTACTATTTTAAATAAGTACTAAATATTTTATTTTATTTGCAAGCTAGACTTTGAAACCCATTTCAATTAAGCTTGTACATATTTTCTTCTTAGAATGCCACACACAATATGACATATGATGTCCCACATGATGAGACACATCATGTTACATAGGACGATCCATCTAAGTCCTCTTCATGTTGAGTAAAGAGGAATGCAGATCAGAAAGATGAGGTCTTTTGGCACCTTTAGATTGTTTTTTATGACACATAATGTTTATTATGATACAATTTGTATTAGAGCAGTTATCTATATTTTATTTTTTTTGATGTAATAGATCATATTATCACATGATAGACCATGTTATATATTTTTATGACTTCTTCTCATGCTAGTGTATCCAATATAGATTCATATGTTATCATGTTGTAAGTATGAATTGTTTTGTTTATAGTGACATATTTTATTCATGTAATGGAAAAATATAGGAGGTAACTATTTGAATTAAGAAAGAATTTAATATCAAGTGCATGCCATTAACTTTCAAATATAAGTGAACTCCTATATTTTACACAAATAAACTCATTTATTTAAATAAAAGTGAACTCACTTATTTAAAACAAGTGAAGTCATATATATGTAACATGTTTCTTTAAATGAGGTCTTGCAATTTTATTTTAAAACCACATTTTGAAATGTTAATGAAAGCATAAATTAATCAGACCTATTTGTGTTATGTAAATATGTTTAAGGTATGTACTCACTATGTGTAATTGCACAAGATGTTGATGTTGGATCCACCTTAAACATTTAAATTTGCATAACTCATACTAGAGACCTAAATAAGTGGTATATATAAGTTCTCTAATTTTCTATTGACAACACATACATATATTTAAAGCATATAAGTACATATATAAAAAGAGAACAATAAAGAAAAATCTTAGATGTGTGTATTTTTTAGTCATCCTATTGTACCATTTGCATCCTCTCTGTTTTGCAATGCATCTCTAATTGCCTTGTGCTCATCCATTGAAGTTGTCTATAATAACTTATTGGTGGGTCTCCATTTGTATCTTTCTAGTTTGATATTTGTTACCACAACTAAATGAGAATAGACATGTAAAATATTCTTTCCTGATCGGTAGTCTTCAAATGAAGGTAAACCATTTCTTATTGTTAGGCATGTATGTACCCAGGTTGTAGCTACAATGACATAACCAATTGGACACTCAAAACCATCATCATCTATTTGATGACATTTTGAATTTATCTTATGTTCTACACATCCAACTAGCCAATACTTAGTTTGTCCATCATTATTGTTAGGTGCAATAACAACATAAATATGTCCTACAAAATAAGATAAAACACATAAATAATTTAAGCACATGTGTACATAAATAAATAATACATTAAAGAAATTTACTTGAGTTATATTAATGATATTTACATAAATAAATAATACAAATTGAAACATGATCAAAACAAAATTTAATTAAATTGTGCATACTAGGTTGTATGAGGTCTAAAATATAACCTTTGGATCTTCATTTACTATATCATCTTGAACATGTGTGTCAGTAGGAATTAATGATTTGTGTTTCCAATCTTCAGCCCATTCTACATTCTCACATTCTTCCCATTCACCTGCAAGACAAAACTAATAGAAACAAGCATGCTCCCTAGTCCATTAGTCCAAGTGGTCAATTCCAAACTCCTAAATGAATGTCATTTAGCTAACCTAATAATATTCTCACAATAATATCTTGAAAGGATATTATTTTCTTCAACTAGGTAGAAGAAATGTATAATTATAGAGTTCTAACTTGATCCTATGTATAAATATTTGTTACACCATTCCACAATCTCATGTGCAATTTTGAATTTGAATTTTAATCAAACTTTAATTGCTCTTTACAAAGGGCTCTCTTCATGCATGCACCAACACCATCATGTTCTCCTTTACCATGTCAAACCTCAAAAAAACTCCACATGTTGGATATTAGTTTCCCTATGTGTCCTTCAACCAATAGAACATTCTAGCATTCTTGAATTGTCATATAAAATTATTTGACCGTATCCAATGTTGCATCATTTGAATGTTCTCTCTCTTAAATTATCATAAAAGACCTTGAAATAATATTGGATAAACTAAGATGAATGAGGTTTATTATCACTCATATAGAAATGGTATTCTCTCAATATCTTTTGTTGTCCTCTCTACTATCAGGTGCATGTCTATAAACTATATGACGATAAATTAGCACTTGCATTGAATTGTAATATTGTGCTTGTACCACATTTTGGTGTGCAAGATTCTCTACAAAGTCAACAACTAAAAATATAGTACTAATTGAAAATTTATTCTTACATATTTGAAATTATCCATCAATTCCTCTAACAAATTGAGAGTGTTTAAGATATTTTGGTATGATCACACTCTTAAACTCATCCATAAATGCATGGCAACTAACTTTATCTATAACTAGATCACACCTTCTTCGAATCTTCACATCATTCAATAGATATTCAGTAGTTTTGAATCTTTTTACATCAACTAATTACTATCCAAAAGTAGTCTAAGATTCTCATGAAAAAATTCATCTAACAAAGAAATATTGCCATGTATATCACATGTACTGGAAAGACATGAATTGAAAAAAAAATACTCCTCATTACGTGGCTTACAAAAGAAACCTTATATGAAATCCTTTATAGTTTAAGGTGGTATTTTTATGCCACATTCCTGAAAAAATTATTTACTATGCATGGTACTACATATAGATTGAAATACATCATAATTGTAATGAAATTAAACATATTTTTACAACAATAGTATACATGTAGCATCATGGTCAACCAAACTATGGCCTTAAGTGGCAGTTAAAAACAAGCAAATCAGGGTTATGTCAACTTGACACATAATTTTATAGTGGTTCTAGACTATATATCAAAAAGTTACAAGAAAATAATCTATAAGAAATTGAATGTAGTTTACAAACTACAAGGCCTTATCTAGAGAAAAAAATATTTGATTGGTCAAATGTTTGGATTTTAATGCAGTATTATAAAAATTTCAGGGCAAAAATAAAAAGTAAGCGTATGTCTGACCACCTTAATCAAAATAAAATGATAATATTTTTAAATATAATTATAAATATAAAAAGTAGACTCAAGCTCAGATGTGATGCATATTTTCAGGTATTTTTATTCCAAATAAGTAATTAAATATGAATTTTCTACTATAACTTTTCTAGAATAAAAAAAATCACATCTCACCACCTTAACAAATTGAAAAATTTATCAAACTAATTTTATTTATTTTTCTTATACTAGGCAAAGCATAGAATGTGAAACAACTTTTGGATTTCAAAAATGTTATATTGTTTGAAAGTTACAGCTATTTTTCAATCAGTATGTCAATCAACACTTTGTAGTTAGCTTCATTAAAAATTAATTAATTAAAAGTTATTTATCTCAAAATTTGACAGCAATTATGTCAATGGAATCTTTATTTAAAAAAAAACTTTTTGCCTCATTTAATTTTGATGAAAATAATATTGTCAAATGGCTACTCGAAGTTTGAATGTCAGTGAAACCTTTCTCAAACATGTTCTTTGAGTTGACCAAATAGGTTTGGTAAATAGAAAGCCTAATCAAGTACCCAATTTAAAATCAGGTATTTGATACTAGATTAGATACCTAATTTCAAATAGGGTACCCGAAAAATGGTGGCCAAAATTCTTTCAAGCATTCATAACCCAACACAAATTTTTGAAATTTTGGAGGGCAACCACCAAAATTCTAGAGGGAAATAAAAATTTGGGAAGTGTTGGCATTATTATTATTACACACAATTATGATTATTATTATTAACTATTATTATTATATATGATTATTATTATTATATATAGTAATATTATATTATTATTATCATATATAGTAATATGTATGTTTATTATTATTACATAATCTAGTAATATATTTTTATTATATTAAAATACACAGTATTATATTGTTATTAAATATAATATTGTTATGACATGCATCAAAAGGGGTCATAGACTAACCTATGACCCCTTTCAATGCATTTGAACCAACCAAATGGCTCCCTATGGATCCTAGGGCCCCTAGGGACATATGTTATCATGAAATGCATCAAAAGGCATCATAGGTTAACCTATGAGCTATCAAATGGGTCTGTAAGGGCCCTAGAGACTCAATGGACATATGTTGTCATGAAATGCATCGAAAGGGGTCATATATTAACCTATGACCCCTTTCAATGCATTCAAACCAACTAAACAGATCCTTAGGGGTCCTAGGGCCCCTAGGGACATATGTTGTCATGAAATGCATCGAAAGGGATCATAGGTTAACCTATGACAACTTTTGACACATTCAAACAAGCCAAATGGGTCCCTAGGGAAATTTTTTGTCATGAAATGCATCAAACAGTGTCATAGGTTAACCTATGACCCATTTCGATGCATTTGAACCAAACAAATGGGTTTGTAGGGGTCCTAGGGCCCCTAGTGACATATTTTGTCATGAATTGCATCGAAAGGGATCATAGGTTAAGCTATGACTCCTTTCAAAATATTTGAACCAACCAAATGGGTCCATAGGGGTCCTAGGGTCCCTAAGGATATATGTTGTTATGAATTGCATCAAAAGGGGTCATAAGTTAACATATGACCTCTTTTAACACATTCAACCTAACCAAATGGTTCCCTCGGGGTCCTAGGGCCCCAAGGGACATATTATCATGAAATATGTTGAAATGAGCTATAGGTTAACCTATGATCCCTTTCGATATCCCAAGGGGTCCTAGGGCCCCTAGGGACATGTTTTTATGAAATCCATCAAAAGTGGTCATAGGTTATCATATGAGCCCTTTTAATGCATTCAAATCAATGAAATAGGTCCCTAGGGGTCCTAGGGCCCCTAGGGACATATGTTGTCATGAAATGCATCGAAAGGGGTCATAGGTTATCATATGATCTATTTTAATGCATTCAAAACAATGAAATATGTCCATAGGTGTCCTAGGTCCCCTAGGGACATATGTTTTAATCAAATTCATCAAAAGGAGTCACAAGTTAACCTATGAACCTTTTTGATACATTTGTACCAACAAAATAGGTTGCTAGGGGTCTTAGGCCCCTAGGAAAATGTATTGTCATGAAATGCATCAAAAGGAATAATAGGTTATCATATGACCCCTTTCGATGCATTTGAAACAACCAAATGGGTCCATGAAATCCATCAAAAGGGGTAATAGGTTAACCTATGAGCCATTTCGATGAATTCAAACCAACCAAATGGGTCCCTAGGGGTCCTAGGGCCCCTAGGGACATATGTTGTCATGAAATGTGTTGAAAGGGTTCATAGGCTAACTTATGACCCCTTTTAACACATTCAAACCAACCAAATCAGTCCTTAGGGGTCCTATGGCCCCTAGGTATATATATTGTCATGAAATGTGTCAAAAGTGGTCATAGGTTAACTTATGACCACATTTGATGCACTCAAATTATCCAAATGGCTCCATAGGGGTCCTAGGGCCTCTAGAGAGATATGATGTCATGAAATACATTGAAAGGAATTAATGTTTAATCTATGACCCATTTTGATGCATTTGTACCAACCCAATAGGTCCCTAGGGCTCCTAGGGCCCCTAGGGACATATGTTGTCATGAAATGCATCAAAACGGGTCATAGGTTAACCTGTGACTCTTTTCATCACATTTGAATTAGCCAAATGGGTCCATAGGGGTCCTAGGGCCGTTGGGGACATATGTTGTCATGAAATGTGTTGAAAACCTATAACCCCTTTCAATGCATTTGAACCAACTAAATAGGTTCCTAGGGGTCCTAGGGCCCCTAGGGTCATATGTTTTCATTGAATGTAATGAAAGGGGTCATAGGTTATTGTATGACCCCTTTTATTGCATTCAAAACAACTAGAAAGGTACTTAGAAGTCTTAGGGTCCCTAGGGACATATATCATCATGAAATTTGTCTTTGACACATTTGAACCAACCAATTAGGTCCCTAAGGGTCTTTGGGCTCTTAAGAACATATTTTCACATGAATTGAGTCAAAAGGGGTCATAGGTTAACCCATGACCCCTTTTGATATCCCTAGGAGTCCTAGGGCCCCTAGGGACACACATTTTCGTCAAATGTGTCAAAAGTGGTCATAGGTTATCATATGACCCCTTTTGATGCATTCAAAATTAACAAATAGGTCTATAGGGGTCCTAAGGCCCATAGTGACATATGTTATCATGAAATGTGTCAAAACTAATGACCACTTTTGACGCATTTGAAGCAACCAAATAGGTCTTTAGGGGTCCTAGCACCTCTAAGGACATATGTTGTCATGAAATGCATTGAAAGGGATCATGGGTTAACCTATGACCCCTTTCAAAATATTTTAATGAACCAAATGGGTTCATAGGGGTCCTAGAGCCACTAGGGACATATGTTGTCATGAATTGCATCAAAAGTGGTCGTAAGTTAACCTATGACCCCTTTCAAAATATTTGAACGAACCAAATGGGTCCATAGGGGTCCTAGAGCCACTAGGGACATATGTTGTCATGAATTGCATCAAAAGTGGTCGTAAGTTAACCTATGACCCCTTTTAACACATTCAACCCAAACAAATGGGTCCGTAGGGGTCCTAGGGCCCCTAGTGACATATGTTGACATGAAATGCATCGAAAGAGGTCATGTGTTAAACTATGACCCCTTTCAAAATATTTGAACCAATCAAATGGGTCCATAGGGGTCCTAGGGCCCCTAGGGACATGTTGTCATGAATTGCATCAAAAGAGGTCATAAGTTAACCTATAACCCCTTTTAACACATTCAACCTAACCAATTGGGTCCCTTGGGGTGCTAGGGCCCCTAGGGACATATGTTGTCATGAAATGCATCGAAAGGAACCATAGGTTAATTTATGACCCTTTTTAATGTCACTAGGGGTCCTAGGGCACCTAGGGACATATTTTGTCATGAAATGCATCAAAACTGGTCATTGGTTATTGTATGACCCTCTTTTGACATATTCAAACCAACCAAATAGGTCCTTAGGGGTCGTAGGGCCCCTAACAATATATGTTGTCATAAAATGTGTTGAAAGGGGTCATAGGTTATTGTATGACCTCTTTCGATGCATTTAAAATAATGAAATATTTCTCTAGCTATCTTAGGTCCCCTAGGGACATATGCTATCATGAAATGCATTGAAAGGAGTCATAGGTTAACCTATGACCCCTTTTGATACATTCAAACCAACAAAATAGGTACCTAGGGGTCCTAGGTCCCTAGAGAAATATGCTGTCATGAAATGCATCAAAAGAGGTCAAAGGTTATCTTATGCCCCCTTCCAATGCATTTGAAACAACCAAATGGGTCCATGAAATGCATCAAAAGGGGTAATAGATTAACATATGAGCCCTTTTCACACATTCAAACCAACCAAATTGGTCCTTAGGGATCCTAGGGCCTCTAGGGACATATATTGTCATGAAATGTGTCAAAAGGAGTCATAGGCTAACTTATGACACCTTTTGACACATGCAAACCAACCAAATGGGTCCCTAGGGCCCCTAGGGACATATATTGTCATGAAATGTGTCAAAAGGGGTCATAGGTTAACTTATGACCCCTTTTGATGCACTCAAACCAACCAAATGAGTCCCTAAGGGTCCTCGGGCCCCTAATGACATATGTCATCATGAAATGAATTGAAAGGGGTCATAGGTTAACCTGTGACCCATTTTGATGCATTCAAACCAACCAAATAGGTCCCTAGGGGTCCTAAGGCCCCTAAGGACATATTTTGTCATGAAATGCATCGAAAGTGGTCATGTTAATCTATGACTCCTTTTGATGCATTTGAACCATCCAAACGGGTCCCTAAGGGTCCTAGGGCCCCTAGGGACATATGTTGTCATGAAATGTGTCAAAAACCTACCTATGACCCCTTTCAAAGAGTTCAAAAAAATCAAATAGGTTTTTAGGGGTTCTAGGGTCCCTTGAGACATATGTTTTTATGAAATGCATCGAAAGGGGTCATAGGTTATCATATAACACCTTTTGACAAATTCAAAACAAGAAAAAAGGTCCCTAGAGGTCTTAGGGTCCCTAGGGATATATGTTGTCATGAAATGTGTCTTAGACACATTCGAACCAATGTAATAGGTCCCTAGGGGTCCTAGGGCCCCTAGGGACATATGTTGTCATGAAATACGTCGAAAGGGATCATATGTTATCATATGTCCCCTTTCAATGCATTTGAAACAACCAAATAGGTCCTTCAGGTTCCTAGGGCCCCTAAGTACATATGTTATTAGGAAATACATTGAAAGGGGTCATAGGTTAACATATGACCCCTTTTGATGCATTCAAAATAACCAAGTAGGTTCTTAGGGGTTGTAGAGCCCCTAGGGACATATTTTTTCATGAAATGTGTTGAAAGGGGTCATAGGTGTCGACACATTAAAACCAGCCAAATAGGTCTCTAGGGGTCCTAGCATCTTTAAGGACATATTTTTCCATGCAATGTGTCAAAATGGGTCATAGGTTATCATATGTCCCCTTTCAACGCTTTCAAAACAACCATATAGGTCCCTAGGGGTCCTGGGGCCCATAGGGCCATTTACTGTCATGGAATATGTCAAAAGGAATCATAGGTTAACCTATGACCCCTTTCAACACATTCCATTACAACAAATGCTCCTAGTTGAAAGGGATCATAGGTTAACCTATGACCTCTTTTGATGCATTCGAACCAACCAAATAGTTCCCTAGCAGTCCTATGTCCCTTAGGGACATATTATGTCATGAAATGCATCAAAAGGGATTTATACGTAGGGAAACAATGAAGGAATTTTAGCAAGAAATCTACAAACTTGTAGAGAGACTACTGGAGATAATAAGATTGCACTTAGGGTTGGACAAGAGTTACATAAAGGAGGTATTTACAAGAGGAGAGAAGCCATTCTTTGGGACCAAGGTGAGTCATTATCCACCATGTTCAAGGCCAGATATTATAGTTGGTTTGAGAGCTCACATAGATCTAGGTGGCCTCATTCTTGTCTTCAAGATGACAAGGTCCCTGTGCTTGAAAAATCAAACATCCTCTCATGACACCCACTCACTATACATTTCTAATCAACCAAAAAATTTAAATCTTCTGCAACTCCAATGCAAGCGGATAATAGATCCACCATTAAACCTCATTTGAAATCAATTTCTAATCCACTGATTTAGATAAACCAAATCAATCACCAATTATAGATAATGTCCTTGAACAATTAATACATATATGAGATTTCAGTGCCTAATCTTATCTAGAACAATTCACATTAAAATTCTTATTTGTTGAACTTTTCATCAATGCCCATATATAACTATTAAAAAATAGAGTGTCTACAATGGTAACTTATTTTAAAATTCAATGGTACAATTTTTTTAAAATTTAGATCACTTTTTCTAAATATAAGATCCTATTTTGAAATTCAATAGTACAGTTTTTAAATTCAGAATGCTTAAATTCTTAAATATCAATTCTCTCTAGTTTACTAAATAATAATAGTAAAAATCATATTAATATAATATAATAATCATATATATTAATTTATTATATTTATAGGTCATAATAATAATAATAATAATATTCATAATAATAATTTAAATATACAAATATTGTATGTAATAAAATTCTAATATATAATAACATTTTTACAAATTTGTTCACATTGCCCACACTTTCCAAATTTTGACTTCCCTCCAAAATTTGGGCATCCATTTTGGGTACCTAATATCACATTGGGTATTGGATACCCAGTATGGGATTAGGTACCTGAAATACTGACATGCTTTTTCCAAAATATTCTTTGTCATTGTAGACCTAACAATCACATTTTTTTGGGGCCATTTTCATGGATTTGGAGAAAGATGATTTCTTGGGGACCACACGATCGAAAAAGGTTCTATAATGTATGATTAGCTGTCTACTATTATTTTTTGAATGCAGATCAATAGTCATCGATAGGATAAACACAAAAGCAAGGTATTGAATGAAGACATTACAACATATAGGGAAAGGGACAAAGTAAATCACCACAGGGAGAGACAAGGTGCGTTAAATGTGAGTCAAGTTGATGATGTATTAATCGAAGGTGAAATCATGGAGTTAGATAATGAATATGTATTGTTGAGAAGTAAAAATGTACCAATTGATAATGATAATATTGGGATTGAAAAATTAGAGAATGAAAATTTGGAGAATGAAATTTTATGAGTTCATAATGTAAATTGCATGGTTGACCATGTCAAGAATGACAATGCAAAGGAATGTTACATATCTCCTAATTATAATTGACATGAAGGTTCTAGAACACCAAAATGGATAATTAAAATTAATAAAATGATTATTACCAGTTTGGAAGGGAAAAAATTAAGAAAGAACCATTCGGTTATGGGCTTGAAGACTATATATGATGTTTTCTAACAACAATGTAATGGTGGAGCAATGTCAAATTTTTATGCACTTATTAAAGATCCAAAAGATGAGACCTATGCTTTCTAAATTGAATATTTGTGTCAATAAAAAATTGGAAAGAAATATCATTATTGTGAAGAATCTTTTTAGTTCTCTCAATAGCATTGGGAAAAATAGAAGAGAGAAGGATTAAAATAATTCCCAAAAGGTTATTACAACCTCTTTTGTAAGTCATCATTTGAGAAAGGGTAGATGTATGAGACAAATTTGTATTGATTTGAACCTAAATTGTACTATTTTGAGAAGAGCACTTAGTAAATGAGAAAGAATCAGTGATCCTTTTCCAAATGAAACATGGGCTTTCGGTGGCATACTTCCACATATAAGAAGATATTTGATGATGTGAAGGAAGAAATTACATAGTTTTGGCACTCTAGCTCAAGAGTATCACTCGATGCTAAAGACATGTTAAAGTTGAGAATTGACATCAAAGACTGCATGCCACATCCTAAACATTATTTGGAGGTGAATCAAACTATGTTGTTCAAATAATTTAGAGATAGCAATCCAATATTGCATATATCACAAAGAGCTTTTGAATCTTTGAAGTCATTTTATTATGTGCCACTTAAAATTTTAAGTACATGTTGTTGCAAATATCATGTTGAGTTTTCTATGTAGCATGAAATATCATGCTCCATCCATTCTACTTTGCATAGTAAAGAAATATTGGAGAATTGTGGTGCTAGTGGGCTTCCAAAATCATCAAGAGACTTGCTAGGTCAATTTTTATGTCGTAGAGTTGATGCTTGTTTCTTTTATAGAAATGCTTGCTTAAATGAGAAGTGTTTAGACTATAGTGACTTATCCAAGTTTGACACATGTTTCCATGAGGAGTGCGAACAAGATATTGGGAAGAAAATAGTAAAAAAAAGGTATATGAAATGGTAAAATACACATTGAAGAGTGGAGGTGAGGGCTCTAGATGTGAATTGGCTACCAAATAAATTATTGTGGCTAGTTTTATTTCATATTTCAAGAAAAATATTTTTTACAAGTATGCAAGACATAGTCACAAGTCTCAGTGGTTGAATCAAAAATTTAGAATGTGTAAGGAGACTTTTCCCATTGGCACTATTATATCAATTGTTGAGTTTTCTGAGAGCTACACATTGTAGCCTCAAATTGAGACACAATCTCAGTATTACAACTCTATTTAGATTGTTATTTTTTTTCACATAACATATAAACATGTCCCTGATAGTGCTAAAGATAATCAGAAGATTATTAAAGAGTACCACTTTTATATGAGTGATGATAGATCTCACTCTCATGAGTTTGTGCAACATTGCTTTGAGAGTTATTTTAATTTCTTATAGAAGCATGACATTGCTATGGATAGACATATCATTTGGTCAGATAATCACATACATCAATTCAAGAATGCTCACATGTTTTATTCATTGTTTATGATGCATGTAGAGAGGGGGATGCCTCATATTTGGAGGTTTTTTTGAGTCCGGCCATGTGGAAGGGGAACATGATGGAGTAGGGACATGTGTGAAGAGAGTTCTAGTTAAAGAGAAATTGAAGTTTTAGTAGCAAAGATTCTTGATGTTCATAACATTGTTGGTTGGTGTAGTTTAGCATTATCATAAGGGGGGGAATCTTGATTCAGTAGTATGGTGTAGTTCAGCATTATCACAAGGGGGGACTCTTGATTTAGTATTATGAAAGTTCTTTTGGTTGGTTGAGGAAAGGTCCATAGGTGATAGATTAGATTATGCTCCAATGAGAGACTCATAAAAAATGCATTCATTCTAGAGTTCTGATTCTAGTACATGGACCATTTGGACATGATAGCTAGCTTTCTTTTGTCCTAGTTGTTTTTAGTGTGATTGGGATCAGTATGAGTCAAGTGAGTAGGTGGATACATGGGCTCTACATTATCTTACTCCATTTTCTATCATACCCTCTATTAGAAATGATGACATGGAAAGTTCACTTGATCATAACCATCTATCAAATCTTCTTTAGCCAAGACATGTCTTTGCATTGGTTGCACCATAGGGGAATGATGAGAAATTATATTATTGGTTAGCACATTTTGTAAGAGGTAAACAAAAGCTTGCACAACCAATCATAGATGATGACAGATTCACATATCCTACTATTTCAGTGGTTGTTGTTAGAACATGGCTGCAGACATACATGCTTAGAAGGAATGAAATTCCTACATTTGAAGACTATCAGAAGTACAAAAAAATTCTCATAGATTCACATCTTATTATAGTGAAAAATATGAAGTTATTGAAGCATCAAGGAAGACCAAAAGTAAAAGAACTTTTTACTATTACTAATTTAGATCATGAAGCCCTATTCGAGACCCTAAAATAGAGAGAGGACCCTACTGGAACACTTGACTAGGTAGATTTACTTCTTATGTTATTTTGTTCATAATGATTCAGTAATTTAGTGGTTGTTGTTGAAACATGGCTGCTAACATACATGCTTAGAAAGAATGGAATTCCTACATTCGAATACTATCAGAAGTACAAAATAATTCTCATATATTTGCATCTTATTATATCAACAAATATGAAGTAGTTGAAGCATCAAGGAAGACCAAAAGTAAAAGAACTTTTTATTATTACTAATTCAGATCATGAAGCCCTATTAGAGACCCTAAAATAGAAAGAGGACCCTACTGTAACACTCAACTAGATAGATTTACTTCTCATGTTATTTTGTTCATAATTATTTAGTGAACCGATGATTATCTTGTTTAATACAATAAGTTACTAATAGTTTTTATGATATTAGAATGTAGGTATATCATGAAGACTGGCCATTCATGAAGATAAAAAAACTAAATAGGGAGAAGAATGAAGAAAAATCTATTCTATTTTTGACACTACAAGTTTTGGTAGTTGTGTATTAATGTAATAACGACAAGACACTTGAGATATTGTAAATGTAAATTTTTTGATTTAATGTAAGGAACAAAGATGATTTTACTTAATGCAATATATGTGGAGGGGCCTAAAAAATTATGATTTTAATACATACTTACACCAAACTTACACTATGCCCAATCCCAAAACCTTGAGAGAGGTGAAAAATAGTGTTTTTACTTAATACTAACCCTATTGACACCCTTATTCTAGCTAGAGAGAGCCTCCATCATTCATGGCCACCCTATATTGAAGAGTCTCTAAGGTGCTCTAAGTGCATTTTGAGGTCGATCTTCTAAGGCTTGTAACATAGATCTTGTGAGGGCTATCAATGAAATGCCAAATGTTATAGGATAGTCATGTTGAGGCCTAAAATAACCCATCTCATTTTTGAGAGATCACATTCCATTTAGATTTGGAACAATGATATCGCTTCATACCAAAACTCACATTTTTCATCAGTTCATAGGCGCATCAAAGTGTAACTTTGAAACCACTAATCTTGGCATTGAATTACTAGTGCCATTACCTCTAGATGGGTATGTGATGGCGGTTCACCCCATACCAAAGAGTCTCCAAGGTGATCTAAGTGGATTTTGAGGTTGATCTTTTGAGGGTCATAACTCAAAGTTTGTGAGATTTATCGATGAAATGTTGAATGCTGCAAGATGGTCATACCAAGGTCTAACGTAACCTGTCTCATTTTTGAGAGATCACATTTTGGTCAAATTTGGCATAGAGATCTCACTCGATGCCAAAACTTCCATTGTGCCTCAATTCATAGGTTCATCAGAACATAACTTTGAAACTAGTGATTTTCACATCAAATCATTAGTTACATTAGCTCTAGATGGGCGAGTGAACCCTAGTCACACACTTGTTATCACTATCAAGAGCCTCCATCATTCGTAGCCACCTCATATTGAAGAGTCTCCAAGGTGAGCTCTAAGTGCATTATGAGGTTAGTCTTCTAAGAGTCGTAGCTTAGAGCTCATGATGGCTATTAATAAAATGCTAAATGCTATAGAATAGTCATTCCAAGGTCAAAAATAAAATATTTCATTTTTGATGGATCACATTTCATTTGGATTCAGCATAGGGATCTCGCTTGATGCCAAAACTCATAGTGTGCCTTAGTTCATAGGTACATCACAACGTAGCTTGGGTACCACTAATCTTGGCATCAAATTGTTAGCAGCATTAACTTTGGATGGATGGATGAACCCTAGTGACACCCTTTTTCTAGCCATAGAGAGCCTCCATTTTTCACAGCCACCCAATATCGAAGAGTCTCCAAGGTGCTCTAAGTAAATTTTGAGGTGGATCTTTTGAGGGTCATAACTCAGAGATCATGAGGGATGTTGATGAAATCACAAATACTATAGGATGGTAATTGTGAGGCCTAAAATAATCTATCTCATTTTTGAGAGATCACATTCTATTTGGATTCAGTACAATGATCTTGCTCAATGCCAAAACTCATAGTGTAGCTCAATTCATAGGTGCATCGCAACATAGCTTTGAAATTGCTGATCTTGGAATCAAATCACTAGTGCCATTAGCTCTAAATGGATAGGTGAACCATAGTGACATCCTTGTTCTAACCATGGAGAACATCCATCATTCATGGCTACCTTATACCTAAGAGTCTTCGAGGTGCTCTAAGTGCATTTTGAGGTCAATCTTCCACGAGTTGTAACTTGGAGCTCGTGAGGGCTATCAATGAAATGTAAAATGTTATGGAATGATCATGTTGAGGCCTAAAATAAATTATTTCATTTTTTGAGAGATCACATTCCATTTGAACTTGGCACAATGATCTCACTCAATGCCAAAACTTGTAGTGTGCCTCAATTCATAGGTGCATCACAGCGTAACTTTGAAACCATTGATCTTGGCATCAAATAGTCAATGCCATTAGCTCTATATGGGAAGATGAACCCTAGTCATACCCTTGTTCTAGCCATTAAGAGCCTCGACCATTTGTGACCTCCTAATATCAAAGAATCTCCAAGGAGCTCTAAGTGTGTTTTGAGGCCAATCTTCCAAGGGTCATAACTCGGAGCTCATGAGGGCTATTGATGAGAAGTAAAATGCTATAGGATGTTCATTCCAAGGTCTACAATAATCTATCTCATTTCCAAGGTGCTTTAAGTGCATTTGGGAAGGTGAACCATAGTGACATCTTAAGGGATTGCAAAGATTATTTGAAATTAAACATATATGATAGCATTTCAAATTAAAAATTGCATCAAAATCTAATAATAAAGGTTGTTAAAATGTTATTAAAGACTATTGCATTTGAGTCAAATATAACAAAAATGATCAAAATGAATGATATTCCATAAACATGAACAATACACGTGATCCACGATAAATTGAATAATACTATACTAAATTAATATGTATATCATAGTGCACATAAATGATTAAAATATATATCAAAATACATGTATCCATAGACCAAATAAAAAAATATATATCAAAGTTCATGTATTCATAGAAAAATTATGCAAATATATACCAAAATGCATAAATCAATATACAAAATGTGGTTGATCATCCCATCAAAATGTGTATAATATCAATCTTTTTGTATACAATGTGGCATATGCCATGTCAAAATGTCTCATGATGCATCCTATGAGAATTATACTATCCTATGTTCCTGGTGGATGATCAAAATGCAACCTCTTTGCTGCACTAGGTGGATCAGATGCCTCCTACATAAACAAAAAAGGAAAACCCAAAGTTATACTACTAAATTTGTATGATTCTATGTATCTAACATTGAATTACTCAAATGCATAATGATCTTTTTTTTTTAATGAAGAATTATAGTATTAAATTTTTATCATAAATACCTCTCTTGTCAACCTCCTACACTGGTCACAAGTCCTCTCATATGTCCTCAGCAATGCTTGAACCTCATTGAGTGTGGCTTGTGTATGTTCAAGTATGTTTATTAGATGAATTTACAACTTAAACTATAAATTATAATTCATAGCATGCTAAATTTATAACATTTTATCAAGAATTCAAACTACAACTTACTTGTGTTGACTCCTCCTCTTGATATAATGGTTGCTTCAATAAAGATACAAAACTTTGGCATCCAACCTCTTGTACACTAGGTGTTTCCTGTGAGATACAAAATACTAGTTGTAAATATCATAAAACTTATTTTTGAATTGATTTATGAAAATAAGGAAAATAAAAAAGAAATGATACTTGTATATACAATGGTGCTCTCACTGCGAATGGAAATGCTAGAGGGTCTATGACGTGGAATCTTCCTAGAGTCATCACTAATAGCCATGTAGGATATATAATAAAGAATGTAATTAAATTTTTATTACCACAAATATTTTACAAAAATGCATCAATACTTAATCACTTTAAAATAACCTAATTACCTTTCCCTTTTCAATGGGTTGTGCCTTATCCCCCACACTCTAGCCCCCATTAACATGTGATACCTACAAGAGAAAAGAACGATTAAAAACCATATATGCTCCACTCTCAAATAGAAAAAAATAATGAGAACATAACATAATATACCATAGGTGTCTCAAGGCCAATTGAAATAGCTAAGAGCATGACATTATCAACCTATCTAAGCTCCTCCACATTCATCAACTAAACATGAATGAACATCACATGCATGTATAAGTCAGCATGGGTTAAAAATTAAAATTACTCTATTATAAAGATTAACTTTAAATTGCATATATCATAATAAAAAAATGTATACACATATTTACACAAAAGGATCCCATGCCTCTGCATGCCCCTCCTCTCTCACATCAGGGTATGTAGCCTTTGTACGTGTATTTGATGTATCCTTCTCAAATAAAAACTGACACTCAAAAAGATCACCTATGGGACCTAGCTAAATATTCTTGCATGTTATGCAAGTATGGGGCACACAAACATGTGATGAGCTCACTAGTGATGAACTCACACTAGCATCATCAACATGGGGAGGAAAAACTGACGTAGCCTGGGATATCAATATGCTACTCAATCTATGGATTGCTCTAATAGTCTAAGAGGTAGCCTCTATAATGATATTAGGATGTTGCACTAGAGGAGGGGGGGAGACATTAGCAGGGGGAACAAAAGTGCCATCTTTCTTCCATGGGGAAAGTGTCTATCCTGAGGAGCTTCTCCTCCTACACCCATGTTGATCATCATGCTCTAATAGTTTTCCTTGAGGCCCAACACAAATTTAGCATACAATTTTCTATTGAAATAAAATGACACCTCTAAATTGCTATGTAAAGGGATGTCAAAAACCATCCACCAACAATCCCAAAAGTTTGCACACATAGCCTCATTTGTGCACCATTTAATTGACAATTTGGGCTTTGTGCATTCTACTTGTTTACCAATTTTTTGGTTTTCAAAAAGGCTAACCATATCATCTTTAGTTATATTTAGGACCACAACTTCATCATAGTCCAACCCACCATCAAATATGGCATGCATTTGGTCATGCCAGTGAAGAGCAACATTTTTTTCATTGTTAAGTGTTTCAATATTATCCACTATGGTGTCTAACATGGATAACATGAGAGCCAATGCGGGTATAGTGTTATATGTGGTTCACAAAACCCTCGGTTTGACAAGATTTTAAAATATCAAATCTTCAATTTGAGGAGGGTTTTGGTGGGGTAGGGGATTGTTTGGTGGATGATTTTGAGGGGGTATTGGAGGGTTATGAGGAACATTATTTCCTCCCTCATTATCATCATTTGGGTTAGCCATACCTATTAATTTGCAAAACATAATTTCTATTAAAAAAACCTAAATTTCAATAATTTCTATTAAAAAAAATTAATTTTTAAAAATTTAATTTAAAATAACTAATTTATAATAATATTCATTCAAAACATTTAAAAAAAAAAAAAACTTACCCTTATCATATACCCGTTCTAAAATCTGATACCCGAATGGGGGTCAACACTCAAGCCAAAAAAAAATGTAATGTAAAATGAGCTCTTAGGTTTTCCTTTTTCAAATCTATGTTACCAATTTTGGGTATTCAATTTCATATCAGATACCCAATATAATATCAAGTATTTGATATGAAATCAGATACTCCAATTACTGATTGGATACCCAAAAAAGCTTGGTTCTAACTTTTTAGCTTTGGTATGAGGATGAGTGGAAAAAATTTAGAGTGGATTTTGAAATGCTCTTAGACATTTTCAAACTCCATTTTTTCCACATTGCCACTTTTTGGCACACCATGATCCTGTACATACCCAACATGTGATTCTTTCCTTGTTAATCATTGCATACCATGGTTTACACTTTTCAAAAGATCTTTGACTAATGGTAATTGTTAACTCCTCATCATCTAAAATTTTATTGAACAATTTAGTTTGAGTCGTGTCCAAAAGATGTTTAGGATTTGGATCATATATTTTTGAGCCAACTCTCAATCTAAGAACTTGTCTTGAATTAGGTGGCGTGCTTGTATTATCTGACCAAAAATTTCCAACCAAACTTTTGACTTCACTAGTAAGTTTCATATTAGATCTCAGAAGTCTACCATTTGAAGTCCACAAACTATTTTCTAGATCACACTTGATGTTAAGCCCTCTCTTTACAAAATTTTCTAAAGTTTAATGACTCACATTAGGAAATCTACTTATGTTACTAATCAATATTTTGTCAGTAGTTGATTTATTAACTAAAGCTATTGTTATTGCTTGTTGCATTCTTATCTTTAGAGAGACTTCTCTTTCTGATAACATTAAAGGTACTAGAAATAGTGGATACGTCTTGTTTTAAAGGATCATTTTTATTCTTGAGTTTTGTATACATTTCTAACCATTTCATTAGTTTTCGCATTTTAGAGATTTTAATTAGTTGCAAGATAAACTAATGTTGAAACCTAGGTTTCTTATTATAAAAAAAATCTATATAATCTATTAGCATGTGTCCTAATCCATCTCCATGAAACCAATCCATGAAGATTATCTAGCACATCATTAGAAAAATGAGAATTATGTTCACATACTTCAGTATCATTTAAACATTTTTGTTCAGTACTTGGTGTTTCTATGCCTATATTCATATAATTGTTATTTTCAATTGACATTTCATTTTCAATATTATTTGGAATTTGAATCTCTTTTTCATTTTTTATAGGTATTTCTTTTGGGGCTTTCATTTCTATTGGATTTTTTTGTGCATGGTCATTTGAAAATCTATTCACATAAAGAAAATCCAAATCATTTAAATTGTAACTTGCTTCTACAAAATCACCAATTTCATCATGAGAAAAACTTGAGCTTTTAGAGACACATCTTTACTGAGTGTTTGATTAGAATGTGCACCTAAATCTCCTTGTATGTGGTTCTCTTCTGCAACCTCTTTGTCCATTATGGTATCCTCAATTTTTTTCTCTTATTAAACCATGTTTAAAATTGAAGACCCAACATTGCTCAACTCTCTAATTGTTTGTCTTCTCTCTTGTTGACATTGTTTTTCTTTCAGTTTGTTTGTTGTAATACCCTCATTTGTCAAAAATTTTATTTTCTTCTTTCTTCATTTTTTTTATCCCATGTTTTAACCAACTTTGAATTCAAACCAATAGCTTGCGAATTGTAGAAGATGACAAGAAAATTGAGCAATATGACAAAAATTTGTTGTTGCAACTCAAAACTATCAATCAATCATTGCAATGATTGGTATGTTCTTTGTGGGTCATCTTTTGGGGCCCAACATGTAATTAAAAATTAGGTACCTAATTTTTGAATAATTGGGTACCCAATTCTAAATAAGGTGACTAATTTGTACAACAATTAAATTAGAATCAGACACCTAATTTTTGAATTGAGAATATGGTGCCTGATTCTAAAGTTGTGGGTAGGAATTTCCCTTTGACATTTTTTTTGCCTTGGGGAAAGGCATGGTACAAAATTGGTGGGACTAAGCCTATACCTTTATGTATCAAATTTTGACTAAGGCAATTATTTGATAATTTCAAGGATTGTCATAATATTATATGGTCTTCCTCATTGAGTTTTTTGAGAAAATGAAAACCCACTATAGGTCTGACTATTATGATTTCAAAAACGTAAATTTTATAGTTTTATGAGTTTATTTTCTATTTTGGCATTATTTATTAATCAAAAGTGTCTCTTAAACATAAAATAGTGAGATTCACTAAAACTTTAATAACGTTTTTTATTTTCACATTTCTTAAATTAATTTTCATGTCATAAATCTACTAAAGTTACAAAAAAAAGAGAAATCAAAAAATTTAATTTTTATTACATTATGGTTTCTGTACACAAGAGGTTTTAGAAATTAGCTTAATTGTCAATTAAATATTAATTTTAAAAAATCATTAAGTAATTAAAGAAAATTCCTCACCAATCTTTGGTATGTTAGGTAGCTTCTTTTAAAAGGATTCACAAAAATTCATTTAGTTGTATCCAATTATAGTGTTCGCACTTGAGTGTGGTATGTTTTTGAAATGAGCATTTTGAAAAAGTGGTTTTAAAAGATCCATACCAAAACAAAAATCTATCATATGGGTATACAAATAAATTATATATTCAAAAAGGAGATTTTGGGCACTACACTTTTAATTTGGAAGTTTTTTATATTTGATTTCTAAATGCCTCATATTTTGGCATCAATGGACAATATATTTCAAAAATAGGAAAAGCACTTTCACTTTTTGGCCAAAAGTGAGACCCAAGTTCTTGCACTGATGCAAAAGTGATGTGTGATCTCTGAATGTTTGCTCATATAGTGTTGAAATGTATTATTGAGACAATTATTGAAATTTTAATTTTAAAATATGTGCATTTCTCTTTGATGGCAACTACTAGAGAAGGTTCAAGTATCCAATGGTCAAATTTTGATTTTTGATGAGTTTGATGACACTTTTCTAAATTTGTGATTTAGACAAGAATTTTGAAGTCCTTATTTTTTTGGAACATAAGAATGCCTACATCGAGGCACAATAATGTAAATTTTTCATGTGTGTTGATACAAGCTTTATTTTTTAGCCCCTGTGTTTGTGATTCTTTTTTTTTCACCATGTATACTTCTAAAAATTCCTATATAATGGTTAGTGAAAAATTAGATGGTTCCAGGTATACTAGTTGGAAATGTAAGATGGAATTAATTCTACAAATGGAAGCCTTATGGGAAGTAGCAATTGAAGAAAAACCTATAGATCAAAATAAGGATGAAAATGGGATAAAATGTAAAATGGATTTGAATGCACATGAAACTATTTTATGGAAAATTTGTCTAGGAATAAGGCCTTATGTAAAAGGTGTAAAGCTGACAAAGAATATAAGGGGAAATTTGTAGACAATGCATGAAAGAATAGACAAATTACAAGTGATGGATATTATTTAAAGAAAGGTTACTCATTTCAAAATGAAGGCCATAGAAAATATGAATGATCATATTGCGAAGTTGAAAATTTTAAGAAATCAACTTGTAATGATTTAAAATGTTGAGTATCAAGAGTTTGAAAATATTAATTTCTTGATTGAAATTATTTTTAATGGGTACCATAATGTTATTTTTACATTGGAACTAACAAGATATTTTGAGGATATAAAATTAGAAGAAGCGTATGGTGCCTTACTAAATGAAAAGGGTAGACTTCAAAAATTTACTAGTGAGTTTAGCAAAAGTTCTCGAGCATTAATGGCTAGAGGAAAATATAAGAATAACATTCAAGGTAAATCATATCAACAAAAGTCAAATCAAGGGAAGCAACACAACAATATTCAAAATCAATGTAATCAACCAAGAGAATACCAACATAGGAATAATTTTCAAAGGAAATAAAGTGAATGCAGAAGTGACACAAATAATCTTAGATGTTATCATTGTGGGAAAGGACATAAAAATGATTAGTGTCATAAGAAATCATTAAGAGTATTTAATCAGACAAGATAATCCAATTTTTCTCAAGAAGAGATTGATCATAATATTGTGATAGCTTCTTTATCTACTCAAGGAAATTCAAGTAACACATGGTGTATTGATTCAGGAGCTAGCCAATATATGACTTAAAATAAAAAAATTCTTGTTCTTTAGAATAAAAAATGGTGCAAGGATATTTCTTGGAGAATATAGTTCACATGCAATTGAAGGACTAGTTTCAATATCCATGAAAGGACATGATGGTAAAAAGTTGAAAATTATAGATGTGAATCTTGTGCCTAAGTCAAAAAAACATCTTCTCTAAGTCATTCACATAATGCAACATGGTTACAAGGTTAATTTCTATTCAAACAATGTAAAATGTCCGTTTTTTGGACATTAGATTATAAAATCTAACTTTGCATATATTTCTCTATTTTCCTCCAATAACCTTATCAAAGTTTTGATGCTCTCTATATATTTTTTAATTGTGAGAGTTGTATCTTTTTATATTAATTATATTAGTTATATAATTATATTAATAATAACATATATAATATTAATATATAGATTATATCAATTATATAAGTTTAACTATATATATATATATATAATTTAATATTTGGTTACTATATATATAGTTATATGATAATATTTATATTATTACGATCTATAATAATTTATATTTTCATCTTAGTGTTATTAAATTATTCATATATATTATTTATTCTTTTTTAATATTATATGTAATAGTTATTCATTATTAAATTATATGTCAAGATGAGGATATCATAGTTCATCCCTCTCAAATTTGCTTGTCATCAAGAAAAGATCATTAGTATGTAACCTTCCTCATAGATACAAAGCATATATTTAGATGCAAGAAGACCTAAAGGATTTATGGAGCATATATCTTAATACATAAAAACACAATGTAGACACAAAGTAGACATATTAATGCATGAAAACATGGAAAAGATACATGAAAATGAAATGTAGACACACAAGTGTATGAGAAAACAAAGCTAAAACAATGTAGAAATATAATACATGAATTCATGATTGATACCTTATAGCTCACTAGAGTAAAGAGATGATTTACATATTTTACCTCTTTGAGAAAAGACCATGCAACCACAAGTTATAATTAGTACACACATGTATATATTATTTTCATGGAAATGTGAATCATGATAAATTAATTTATGTTAACCTCAAAAGATGGAAGGAATTGATATTATCCAAGTTTCCTAGATGTCAAATGTGCAATGGATTCTCTCAAAGTTTATAGGTCCAAACCTGTGTCTCAAAAGATCATGAGTCATTGATCCCTACCTTATCTTGAGACAAAGATCCACTTTCTTGGACTTAGACAAGCCCCTCCTTGGTAACATCACTACCTTTTCTTAATTGTCATATAGGAAGTAACATTAATTCTTGTTATGTGTTATCCAAATTTAGGATTAGAGGGTATAGATGTTATCCAAGTTGCCTAGATGTCAAATGTGCAAATGGATTCCCTCAAAGTTTATAAATCCATGCCCATGTCTTGAAATATCATGGGTTAATGACCCCTACCCTATCTTGGGACAAAGATCCAGTCACTTGGTCTTAGACAAGCTCCTCTTTAGTAACATCATACTTGTCTTCCCATAATCTAGATAATGATATTGTTGAAAATAATGAGTTCTTCAAAATAAAAATAGTATTAAAATTCATATTAATAAATAATACTATCTATATAATTATTCCTTTCCTCTTAACAAAAAATCAATTCCATTCAAAGCATCATTCTTATTTACTAATTCTATTCAATATTTATGATCATATTAAACTTCATTCTATTGATATTCTAATAGGAATATTAAGAATTAACAATATCATTAACAATTTACATTATTATATAACTTATATTATTAAGTAATGATAAACATTCACATAATTTCACATAGCTAAGTGGTGGGCCTACCATTGCTCATGTAACATATGCACCACGGGGACTCTTGACTCTTATGATAGTCCCATCGAATCACATTTTGCACTTTGACCATCCTCCATATAACTTTAGATTTTTCTTTTACTGGTCTTCAAAAAGAGAAATTATAATTCATTGTTGGCTTTTAAAAAGTTTATCTTGGAATAAATACTATAATAAATGCTGACGGTATTGGATGACTAAGATGTCAATTTTATTTTTGATTGGAAAATTTGCATTAAAATATGACTGCTATACGTAAGATTAAAAAATTGGAAAATGTTGCATGTCCTTTCCATACTCTAAATAAATGGCATTATAGAATTGTAGTTGCATGTGCCTAATACTAGGCAACAAATTATTGAACCAAATGTCATTCCCTAAGTTTCCATATTTGTAATATTTATACATATGTTTAGATTGATGTGAGGCCTCGCCCCGACCCTTCGTACATTAGTTGTTACCTTATCATTTTGATACTCACGACTTGAGATGTCGAGACATTATCTAATGCTTAGAACATATTATATTATTTCATGCTATGTGATGTTATTTCTAGACTTTTGATGTTTGTCATTTAATGTTTTATGTATATGTATGTCGATGAAATCAATAAATGTAGGATTGATACTTTGATTAAAGAGATTTTAAATGGTTAAAAAACTAAGTAGGATGAAAGAAACCCTGATTGATGTATGTTTCAATTTATGTGAATTTTTGATATATATATATATGTACATGTGATTTTATGGGGATACTGATGTGTGCAATGAGTGATGGGGACACAACCTAAGAATAGAATGGACACAACAGAAAAAGGGAAATTGTGTTAACTGAAAAATAAGCTAGTACATTCAGTACAGAGAAAATAAACTTCAAAACATGCCTTAAGGGCTTACAATAGCATAAATTGGAGATAATTTCTCCTTTTAGTACCTCCTCTCAAACTCCACTCTGAACTGCCTTTTACAATGCCAGAAATCTCCTTAAATAGACCCCGGAGGGTTAAGGACTAGGAGTACATTCTAGAAAGTGCTAGTAGGCATCCACCGACCAAATAGAAGGTTCCAGAAGCTGCGTTAGAAGTCGACGTAAATCTAGAAGAATCCAAAAATGGTAATCAAACTTTCAGGAGGCATAACTTTTGAACCGTAGCTCCGATTGACAAACCATTTACATTTTTGAAAAGCTTTCGAAGTGCCCTATTGCCCTATGGACTAGCTTTGCTTGTCCTCCATTTTTTGGGCCTTTTCAAGGTCATTTAATGCCCCTAACCTAACATTGAAGCATTCTTAGGAGGTCTCCACAACCTAAAAAACTATAATAACTTTCAAATCGTGGTGCCTTTTGACCTGATTCTTTTTCGAGAATCCTCTAAATTACAATTACACTCATCTAGCCAATTTACACCTCCTAGTTCACCAAAATGATGGCTCAATTACATACTCCTATTTTTTTGGGATTTACACAAACACTAATAGTGGAACAGTGAGAGTTGGAACCTTTAATTCACCCAAATGGGTATCCAAAAATGAAAACACATGAAACAGAAACTAAGTCTAAGTATATTTTTTTGGGTGACACAGGATTGCCCTTATACCTCTGGATGCTCCTACATCAATGAGTGTGTAGGATATTTAGCCGAGAAAACTGACAGAGGAACAGAACTGATCTCTATGTGCTAATTTTGGAAACCTTGTTGTTCGTAATTCAAGTATTTTAATTGTGAGATGTATGTATGTATCTTTCTGTGATTAGTAAATGTTAATGCTCATAACTGTACTCTTATGGTGTCGCTTGACACTCGTGAATTGTTTATGTTCCTTAGTGTGCTGATTAGGGTTAGTTGTGTAACCTTTAGGCCTAAGTTAGATTAAGTTAATGTCTTTTTGCTAATTTGGGTCTTAATCGAGTTTAGTCACCCTAATCCAGATTAGTGCTTAATCTGCATTTTAGAGTTGTTAGTTGGTCCTAATTATTTCCTAACTTTTGTTTGGCTCCAAACCTATTCCTAAGGCTTTAAGACTTGAAATAATTATACCCAACGGGTATGGGTATGGGTTGGGGGTCTTTTCCAACCCCTAAGCCCCTTTTATTGACTTTTAAGATCACTCAAAAAGTCTCCTTTTACCTTTGTGCGAAAATTGCAAATAGTTACCATGAGTTGCCTTACCTCACCTCCACTTAGTGTTTAACCATAGTGTGGGTTGAGTTAGGAGCTTCTAGATTTGTAGGTGGGTGGGAGAAGTTATTGATCCCTTTGGTGGTTGAGTTTGAGGCTTATTTAGAGGCCCTTCTTGGACTAGTGGAGGTTGTTACCCAATCTCTACATTTAGAGAGGATTCTTGGAAGATTGAAGCAAGAAAGGAAAAAGCTCTACTCAAACTTGTTCATTGCCATTACCTCTTTGTGAAGGTAGGAATTCTCATCTCCCTTGTTCAGATTTTCATGTTTGTTTCATGCTTATGCTACCTTGTTGTTGTTTGAATGTTTGCATGTTTGTGGGTATGTTGGGAAGCTTTGAAAACTATGTTATTTTGAATGATTTCCTTTCATGTTTTTGTATGAATTTTTGAGGTTCTTGCATGGGTGTTTTGGCATTACTCACCCTTGGAGAGGGCAAAAGTGGCCAATTTCGGGAAAGGGCATTTTAGTTGGACTCCAATAGTGTAGAGTCTCTTCTCAGGACGAGAAGAGGGAGAGAGGTTAGGGTGTTATGGGCTCCCACCTATCAGCACAAACCTCGTATGAGTATGGCATGTTAAAATGGAAAAACAAAAGTTCTTGGTTTATAGCCTCGATTGGGCATCTATTTTGGTGTTGTGCTTGACTTCTCCTATTGGAAAAATCCACCTTTCCCTAGTTTTGATTCATTGTGAATCCTATTGTGAAAACCTTGTATGAATATGCATGTTTGAATTGTTTTTTTTGGTCATGCTTGTGGTTACCTGATCAATTTTTGTTCCCTCTATGGTTCTAGAAATGTGTTGCAAAAATCATTATAAATCCCTTGATGAGGGTCATAAAGAAAATTCGATTAAATTTTTGTAAAACTTAGGATTGAAATCCTATGTAATTTGTATTTCAAAACCTTTTTGTAATGGCAACAACGCTAGGTTTTCTTCCTAGTTCTTTCCCAGCTGAGCCTTTGAATCAGGTTTGCCATAAAAATTGTGATTGAGTAAAAAAAAAAAATTAAAAAAAATTGGTGTTTGTTTTTACCTCGTAGTTTGGGCATGAAATTTTGGTATTAGAGCCTGTGTTTCAACACTAGGAACCTTAAACCCTTACGCTTTTGAAACTTAAACTAAACATTAAATTGTGTAGGATGCCTCCCGTTACTCAAAGCAACTGACGAGGCAGAGGTCGTAGGGCTAGAGGTGGTAGAGCTAGACAGGAGGATGGACCACCTCCACCACCTCCTCCTCCACCTCCACCACCACTGAACCCTAATTAGGACATTATAGATGCACTGCAAACTTTGATCGGTGTAGTTTAGCAGAGAGTAGTACCTGTAGTTTAGCCAGTTCAGCAAATTCCAGTAGTGGAAGCAGAGGGGCCCAGAGGAGGTGGGCCCAGAAGTAGAGAGAGGACTAGGAGTCCCCCACTGAGACAATTGGAGGGTTAGGATGAGCATGAAGGTGAGTCAATACACCAGAGAAGACCCCCACTTGACAGACCTCCTAGACATATAGGAGATGACATCAGTGAATTGATTCAACTTGGGCCACCATTATTTACGAGTTCCATTGAGGGGACAGGAGCAAAGGCATGGTTGCAGAGCCTACAATGGTGCTTTGGGTTACACCCTTATGCTAGTAATCTAAAGGCATGCCTAGCAGTTCATTAGTTGAGAGGGGATGCCTCCAATTGGTGGCATCAAGAGGAGATCATAGGTGGAGTGAGGATGGACACCCTCACATGGGAGTCTTTCCTAGAAAGATTTTGAGAGAGGTACTTGTCAGAGCATTTCTGATAGAAACATATAGAGGAGTTCCATTCTCTTTATCAGAGAGGTCTTACAGTGGCTTAGTATGATAGCAGATTTCTCGAGCTCCTTCCTTGTGTGGAATACATGAAGGATGAGAAACTATGGGTACATTATTTTATCATGGGTTTGAATTTCTCACTTCAGGGTCCAGTTTGGATAGCCTTCCCTACCACCGTCAGATAGATAGTGGAGATACCACTAGTGGTAGAGGATACTTGAGGTAGATAGGAATCATGCACGGGATCGGTCTCAGAACCGAAACTCTACTTGGCAGAGACCCCCTTGGAAAGGGAATCAGAACTATGCACCAGGGACTTCTAAGGGCCAACAGTCTTAGTAGTAGCAGAAAGAACTCTCACAAGGTTACCAGGGCTCTAAGCCCAAGTAGTGGCAGTTACAGCAAGATCAAAAAGTACATACTCCGTAGTCATAGTCAGTATAGACTCAACAGTCTTCTAGGGGTGGATACAATGGGTCTAGCAGGTCAAGAGACCCACAGCAGTTTGGATCATAGGATGCATGATCTTATACTCGAGGACCATGCTATACTTGTGGTGGCATGGGTCACATAGCTAGAGAGTGTTCACAGGGACAATCATCCAATGGTCAGAGAGGGGCTTTTTCAGAGCTGACAATTGGAGACATGGGCAGGTCCCACAGAGTTTTTGCGGTAGTTGACAACCGCCAGACTGAGTATCAGGTTATAGGTGGAGTTGGTCAGCTAGTTAGCACTAGAGACTATCGATATTATTGCCCGACAGACCCTAGCTCCCCGAGGTCAAGAGCTCAACCAAGTTAGGGTCCAGTGGGATTGTTATGATGAGGTCACGGCTTCATGGGAGGATGTGCTACAGATGCAATCTCTATACCCTTATCTTTTGATGAACTCTAAGAGGAAGTTCATGCCTTGTGGGGGAGGATGTGAGGCCTTGCCTCGACCCTTCATAGCCTTAGTTGTTACCTTATCATTTTGATACTCACGACTCGAGATGTCAAGATATTATCTGATGCTTAGAACATATTACATTATTTCATGCTGTGTGATGTTATTTGTAGACTTTTGATTTTTGTCATTTAATGTTTTATGTATATGTATGTCGATGAAATCAACAAATGTAGGATTGATACTTTGATTTAAGAGATTTTAAATTGTTAAAAAACTAAGTAGGATGAAAGAAACCCTAATTGATGTATGTTAAAATTTATGTGAATTTTTGATATGTGTGTGTGTGTGTATATATATATGTACATGTGATTTTATGGGGCTACTGATGTGTGCAATGAGTGTGCAAGATATTTAGTTGAGAAAAATGATAGATGAACAGAACTGATCTCTATGTGCTCATTTTGGAAACCTTGTTTTTCGTAATTCAAGTATTTTAATTGTGATATGTATGTATGTATCTTTCTATGATCAGTAAATGTTAATGCTCGTAACTGTATTCTTATGGTGTCGCTTGACACTCATGAATTGTTTATGTTCCTCCATGTGCTGATTAGGGTTAGCTGTGTAACCTCTAGACCTAAGTCAGATTAAGTTAATGTCTTTTCGCTAATTTGGGTCTTGATAAAGTTTAGTCACCCTAATACAGATTAGTGCTTAATCTAAATTTTAGAGTAGTTAGTTGGTCCTAATTATTTCCTAACTTTTGTTTGGCTCCAAACCTATTCCCAAGGCTTTAAAACTTGAAATAATTATACCCAAGGGGTATGGGTATGGGTTGGGGGTCTTTTTCAACCCCTAAGCCCCTTTTATTGACTTTTGAGATCACTCAAAAAGTCTCCTTTTACCTTTGTGCGAAAATTGCAAATAGTTACCATGAGTTGCCTTACCTCACCTCCACTTAGTGTTTAACCATAGTGTGGGTTGAGTTAGGAGCTTCTATATTTGTAGGTTGGTGGGTGAAGTTATTGATCCCTTTGGTGGTTGAGTTTGAGGCTTATTTAGAGGCCCTTCTTGGACTAGTGGAGGTTGGTACCCAATCTCTACATTTAGAGAGGATTCTTGGAAGATTGAAGCAAGGAAGGGAAAAGCTCTACTCAAACCTTTTCATTGCCATTATCTCTTTGTGAAGGTAGGAATTCTCATCTCCCTTGTTCAGATTTTCATGTTTGTTTCATGCTTATGCTATTCTTGTTATTGTTTGAATGTTTGCATGTTGGTGGGTATGTTGGGAAGCTTTGAAAACCATGTTATTTTGAATGATTTCCTTTCATTTTTTTGTATAATTTTTTTAGGTGTTCTTGCATGGGTGTTTTGGCATTACTCATCCTTGGGGAGGGAAAAAGTGGCCAATTTCGAGAAAGGGCATTTTAGTTGGACTCCAACAGTGTAGAGTCTCTTCTCAAGACGAGAAGAGGGAGAGAAGGTAGGGTGTTATGGGCCCCTATCTGTCAGCACAAACCTCATATGAGTATGGCATGTTAAAATGGAAGAACGGAAGGTCTTGGTTTATAGCCCCGATTGGACATCTATTTTGGTGTTGTGCTTGGCTTCTCCTGTTGGAAAAATCCACCTTTCCCTAGTTTTGATTCATTGTGAATCCTATTGTGAAAACCTTGTATGAATATGCATGTTTGAATTATTTTTTTTGGTCATGCTTGTGGTTACCTGATTAGTTTTTGTTCCCTCCATGGTTCTAGAAATGTGTTGTAGAAATCATTATAAATCCCTTGATGAGGGTCATGAAGAAAATTTGATTAAATTGTTGTAAAATTTAGGATTGAAATCCTATGTAATTTGTATTTCAAAACCTTGTTGTAATGGCAATGATGCCGAGTTTTCTTCCTGGTTCTTTCCCGGCTAAGCCTTTGAATTAGGTTTGCCAATAAAAATGGTGATTGAGTAAAAAAAATTGTGTGTGTTTTTGCCTCGTAGTTTGGGCATGAAAATTGAACACAGACCTAGAGAGATGGCTCTTGTTCATGGTAGGAGAAAAAATGTTAGTTCTTCACTCTTTTCATATTAGGTTTATATTCAAAGTTGGCTCATAAATTTTAGTTGATAGATAAAGATTGTAGTATCACTATAGTGTAGATATTCAAACCCTAAATCTATAACCCACAGATGAAGAAGAAAATTCAACAAAGTTGTGATTAGGTGAAGCTTTTTAGTTTTAAGTTTTTTATTATATATGCCTTGTAATCTAGTGGATGAATTGATTCATTATTGGCTTGGTTTCTCTAGGAAAATACTTCTACATTGGAAAATAATAACCATAGGCACACTTATTATAGAAATAAGTTGCTTCAATGCCTTAAATCTACCAAATTTTTTGTACTAATCATTGCTTACTAATCATTGCTTTTTTTTAAATGAGTATTTTTTTTCCCATGTTGAAGGAGGGTTTGTAAACTTATCATGTGGAGTATCTTGTGTGATGGTTTCAATTGAAATTTTGAAGATCTAAATTAACATTTTGCAACATGTTAAAGGATTTTCTATCCCTTTGTTGAGTAGTCCATTTCTTAAGGTGGCTTAGACAACACCTGTGTTGAGTCTGGGGGCTTCTCACTTGCACCACTCCTCTTATTTCCATTCACAGATTTCCTCAACCACTATTTTTTTGGGAGATTAAAATATTCAAAGGAATTCCAACACCATAGGGTGGCCCTAGTGCAATATCACTTAAGATTACATGGTCATTTAAGACTATCTAATGCCAATTTGAATACATCTCATTAGCATCAACTGTATTTTGTTATGATCAAGTTTTCTCTTGTGTTTTCTTATTTTCTATCAAGAAACATATGTGCACTTGATTCATGGATTTGAGGTGATGGAAGGAAATGATGCAATTATATGCTCGACTCAAAAAAGTGATATAGCCATTTTTAAGCCATAGGTTTGAGCATGATCTCTATGCTACTACACCCATGCTAAGATCTATTATTCCTCATTGATCACAAAACCTATTTTCAAAACCCAATGAATTTTTTATCTAGATGCATACATAATATCTTTACAACCTTTTCATTTTAGGCCTCAATGCTTCTCAACATGAATGCAAATTGAAGAATACGTGCACCATCTAATTGGAGACAATAATATCCTCTCGAAAATTGTAATTTTTTTGATGAGATAATTGTCTTTGTTTACTCTCCAATATTTGAGGATGACAATTCTTTCCCTAATTTTATGGGAATTTTGTTGTTATTTAGTTAATTAAATAAGAAACATTAATTATTGGATTATATAATAATTATTTTATCAATTAAGACAAGTATACTAAAAAATATTAAACATTTAGCAAAATATCATTATATTATTATCAATTTTGTACAAAATATGCTACTAATAAAATACTCATTACATACAAAAAAAATATGAACAAAGTCTAGTTCATGATATATTGGTATCTAATTTTTGTTTTATTGAAAACATATATGTTAATGAGAAATAAAAATAGATAATCAGAGTGTGTGCGAGTAGATATGGAGCCCTTTTTTTTGGGGAGGACAAATGAGGCTTTGTTTGACTTTTAAAATTATAATTTTCCATCCACATAAATTTGATTAATTTACAAGTCACCAAAGTATGATTCATCCCTTTGCTAATGAGTGATATTCTATAATGGGGTTTATATTCAAAGGGCATATGAACATATATAAATCTATAGGTCAAAAACCCTATTTTTAGAAACTATATTATATAAGTGAATAAATTTGCGTGCAAGATAAAAGAATAAAAGGATACAAAGTTTTTTTTGGGTGCAATATTTAAAAATAAAAGGAAATAAAGTTAATTTGGAAACCAAGTTAATATTGGTGGAAAGTAAGTTTTTCTATTAGCTTCCATTTGGAAAATTGCACAACTTAAATATAACACTTCATTCATATTATGATAGGCATAGTGTTCTCCATTACATTGTAAACTCTATTTTTTAATTTTTGTTTTTTTTTAATATTCTTTTCTATTTTTATTATAAAAATGTTCTTATAAAATGAGGGCTTGGACTATCCTCTTGTACCCGAAAGTTAAAATATTGATTTTATCATATTAAAAAATACAACTGAGTCTGAGCAGATTTCTAAATTATTTTTCTCTATTTACCATTGAAATTATGAAGAACTCATACAAAATTTTGGTTATAATATTCAAAAGAAAATAAGAGTATAATTTTTAGGGAGGATAGCTATGTTTAAAAATATAACCATTAAGTTGATATGACATATGTCATCTAATATACTGCTTTTGTTGCAAGGTAATGATAATATTACTGAAGCTTCATTTTCAATTTAGCATCGTGGATGCAAACAATACTAGGTTTTATCTCAAAGCTTGAGAAATATCTATTTGAGAGCTAGCAATGAATATAATGGAAGAGTTGGTCTACAAGGTACACACTAATAGTACTCTTTGTTGCACTCAATTCATTTCTAGGTTTTTCGTTCTTGGTTTCTTACAATTGTTATTTTCTTTTTCATAAGTTAGGGATTGATTATCTCAATTTTAGGGTTTCATATTTCCTGGCACAATACATCTGAATGGAAGAATGCTAATTAAGGATATATTTGATTCCTTATTTGGACTATGAATTATTTTAGTGTATAAACAAATTCATCTTACCTAATGTTTTCTTGAATTCTTTTTCGGTAAGACTTGCTCTTGATATATGATTATAATCTACACTATTTGCTTTTAAGTGGGGAATTCTTGTAAAATATGTGATTGTAGTGAGGAAAGCTTAAATTTTCCAAGGAATGATTTAAAATGTAGTAATATTAGGATAAATGGCTTTCTTTTTTATTTTCTTGATAGTGACCAATCAAATTATTTTTATATGCAGGTTTTGAATTTGACTATGACCATTGACTACTTCCATATTTCCCCTAATGAGGTCAACAATATTATTTTGATATGATTTTTTTAATGAAAATACTTAGATCTACACCATATTTCATGCAATGTTGAAAGCCTTATTTGTGATAATGTACTCAAATAATGATGAATAAAAAAATTAAGATATTATGATGCATTTTTCTAATTTCTAATTATTGTTCACTTTTTCTCCCTTTAAAGACATCATGATTGATTTTCCTCTTTCAATACTTCTCCTTCCTTGCACAAGGTAGGGACTCTAGCTCTACAGAGCTCTTGTTTAGTTGGCAATGCTTATTGTTCTACTAGTTGATTCTAAACATCATTATGTGATGTAGCACACTGATCTCAACTTATAAAGAACCTATTAAACTCATGACAAAACACAATATAGATTAAAAAAAAAAAAATGTTCATTACTAAAAACTTCTATATGGATCTCTAACTCCAATAAATAATAACTAACTCCAAAAAGAAAAAATGGGAAATTTCCAAATTTGGTAGATTTCCACAACTAGAAAAGTATGCCACTTTTGGTAACTTCTAAAGAACCTACAAAATAAATTTCAAAGTTTCCTATATCTACCCTTTAAATCATAAAAGAAAATTTCCAACTAATATTTGAAGTTTAGAAAGAAATTTTGAAGTTATTACAAAGCAAAAAAATAAAAACAATACCTAAGATATTTTAAAACTAAAATTCAGAGGTCAAAATGGAATTTTGAGCTCTCAAAAACAAATAAAAATGGGTCCCAACAAAGTTGGCTTAGTTGGAATCCACCTCAACTATAGATTTTGGGAAAAACCTAGAAAAATCTAAGAAAACCAAGATTCGAGTCAAACGTTATGACTCTCTGAACTCCCTGCATCATTCTCCCCTTCTTGAAAGAAACGTTGCTCCTACAAGTGACTGTTGCTGAGGTGGTGCAACTTGGAAGGATCTAAATACAACACTACCCACTTAGATAGCCATGTGTTTTTAGTGTTTGGTAAGCCATTCTACTCTACTAAATGCAGTTGTATTGACCATGTCTTGTGGAAGTAGATTGTTTATCAAGAATTTGGGCAATGGTATCTTGTTCCTTATTCGGAAGGTGATATTGCCACTAAACTTCCTATCCATTAGCTACCTCTAGAAAATTTCCATGAAATTTATGCAAACCAACAACATTAAACACTGGAGAGATGTTTAGATTGTCAGGTAAGCTAACTTCATAAGCATTATCATTAATTGTCTTAAGGATTTTACAATGCCCAATCTTTTTGTAATTTAGTTTGTGATGTTTGCCAGTAGGAAACCACTTGTGGTGTAAGTAACCACGACCAAGTCACCTTCTAATAAATGTTATGTCTCTTCTAGTAGCATCTGCAAGAATATTGTAGCTATCATTGCTAAGTTGTAACTTGTGTCGAACATCTTGTTGGAGTTGTTGAAGGTGTTTAGCAAAGGTCACTCCATCATCACTAATCTTGTAACTGAATGGTAGAGGAAAGAGATCTAGAACACCTAAAGGATTTCTACCATAAACAATTTGGAAAGGAGATTTCCCTATTGATCTATTAACAAAACTATTATAAGAAAATTCTACTTGGGGTAATGCCAATTCCCACTGTCTGGGCTTCTCACCAACAATACATCATAATAGATTCTCCAAAATCCAGTTGACTACCTTCGTTTGCCAATTGGTTTGAGGGTGGTAGGCATTGCTAAATTGTAACTTGGTCCCTAATTTCTTCCATAAAGTCCTCCATAAATGACTCAAGAACTTGGTGTCATGGTCAAAAGTAATGGTTTTGGGTAGACCATGTAAGTGAACAACTTCTAAGAAGAAAAATTTGGTGATCCTAGTGGCATCATTAGTATTTTTACACGCAATAAAGTGAGCCATTTTGGAAAAATGATCAACAACGACAAAATAAGAGTCATCACCTCACAAAGTGTGTGGAAGACCCAATACAAACTCCATACTCAAGTCAGTCCATGGTTCAATGGGAACTGACAATGGCATGTATAAACCTATATTTTTTGAATGTCCCTTAGCCATTTGATACATTCTGCACCTCACCACATACTTAGTAATTCCTCTCTTGATCGTCGACCAATAAAACTTATCTATCACAAAGTTTATTGTTTTGTCCTTTCCAAAGTGTCCATCCATCCCTCCACTATGAAATTCTCAAATAATATTTTCTCACATAGAGCTAGTTGGTATGCATAGTTGTCTTCCCTTGAAGAGGTAACCATTACATAGAAAATAACCACCTTTTACATGAGACATCCTACTAATTCTTGAAACATTCAACTATTCCACAATTTCCAAAAAATATCATCAATGACATTTAATATTTTAATAGTATCAAATCTAGTGACTTCGGTTGCCATTATGGTTAATAGAGAAGTATGTCTGGTCAAGGCACTAGCAACCTAATTTTGTTTCCCAAACTTATGCTTCAAAACAAATTTGTATCCCTGTAAGAAAGAAACCCACTTGGCATTTCGTATATTTTTTTTTTTTTGGGTGTTGATGTATTTCAGAGCAAGGTGGTCAGTAAATAGCACAAACTCTTGTGGAACTAAGTAGTATGTCCAATGGCATAATTCTTGAACAACAACATAAAATTCTAGATCATACGTGGAGTAATTTTTCCTTGTATCATTGAGTTTTTCACTAAAAAAGGCTACGGGTTTACCTACTTGACTAAGAACAACACCTATTCTAATGTGGAAGGCATCAAACTCTACTTCAAAAACTTTGTTAAAATTTGGAAGTGCAAGTATAGGAGCTGTAGTTACCTTCTCCTTCAAAAGCTTGAAACTTTTTTCTACATTTGTTCCCCAGGAAAAATCCCTTCCCTTTGTGCAATCTGTTACAAGTACTACAATGCTACTAAAATTCATGATTAACTTTTCATAGAAAGTGGCTAACCCTTGGAAACTCCTTACTACTATAATGTTTGTAGGAGTAGGCCATTTAAGAATTGTTCTGATCTTAGAAACTTTGGGTCCATTTGAATACCATCTCTAGAAATGAAAAAATCCTTAAAAGGTTAAGCTAGTTTGCATAGAGTCCCTTTGATCTTAGTACAACCAAGATAAATTTTAAGTGTTGTAAATGTTCTTCTCTATTCTTGCTAAAAATCAAGATGTCATCAAAATAAACAACCACAAACTTACCAATATAAGGTCACAATACAACATTCATCAATCACATGGATGTTCTTGGTGCATTAGAAAGTCCAAAGGGCATAATTTATACAAACCATCCTTTATTTTGAAAGTTTTCACCCATTCAACCCCTTCTCAAATAGAAATCTAGTGATAACCACTTCGAAGATCAATCTTGTTGAAGTACTTGGCACCTACCAATTCTTGCATCATGTCCTCAATACGAGGAATAGGAAATTGGTACTTAATGGTAATCTTATTAATTTCTCTATTATCAATGCACATCCTCCATGTACCATCTTCTTTTGGAGTCAACAATGCTAGTATTATGCATGGGCTCATGCTTTCTTTAAACAAACCCTTTTGCAGGAGTTTTGTGACCATTTTATTTAGCTTTGCATGTTGGGTTGGATTAATTTGATATGATACTTGATTAGGTAGGGTGCCTCAAAGGATAGGATCAATGTGGTGTTGGATATCCCTCTTTGGTTGTAGACCATTTGGTAATTCATCAGGCATGAGAAAATTGCTCTAATACCTTCATTACATCAGGTGGTATTGGGTTCTCCTGGTCTTCTTTCATTTTCATTACCAAAGCATAACATAACCCTGTCACTTTCATTTCTTTGGAAAATTCTTTTGTAGACAACATGACCTTACTCTTCCTTTCATCCTTAAGTGGTAATATAACCACTTTTGAGCCATCCTTCTAGAATGTGTACATATTCTTCTCACCATCATGTGTGACCTTCCTATCATACTACCATGGTCTACCCAATAGTTGTTGGGTGATGCGATGCGCTCCCCTACCCACAAGTGGTTAATTATGTGGTGTTCCATGTTCACTAAAAATCATGGCTTTTGGTGCAATGGTAAATGGCCCCTACAAGTGGTATCAGAGCCATGGTTTTATTATTGTAACCATAGATTGAATCTATGGGAATGCATGAGAGGATAAAAGAAAGGGCAAGATAGATGAATGATTTATTGTAGATCTGAGGGTTTTGGATTTGCTATTATGATGGGATGTTAAAATATTTAGGCATGTGAAATTTTTGGACAAAAGGATTTTTCAGATGTTTCATTTAAATGAGGGTTTTAGGGGGAGCTTGCAGAAATGACCTCTTGGGTAAAAACAGACCTCACCATTGGATCTAGGTTGACATTTCCATAAATTTTGATATATAATATGCCCTAGTTTAGCCATGTTGAAATGAAATGAAAGAGTTTTTTTTGGTTTCAGCCCATGATGGTCATCAAATTTAATCCCGTCAGAATTTTTGTCATAAAAAGAAAATGAAAAATCGCAGTGAAAATGGTAAAAAAGTTTGTCTTAGTAAAACAACCATAACTTTCTCTTAGAATATCGGATTTCAGAGTTCTTATAGGTGTTGGAAAGCTAATTAAGAGCACTACAAGATGGTATAGGTTTGGTTCTATGATTTTGAGATTTTGTGAGGTCTTAAGAGCCCTAAAGGCAGATGTTATTTATTTTGAGCATGGATTAGGGCATAACTTGGGCATGCAGAGTCAGATTTTGGACTTCGAGTAGTCCACGAAAAGCTCTTGGAGAGCTCTACGTATTGGTTAAAATTTGGTGCAAGTTTGGCATAATTTATTTGGTGATATATTGATCTAAATAGTTTATGGTATATATTTTGACTATGGTAACATTGTGAGTTTATGGTATTGGAGATTTAAGATTTGATGTCATTGTATACTCAGTTTATATTTCAAATTGGTCTCATGATGATATGGTTATCAGTGTTTGGTTTGGATATGTATGATGATTTGTTGGATCTACAAGTTGTGCAGTATTGTAAGTAGTCTATACTTACAAGTTGCATTTATAGCTTGGTTATGGGTTGTCTTTGCCCATTGATCTTTCAGTATTGATGCATATTTAGATTGGTGGATTGGATTTGGGTTGCCTATGCCCTAAGTCACATGATTTATTATTTTCTTCATGTAGAAGGGATGAGATGTTGTTACTAGGTATAGTCATGGTGGAGGATTGTGGTTGACTATTTTATGCTGAAAGGTTGGACACTTTGAGAGTCAGATGCTTGGTTCATGGATGTAATCATGGTGTCATGGATTTTGGCATGACATGATTGGATATACAGGTACATCCTTGATGTTCATTAGCTTGGATTTCTGATTTAGTTATGGTTGTATATCTTCTTGGTTGAGGATCATGGTTATTTGGTTTCTTTTGAGGAGCTCATGATGTGCACTTTGAGTTCTTTGATGGTTTGATTCCTTGATTGATTCTCATGGTTAGAGGATGGATTTTTTCATCATGATGTCATGGATAGCTTGGATATATTGTTTAGTGGGAGCTTGTGATAGTAATGAGGTGATAGTACAGGATTAGTTCCTTGTTTGGTTTGGATCTTCATGTAGGAGATGGATTTTATGATGCCATAGGTGACTTGGTACCAAAGTTGAGTGGGAGTTTTTTGGCATTGCTTTATTTATTAAGTGTTTGTGGATGTTGGAGGTTTGTCTTAGATCTTGTTACTGCAGAAGCATCTTTGACATTTGCATGGTGCACTTGTTATCTTCATGATATGTGGAGATGGTTCTTCTTGGTATGTGGAGATGGTTTTCATCATGGTGTGTGGAGATGGTTGCATCTTGAGGACTCACAGGGTTTTTGGCAAAGGTTTGATTTATGCTTTTATTTTGACATGTTATCTTTGGTATGAGGATGGTTTCATTATTATGTCATGGTATACTCTTGATACGCATTTAGAGTTGTGACATGTTATAGTATGTTCATGTGGATCATGTTATCTCTTTGGTTGAGATGGTTAGATCATGTTGTCATGTTTATGTTCCTGGGGCCATGGTTGGAACTTTGACATTGATCTTGGTTTAATTTCTTGGTATTGAGTACATTGATCATAAGCTAGATACTTCATGATATTGCTATGTTGCATTTGGAGTTGGCATGGATTGATTGGTTACATGTGCTCATGGATACTTAGAGATGGTGGTGATGTTGATTTCTTTTGGATTAGAGAAGTATTTGTTGGGATGGTTGATGGTTTCAGCAGGAAGTTCGAGGGGAAATCACCTGATATGGACTTGAGAGGAGATTGTTCTTAGATGAGTCTTGGTAGGAGACTTGGGTACCTTGATGAGCATTCTCATTCCTTACTCTTGGTCTACTCGGTGGTTTTCTACTTGAGAGGTATAGCCCATTGTTTCTCTTAGTTGCATTATATTTATGCTTGTCTTTCATGGATATGGATCTTGAACTATGGTACATGAGTTAGTTTTGGAGGGTTCGTTTGAGAGATTGTTTAGCATTGGTTATCTCCATGTGCATATGTTATTATGTTGGTTGAGTTTGGGAGATGGTTTTATATTGGGCATATTCCTTGGATTAGGAATGGTTATTCTTCAATTTAGGAATGGTTTTCTGAGTTTGATCTTCTTGTGAGAGGCTTACATTCATGATTAGTTATACAGTATGGTTTGGGTGTTTTTTGGGGCTTCTTGTTGGGGTTTTATGGAGGAGATCATACTTGCATAGTTTACATCTAGAGGTGTGTGCAAAAGGACATGATACAGGTTATGATTGCATGGTTTCTCTAGTCTTGGTTATCTTTTTGGATGTTTAGTTTTGCTTACATTGGATTTGATATTGGTTAGAGATTGTGATCACTGCTTTGTGTTCATGTATGTCATGTGAGAGATGATATGGTTATTCCTTTATCTAATTCCTCTTTTGGTTGTGGAGAATTTGGGAGACTATTGGAGACTTGTTACAAGAGTTGTTATTGCAAGATATCTGTTTATGTATTGTGGATATCCTTGAGACTACATGGATTCACTTCTTTGAGATGTTGTGAGTGGATTGGTTATAGATTTGACATTATCTTTTGTAGTGGGAGCTTCTTGGTGTATATGTGGCAGGAATTGCTCTTGAGGCTTGTGATTGTAGGTTATAGATTGGATATGTCAGTGATATGAGATTCACTTGTTATACCTTTGAGGTATGGATAGTTGGATGGGTTGACACATGTTGTGGGTGCTATTTCAGCTATGGATATTTTGACAAGTATGGATACATGTGATTACCTTTGGATCAAGTTATTTGTGCTTGGAATTTTAGCTAGTATAGAATTTTATGATCTTCTAATGTGACAGGTTGGGAGGCTTTCTCTTTGGATGGCTTCTATGTATGTCTAGTGGCAGTGGCATAATAGGAGGTGAGATCATTCATATTTGAGATGCTGGATACTTTCATTATGTTACAGGTACCAGGATGGAGCAGTTGGTGTATTTTGATCCATGATGGTGGATGTGCTGGGAAGGATTGTTCCTTTGTTCATTTATGTGGCTACGGATTGACCCTATGCAATGTATACAACAAGTGGGAGATTGTTGAGATAATGGGTGTTGCACACATTACATAATATTGTTATATTTTATTATTTTATTTTATCATGTAATGTTCCACCTAGATGGACATGCAACATGTAAAGATTTCCATGGAATATTCTTGATGAGTTGTATTGTAACATTGTGATAATATTTCATGTAATTATTTAATATTGGGAAAAAGAATTAAATGCCCAATATTTAATGTGGGGCAGTGGGTTAGGTAGCACATGGTTTTAGCACATGGTGGTTTTGTGGGATTTTCTACTATATAAGTAGCCACAAGGGTAGTTGTTGTTGAGAGAGAAAGAGTGAGAAAGGCAAGAGTCAAGTGGGACAAGGCTTGACAGGTTAGCCAAGGGAGCATTTGTGAAGGTTGGAAGCATGGCATGGGATGTGTGGAGTCATGCTTGTTCACATAGTTTTCTCGGTTGTGGCTATGGCCATGAAGGCTTCCATGGGTGTATTGCAATGGTATTTTTTGTTGAATAATACATGGTGATGGATGCTTTTGGAGGTTGTTGTTGGGTTATGCAACACACTCCCCTACCCACATGTGGTTAATTATGTGGTGTTCCATGTTCACTAACAGTCATGGCCTTTGGTGCAACAGTAAATGGCCCCTACAAGAATATATGACAAGCATCCATAAGGATAACATCACCACATATCTCATCCTTATATAAATTTCTTATGGTAAACCTTAATATCTTTTATCAATAGTGACCTCATTTTCTTTCTTAAACCATGCAATATGATAGGGATGAGGGTTATTTTCACATTGTAAACCTAGTTCTTTACCATTTCTCTAGATACCATATTCTCACAACTACCCCATCAATAATAACTTGACATACCTTTCCACCTAAAGTGCATGTGGTTATGAAAATGTTAGTTTGCAACCATGAATTATCAAAGTTATTTATTATAGTTTCATCCTTCTCTAGGATAATTATTGATCTCCTTATCATGAAATTTTCTCCTACTTCTAGTGAGACTTCTTTCTCCTCTTCTTTTGTCTTCATCAAGTTTACTTTGGGTTGTCCTCCTTGCATTCTTTCTGGCATGTTATAGTTTGAGCATTCAAAAGTTGTGTGTCCTTCCTCTCCACATCTGAAGCAAACAAAAGGCCTTCTTTGGTTTTTCCATCCTTTTCCACTAATATAGCCTCATCCTCTTTGAAAATCCTTTCCTCTTTCTAGATTTTGAGGTTCTTGTCGAGTATCTATTGCTTTATCAAATCCCAAGGATGAGTCTCCTTGACCATAACTGGAACTTCCTCGAAAAGTGTTTGATGTGCCTCTTTGTCCTCCTCTATTCCTCTTGTTATATTGTTCACTTTGTTTTCCTTCAGCCCTTAGAGCCAACTAATAGGCCTCTTCCATACTATTGACACGGTGCATGCTTAACTCATCTTGGAAGGTGAATTTTGAACCATTTGTATACCTAGCCGCCATCTACGCATCATCTTCTTGATGTTTTATACGTATGGATAGCTCATATAATTTATTTGTGTATTCTTGCATAGAAGATAAGTTCTACTTTAGATTTTGGAGCCTACAAAAGAGAGTTTGAGAATAATCTATAAGCAAGATTTTTTCCCTCAATTTTTTTCCCATCTCACTCCATGTCTTGATCGTCTTGATCTTGTCCTTGTTTTTCTTCACCTGCTCCTTTTGGAGATGATCCCACGAGATCATGGTATGACCTTTTAATTGCGTGCATGCAAATTTCATCTTCTTTTACTTTGTCATAGGCTTCTAGTCAAAAAATTTACTCATCTAGTTTAACTAATCTATCAATTCTTCTACTTTAATGCTATTAGCATAGTCTGAGACTTCAACTTTGATACCATCATTCTTTCCTTCTAAAGCCCTTAGGACTCTTTCTTCATAGCTCATTTGTGCTAACTCCTTAGCTTCATTTTCTACATTTCCCTCCATTCGATCACTACCTCCTTCATATATTTCTTCCTCCAATACGTTATCATTTTGTGTTCTTTGATTATCAACTCTTTCAGTAAGCTCCTCAAATTTCCCTTGCAAGTCCAATATGATTCTTTGAAATTTGGCAACTCCTCCTCTTCCTCTTCCTCTCCTAGCCATCTTGTGCCTTTGATACCAAATGATGTAGCACACCAAGCTCAACTCATAGAGAACTTAATAAAGTCATGACAAAACCCAATATATACAAACTCTAAATTGTTCAATATGAAAAACTGTATCTTCATGGATCTTGAACTCTAATAAATAACAATAGACTCCAAACAGAGAATATAGGAAATTTTTTAATTTGGTAGATTTCAACAACTAGAAAAAAGGCCATTTTTTGTAGCTTCTAAAAAACCTCTAAAAGAAATTTTGAAGTTTCCTATATCTACCCTTTAAACCATAAAGGTAAATTGCCAACTAATCTCTAAAATTTATCTATAATTATTTTGAAGTTATTACAAAGCAAAAAAAAAGAAAAAAGACCTAAGATATTTTAAAACTAAAATTCAGAGGTGGAAATGGAATTTCTAGCTCTCAAAAATAAATCAAAATGGGCCCCAAAAAAGTTTAGCTTAGTTGGAATTGACCTCAACTATAGATTTTGAGAAAAACCTAGAAAAATCCAAGAAAACCCAGATCTGAGTCAAAAGTTATGACTCTCTAAACTCCCAGCATTATTATGTCACTTAGTGTGATATATAGATTGATCGATATTTAGTATATATATAGTGTATGATTTTATTGATCCTCTAATGTAATCCATATAAGTGTAAAAAAAACTATCCTTCCTTGCTGAATATAGCACAAATCAATGTGATTATGGAGAGGAGTAGGATATAGCTTCCACTTTACTCCTTAAAAAATTATTTCAAATATTAATTACCTAAAATGTATTATAGTAAGGTGAAATCAACATCTTTTATGTTTCCCCATGATTTCTTCGATAGATCCGATTCACTACTTTCCATTTATATATTTACCCATTTTCTACATGGTGAGAAGATTTTGGCAACTAGCTCGGGGTCTCAATTCGACAAAACATCACATTTTCTAGATGTTATTAGACTACATACTATAACTCTAATTGCCTTCTTCTTGTGCTATTTAATCTCCTTCTTCTATAATAATTCATGGTAAACCCCCTCCTAAATTGGTCTCTGATGGGATTAAATTCAAACCTCTAGTTAAATGCAATCATTCAATGGGATATGAAGTTTTGAAAAATGTGATGCTGATGTAATGATGAATATTATTTTCACTTACATACCCCCTCATGGGACTAAGATAGGATGGATATACAAATTTTGCATCATATCTTTGAAAGCCATTTTTTTGCTACATGTCACTACTCTTTACTTGCTTCTATTGGGCAGGGTGGATGGGTTTCTGTAGAACTCCTCATGTTGTGCAATTGATTTGTGCCCTAAACATTTATCTAAAACTTTGACAATATAGGTTTTTTAATCTCCCTATTATTATTATTTCACCATGTAATGTATCATTTTATAATTAGATGCTATATTTATCTTTTGTATTTGACTTCTATTTACTGAGTATCTCAAAATTTGTTCTTCATGTGATCTTTCTATTTCATATTTGTGATTGAAATATCATAATTCATAGGATGGTAGGATTATGCTCTAATACCATTTTTAATGTCCCTTATCTCGACATTAGATTATAAAACCTAACTTTTCATGTATTTCCCTATTTTCCTCCAATAACCTTACCAAAGTTTTTATTCTGCGCGCGCGCGTGCGTGTGTGTCTATATATCAATTCTATTCATATGAGTTTTGGGCTCTTTTTAATCACAATATTCTAGATTTGGGAATGACAAAGACAATATTCATTAGTATTGATAGAGACTCTATCTAGATGCAATATTTTTTCTTCTCCATCCTTTTTGTATTAGGCAATGACCCAAGTTTTTATTTTCTAGTTATTTTTTCTAGGAGCTATTTTGTACTAGTCATTATTAATATAAATATAATGTTTTTCCATTCAAATTAATTGACAATTTTTGGGACATTATTAAAGATGACCACATAGCCCATTGGTATCCAAAGATATACTAGGTCTTATAAAGGTATTAATTTTTTGGTTTGGTATTAGGATGTGTGGGAAACAAATTGAAATAGATTTTGAAATTCTTTGAGGTATTTCAAAACTACATATTTTTCATATTGCCACTCTTTAGCACACCATGGTCCTAAACATACCCATGGAAGGTGAGGATGTTGATCCTACTCTATATAGGAAGTTGGTTAGTAGTTTGGTGTACTTGAGTCATACTCAACCAAAGATTTGTTTTGCAGTTGATGTATTTTCAATGTTTTTAAGTTCTCCTAAGGTTCCACATTGGTTGGTAGCTAGGAAAATATTGAGATATGTCCAAGAAACTATGAATCTAGATATTTTTTACTCTTCTATTGGAGATCTTCAACTAGTTAAATTCAGATTCAGATTCAGATTGGGCAGGTTGTGCAAATGATTAAAAATCAACTACATGTTATCTTCTCAATCTTGGTTCTGGTCCTATTTCACTATGTAGTAGGAAGAAAAAGACCATTTCTTTATCTATAACAAAGGCTAAGTATATTGTTGCAAATGAAGAAACAAAAGAAATAACTTGAGTATGAGTTATTATATCAGTACTAAAACAACATCAAATGGCACCTTCTTTACTTCACTATAATAGTCAAAGTGCCATGATGTTGTTGAAGAATCCAATGTATCATCCTTGAGCAAAACACATTGATGTATAATATTTATTTTGTCACTTGCTAGGTCTTGCAAGCAATGTCAGCTACACGGGAATCTCATTTATGCTCTAGCCAGAGAGCTGATTCCCTCTACTACAACATGGTGATTTCAACAATGGGCCTTTGACTTGGTGGGGTAGATTCACCCAACCTCCTCTAATGAACATAAGTTCATTATCACGGCTATAGATTATTTCACAAAATGGGTAGAAGCAGTGCCTCTCATAGTTGCTGATGGAAAAACTATAGCACTTTTCATCACAAACTACATCATCTGCAAATATGGTGTACCATCCTCAATCATTACTAACAATGGAGGACAATTCAAGAATAAAGACCTCAAGGAAATGTGCAAGAAATTCAAGATCACACAACATTGGTCTTCCATTTATTACCCCCAGGGTAATGGCCTAGCTGAGGCATCTAATAAGGTGATCCTCAAAATTCTTCATCACATAGTCAGAAAATCAGGTAAAGATTGGCATCTTTAGATCAATCTAGCTTTGTGGGCATATAGGACAAGCATTAGAACTCCAATGGGCACAACTCCCTTTATGTTGGTGTATGGGGCAGATGCTGTGCTTCCAATAGAGGTCGAGATGCCTACCTTCAGAATCTCTATGAAAGGCCTTATCACTGATGATGACTACAGGATAGCTTGACTTCAAGAGCCTATGTTACTGGATGAACGACGATGAGTGGCATGTCATCATCTACGAGCATATCAACAACGAATGGAAAGAAGCTACAATCAGAGGGTCAGGCCATGTGACTTCTACCTAGGTGATCTTGTCCTGAGAGAGAACCTTAAGAATCAACAATAGTGAGTACAAAAAAGAAAGTTTGAACCAAACTGGCTCAGTCCATACATCATTAGTGCAGTATATGGATCTGGCACCTATCAGCTTTCCACAACCGAAGGAGACGTGCTTAAAGAACCTGTCAACACTCTCCGCCTGAAGCGGTTTTACAGTTGATTTAATCTCAGCAAGCTCTTTGTATGTATCTGAATGTCCTTAAAAAAATCATAAAAATCAGAAAAAAGTCCTGAAAAAATTGTTACCCTAGTGAAAAATTAGCAATATGTGCTTTGGTAACACCAAAAAAAAAGTGAAAAATCTCAAAAATACAAAAAAAATTCAAAAAAAGAAAAATACAAAAAAATTGAAAAACAAGGAAAGTGTCATTGGTGAAAACCTGGAAACAGGCATCATCATAGCAAAAAAAGAAAAATCTTGCCAAGAAGGTGAGAACTTGGTAAATAGGTGCCTCTTGTTCCCAATGCTCCATCTGACAGTACATCTTCTAGCTTTCTGTACAGTCACTTTCATGTTTTCGCTTTCTTGCTTTTCTTGCTCATGTATCCATGGATTGAGTCTTGTTATAGCTTGGGGGCATTCCCCCTTTGTGTCGCTCTTTTTTTGATTCTCCTTATAGAATCTCCTTCATGACAGTCACTAGTGGTCCTCACTGCGTCTGGCTACTGTCGTTAGTGTTACTATTTTAGATTCTCCTTATAGAATCTCCTTCATGACAATCACCAGTGGTCTTCACTGCATCTTCCTACTATCGCCAGTGACACTCTTTTCAAGATTCTCCTCATAGAATCTCTTTCGCAACAATCACCAGTTGTTTTAGCCATGTCTACCTACTATTTCTTAGGTCATGTCTTTAGATTCCTTTATGGAAGATCTCTCTTGCATTAGTCACCAGTCATCCTAGCTGTGTCTGTTTACTGTCATTCAGTCCTTCTTAGGTTCTTCATCGTGAAGATTCCTCTTTGACCTCAATTACCAGTCATTCTAGCTGCGTCTGCCTACTATCGTCACCCTACTGAAGAGATTTCTTTCAAACATGTTCTGGACACTAACACTTGACATCAATCTCAAAACATTGAACTCAAAAATGATATAATTGTTTGGATATGCTGAGCATTTTCTTTGTTTGCTTTGTTTTGCTTTATCATATCTCCTCAAGCAACTTGATGGTGTCATCTTCGACTAGAGAAGCAATGACTAGGGGCATGATCTTTTTCTTTTCTTTCTATTTGCGGTTTAGTTCCAATAAGTTGATCAATTCCTATAAAAGGGGTGTCCACTATAAGAGCCTCCATCTCATATTGGATGGTCATGTGTACTTCGACTCCTTTTATATGAATATGCCAATAACGTTGGTTCTCCTCCTTGTTTGTTGGAGTGAACTCTTCATGCTACAGTAAATACTGATACTTGTCCTGCTAAGTGAACGTATGGGTCACTACAAGTATATCTAGCACATTTCTGTCTTAGGTTACGAACACAAGGGCCATTGCTGATAGAATTAATATTGAATACTTAGCATAAGAGGGATCTCCCGTGTGTTTGGTGTGCCTGTCATGCAAGCATCATTCAGGTCATCCTAGAATTTATGCTCTGATGCTTATGTTAACTTGCTACATTAAAAGGGACAAATGTTCTAGTCATTCTGGCTTCTTGTGACTCGAATGCTTACATTTAATCCTAACAAACCAATAACATATATTATATTCATATTTCCATGATTGCACTGTCAGTGGGAATTGTATGACCTACGAGATTTGTTCTATATCTGATGATGATTAAATATTGAGGATTGGTAACCAAACCTAGGGTTGCATTTAACATAGTCTTGCATTACATACTTCATTTGCATAAGCATGCAATTTGATGGTCATTCTATTACTACCCTTTGTAATGAAGGATTGGGGAGCATCTCCACATGTATCAGATTCCTCCATGGCTGCACAAGTGTTTGGTTCATCAATTTATGCTCCTCAATGGAATCTCTGTCACTATCAAGCAAAAACACTTAACACTATGTGAGATGTCAATCCATAAATATGCATTCTATCCAAGTACAACATACATCTCATGTACATCAAAGTAAAGAAAAATAGACAATGACATGTACACATGAATACTCGGCTCAAGATCTTGTATATATATATATATATCAAAAGAATGGATCAGTACAAAAATGGGCACTACTCGAGTGCAGTCAATAAAGAATGATACATGTGGTGCTAGTACACCAGTTGATACATAGCCAAAGATCAAAATAAGAGATTAGGCATAGAGTGTCTAATTCTATCCTGAACTCTCACCCCCAAGAGGAGCAGGAGTAGCAGGTGGTGGAGATGGCGGTGGCATATTTGGTCTAGCAGGAGGTCATGCACCTCCAAACTCTTGGGCATACTGAGAAAAGTGTTGCACCTGAAGTGTCTCATCAGGTATTGCACTTGTATATGTAGCATAATAGTACGCTGCTCAAGCTGACTGGAAGTGGATCTCATCCTGTGGTAGCTCTAATCTTCGCTCTGCAGTCTCGGTGCAATCTCTCCAAAGATTTGTATCCCGTTGTCTCTCTACCAACTGTGCATCTCGAACTTCCACTAAAATCTATAACTCTCCCAATTGTTGGGAGGCCACACGAATTCGCTCTCAATACCACCATACTGCATCTTGTACCCTAGCTGCTAGCTGATCCAGCATATCCTCATCTAGCATCTCCAGTTCCTTTCACTGTGGAGGTGCCTGTGGTTGTGGTAGCACTTTCTTCTGTGGAGCCTCCTACTATGGGGCTTCCAACTCTATCCAGTCCCACTACCTCTAGCACTTGATCTGATCCCATCTAACATGGGGGAATCTACATCTGCTATACCAAGTGCTGGACTCATGACTACTACTGTGGCTGAACTAGTGGCTATGGCTATGCCTGCTACTACTAGGGCACCTGTCTCTCTGCTTGCCCTGCCATCCCCACTAGATCTGTAAAACGTGGGAATGTATGGCTAATAAAAAATGCTTGATATGCAAGCATCATCCTGGCATCTACTACCTCTGGTAGGTAGTCCCATTGAACTGCAGCTAGGTTGCAAATATCTATCATGGACTTCCTTGGGTTCATCCGCATTGGCCAACCCTGCTCAACATCCTTCTGCAACCTGGCATAGGCACAGTACTCAGCAAAAATGTCCTGTGGTCGACCATACTGCCGCCACACCCATGATATCACAAATCTCTCAATAATAGATGTAGTCGTACCCGCCAGAGGTCGAGAACTAAACATCCATGGTAGCTCTCTGGGGACATCATCCCAGTCCTCTATCTCTCGCCAAGGTTGCCATATAATAGAGACCAGGTCATCAAGACGTATCCTCCACTGCTCTATCTTACCCAGGTGGAGTTGGGTAATATACCCTCGATATCTACAAATATAGGGCTCCATGGGCTCTCTGGCATCCTCAAAAATTGGCCTGTATATGGGCAGATGCTCCTAGGCCTAGATCTATAATACATATACTCCCGCTGTCATGGTTTTCTTCTCGTGGAAGATGACCTTGTGCATCTCATGGAAAAGGTGAGCCAACATGCACTTACCCCACCCAAAGATCTCAGGTGCCTCCAACATCCTACAAAGCATGGTACCCCACCCACACTCCAAACCATGCTGTCCTCTATCAGGACATAAGAAGTAGCTCAAAAATATAGCCAACACAGATGCCAACCTATGTGTTGGTCCATAGGTGTGCATCAGCTCATCCTAGCTAATAGCCCTACCTCGCGATAGCTCTCTCCCAAAAACAATAGACAGTGCCTCTATCCCTACTCAGGGCACTGTATCATAGATGATCCGAGCATTGTGAAAGGGAATTCGCAAAATCCTCCATATATCCTCCGAGGTGATCGTCATCTCACTCATCGACAAATGAAAGGTGTTCGTCTCCTAATGGAAATGCTCAACCAATGCAGTGAGAAGGTTGTGATTCACCATCATGGCTGGAATTCGACACAAAGAAGACAAACCCAATCGGGCAATGTGTGCTCGATCAGCGTCATCTAAACTCTACAATAACTCCCTATATGGTGGGTAATGAGACCTAAATGCGATGTCACCAAAAATCTCCTGCACGCACAACAACAAACAACAAGAGAAACAATCAGTATCAAAACTAAACAGTACATCAAAACAAATTAAAATACAATTCTTGAGTGCGAAAATCAAATTTTAAAACATGACTGTCATGGGATTTCGCACGAAATTCATGAAATCTTACGCGAAGTTCTCCCAGTTTCGCACAAAAACATTCTTTCTTCGCGTGAAGAATCACGTCATCATGTGAAAAAAGTGTTGTCCATGCGAGAAAAGAGTTGTTCGCGCTAACAAATTACCTCGTGCGAAGAATCTCATTCTTCGCGCGAAACCTAATGCTTCCCACGTGAAGATCCTCCCGCCACGCGCAAAGAAACAACACACCCTATTTCTTCGAATGAAGAAAGAAGATCTTTGCATGAAAAGAGATAGGTCTCGCATGAAGATCGATTGAACAATCCTAAAACATGCTAAAAATGTGCAATAAATGACATCAAAATGCGTGAAAGTGAAAGTATGAAGGAAGGGAATTGATGACTCACCAGTGGTCCGTAGTCTGTTGGGCGACTGTGATGTTTGGAGCGCTCAAATTGATGATGTCTCATGCTAATTGACATGTCTCTCTTAGAGCTCAAATCAATAGAAGACAAAAAGCACAAATGAATTGAAAATGACCCCTCAGGTTCTTATATAGCTATTGACCAAATTTTTCAAAGTGCTCAGATTTGCGCTAATTTGACCATTCTGAATCCATTTTCGGGATCGAATTTAAAATCTGACACACCTACAAGCCTCAAAAATACATTTTAAGATTTTGTGGACCGACGCGATCTAACGCTTGTGCAGCCCAAATATTTCTGATACTTTGTGATACTTGGAATCCTTTCAACTATACATTCTCCATATTTTCAATATCCATTTTGGAAATAGTTAACTCAAGTCAACTGTGGCTAAATTTGGTCAACTTTTAGTCAAACTTAGTCTTTGCGACTTCACAATCATTTCAAATCAACTCTAAATCTATTTTTGATTATTCTTATCTCTTCTATATTCTACTGAATCTCAGATTTCTTCTATATCTCATGATATACTACTTCAAATCATATTTCTGGTGTGTCATCTTTCAATTTCACTCCTGAGGGGGTAGGATGATTACATCATTGAATACTTATTGCTCGAGGCATCTCGTTCCCATCTCATGTCCTCATCACTTGGGGCATCTCATCACTTGGGGCATCTTGTTCCCTTCTATTTGGAATTTTTTCCATCTATCTTATCTTTTCATCAATTGATCAACCTTATAACAACTCTTCTCAGAGTTCGATGGATATGTATTGGGATAGTCTAAACCCTGACTCCTAAGGATCAAGCCTCATTCTGGGGATGATTCTATGACTCATGATTGGACCTTGTTATCTTTTATCAATCTTAGGTATCTAGTTGTTCTATCTGGATCCTTGAAGGTTAAGCTCCATTCTGGAGATAATCTTCTAAATACTTTCAATCTTGGGTATCTAGGTGTTCTATCTGGATCCTTGAAGGTTAAGCTCTATTCTGGAGATAGTCTTCTAAATGCTTTCAAGATAAATCTTTGAATTTTTATATGCATTTAGGAGATTCTTTAGTTGTATACATGTCCAGAGATCAAAGCATATGATTTAGAAAGGACTTGATTAACGTGGCAATCTCTCTTTTCCATTTTAATGAATTTCTAAAGTTTATTTTGATTTTCGTCTAGCCTTTCAATTCCACCGTAATAAAATTTCTAAGGTAGTCTTGTCACTTCACTAGTTCAATCATTTTTTTCATTTTTCATTTTCATTGTCTATCTTCATTTTTTATTTCCTTTGAGGATGCCACAAGAACTAGATTTCTGAGTTAATCTTGTATTTTTGTATCAGTAAATTTCTCTGACTTATTTTCATTTTTGTGAATATGGACCCATATCTTAAGACCATCTAGACTACATAGAAAAGTCTGGTAATTGTTGTAGCCATGGGGCAAAAGTAGAGGGAGGAAATGGGGAAGTTAGTCTATAGTATGATACAATCCTACAAATCAAATTTAATTACTCATATTAGCATATAGTGCAGAGGTTTTATCTTGTGGCTAATGCAAGGTTCATGAAATGATTACTATTTTATTCTATCTGTCGAAGATGTAATATAAACAATTTTTTTTGGAGAATCATTTAAAATGGTTTGGTAAACAATCAAATGTATAAATAATATTGATTGATGAGTTCATCATTCTCACAAAAATATTTCTTGGAAATTTAGAGTTGCACTACATAGGCTTAGCTATACAATTTAAAATCAAATCTCTAAAATTCCCTATAAATTTGCCAATGTGGAAACTTAACCAAGACAAATGAACAAGGGCCTTTTGGAAAGAGAACTAGCAACTAAAAAACCCTATTGTAATCCCTTTATGATTAAATTACCAAAATATCAATCATCAAAGCTCAATCCTTCAACTATTACAAGAAATAAAAGTATTTACAAAAATTGTTTGTAGGGTTTGAAATATTGACTTTTTCATGTAATCAGTTGTTTCGCAAGAACATGACATTAATGCAAACATTGTAACAATTGATGCACTGGCTTTAAAAGAAACTTTTCTATATTTGATAAGGTTTTTATTTTAAATATTTTTGTGTAATATAGAGGATGACCTGACCTATCTCATACAAATAGTCAAGAGTATGTTTCTTTCCTGAGTCATGATTTTTAATGCCATTATAGTCATGCTTTGAAATACTAATGTCAATATATAGGTGCATGTGAAAGATGGAAATGTATTTGATAGATATTCATTCACCATTTCTCCTATGATTATTTTGGTACTTGATAACTTATTTTATTTTAACTTATGACTCATGATTTAGGGAACATACATCTTGTCAATTATATTAAAAAAATATGCTTTGTCCTAGGTGAATAATTGCTAACAATAAAAAAAAATTTATTGGAGAAAAATTTGAAGATGCTATTGGGAGTGTACCAATAATCCTAAGGTATAATAGAATAATATATTTGAAATATTTAAAAATGAGTTGTATGCTCGTTGATGTAAATCAAGTAGGTTTCCCACTAAGATGTGAATTAAGTAGGTTAGAGTTTGCTTCTCTGTTCCATGGCTATAATGATCTAGGATAGATATGATATGTTGTCTTTGTTGTTATCTAGGTTTAGGACCCTCTTCCTACCCTTTTTAATCAAAACAATATCAAATTTTCATAATTCGATTTTTATGATTTTTGTTTTAGGATTTGATTGTGTATATTTTTTGACATCAAGACTAAGTTTACAATTTTCTTCATACATAAATCAAATCTTACAAAATAAATCATTAAATTGTAGGTTGTTCCCTCATCTTTGAATAAATTAATTGTGGACTTTTTCCAAGGTGATTTTTTTGAAAACAAGTTGAGAACAATTGAAAGTGCTCCATTATATGAAAACAATAAACTACATGATTGTTGGAGGCAAAATATTTCTTTCTTCCTAGAATGTAATTAATAAAAAATAATATTTTGAGAAAGATAAATAAGATGACTACTAAAAAAATCTTTGTTTTCATCTCTCTGGACCTGATATCTACTTTCAACAACCAAACTTCATAACAACCAAGTAACAACCTAATATTTTTGAATGTCCAAACTGCACAAGAACCAAGCAGTAGCTTAACACTTTTTAATGACCCCTTCTTGCATTTGGATTACTCATGTTCACATGCATACCTCTACTACCACTATAATGCATGGATGGAATATAATTTGAATACTTTCAATACGAGGTTGCTATTGAAAAAAATATCTAGACCTAAAAAATTATATTTGTTGATGAAAATAAAAATAGAAAAAATAATTAATATCAGCTAAAATCTTGTATTGTTTAGTACAAGTGCTACTCACTGTAACTTCATGTAAATTGTACATTGTTCTATATTAGACTTTACATAATGATATATATTTATAGACCTACACTTTTATTCACTTTGAAATCAAACATTTCCTTACATTTCCTTGAATTCTAAGTGCTAGTAATTATAAATCTGAATAGGTAATAACTATAGCTTAGTTGTAAGCTTTACATTATTCTAGATTAACCGTGTCATCAACACTATCACTGTCAATAGCTAATAACTATAGCTTACATGTAAGGTTTACATTACTCTAGATTAACCGCGTCATTGAGAGTGCTTACATTACTCTAGATTAACCACGTCACTCTCAGTAGTGTAGCTCTGATTTGTTCGATTGTCAACAAGCACAGGGGTCGTAATTTTCAAAGTAGATGGCTCCATCTTCCCTTCCAGCATTAGCACCACCTGCCCCATGGTTGGCCTCGTCTCCTCGTTTCTTTCAATGCAGAGCAATGCGACGACACTTGCTCTTCTCACCTCTTCAATATCTTCGTCCTCAGCAACACCCTTTTCCACAACATTAATCGTGTTTCCCTGACTAATTTGAGTTGCAGCCCATGGCGGAAAGTAATACATACTTGAATCTTGCACGTCTAAATCCAAAGTTCTTCTCCCAGAAATGATTTCCAAGAGCGTCATGCCAAAGCTGTATACATCGACCTTTGGAGTTATGGGAACACCAGAAATCCATTCCGGAGCTAAATAACCTCTCGTTCCCCTCGTTGTGGTCAGAATACGACTTAAATCCCTGTTCACAAGCTTTGCCAGCCCGAAATCGGCCAACTTGGGAGAAAAATCAGCATCAAGCAGAATGTTATCAGGCTTTACATCGCCGTGGATGATGCGATCTCTGCATTCCTCGTGGAGATAAAACAAAGCTCGAGCAGTGCCTAAGGCGATCTTGAACCGAGCCTTCCAGTCGAGCACCTTCTTTTTAGTTTTGGAGCCACTGCTGAAGAGTACGGAATTCAGCGATCCATTGGGCATGTAATCATACACTAGTAACCGTACTTTGGATCCTTGTGCACAAAAGCCTCGAAGCCTTACTAAGTTCCCATGTTGTATGTTTCCAAGTGAGCTGATTTCCGCTCGAAATTGCTTCTCATCTCGGCTTGAACTGGACTCCAATTTCTTCACGGCCACAAGTGCACCGTCTGGAAGAGATCCTTTGAAAACTGAGCCGAATCCTCCGCTCCCCAGCTTAGACTTGAAGTTCCTAGTTGCAATCTTCAACTCCTTGTAACTGAACATTCTAAGAAAAGGGTCGAAAGAATATTCTTCAGAACGTTCAATACTAGATTGTAGCCGATCTTGTCGCCTCCTCCACATAAAAAATGAAAAGACAGCTAAAGCGATGGCGAGCGCAGTGACAATAGCAATCACAAGAGGAATGACGGTTTTGCGTTGGGATGACGATGGTGGATCAAACGTTGCAAGAGCAGAGGCAGCGGCTACTCGAATGAAGACATTTGAATTGCTGATTGATGAAGAATCACGCAAGTCAAACAGAGGTGTGGACCAGACTTGGCAGGGGCCTGAGGGTGGATTGAAAGCATAAGCAGTGCAGGAGCAGTTGCTGAGGCAGGCTTTCTCGCAATCCATCTTTGTGGGCGCTGGCAATGAAGAACCAAAATCAATAAACGACGTGGCGTTGGAGTCGATGAATCTGTCGGATGTGCAATTCAAGGGGCTCCGGCGGACACAGCCACTGGACAACCAGTCCCGTGAATCCCAGGCTTCATTGTCTTTTGGTGTGAAACCATTTACACAGCTGCAGAATTGAAAATTGTTGGAGTTACAGACGCCGAAAGCGCCGCAGAGGCCATACACGGCGCATTCGTCTCTGGGCAGAGACCAGAACATGCTCCATTTATTCCCATCGAACAGAGCAAGTCGAATATCTCCGGACTTGGTCAAGATGAAATGCATGGGCGCATGTATCTTATGCGTTGGTGTTAAACTGAAATACAAACTAGAGCTGGTGATTTCAACGTTCACACTGAAAAACCTTTTGTTTGACATTTCTGGAACACGACTGAAAATTCTACCATCCCAAGGCCCGCTCCACCAATACTTGACAGAGTTATTCCACATTAGCACAATTTGTTTGGAGCCAAATGGATCCGACTGGAACGAGAAGAGCCCAGGAGCAGGATCTGACGAGCTTTTCCAAGACACCAGCTTTTGCTGTTCCCCCAATCTCATTGCAGGCAACCAGGTATCTGTCGGAATGTCGAAACTCTGCCACACAGTTTCAGATTTGTTGTCATCACCGCTCAGCATCAAAAAATTACCGGAGTCTAGTATCACAGCACGGGATGCCTTCTTCGATATGTTGACCGACCAAATAGACGCACCCTCTGCGTCCAACAGATCCAATTCACCTTCTCTTGACAGCTTCAAAACTCCAGATTTGTTTCTCGCGGGAGTCTCTCTGTTGGCCACCCAAACGATCATCTTCTGTCGCATATTGGCGTACCACATTCCAACGTACCAGTTGTCGGTTCCGTTTGGGCTGAAGAAACCCAATTCAAATGTGCCATTCTCTGAAATCAATGTCTGATTTCCAGCAAGCGAAGCGCCCAAGGAAAGAGTGTCTCCGGCCTTCACTACTGCTGCACCATAACTACTCAATGGAATAAACACAGCAACTGCAAAAACAAGTCTTAACCAGGATTTTGCCCGCTTCTCATCCATCGCCAAATTGTGAGCCATTGATCGAACCTCCACCGGGCTTTAAAGCAAGAAGCTGCAAACATAAATGTTCTTCTAGAATAAATGTCGTGGAGGACCAGTATAGGAGCTTATAAAATAATTGTTGTGTTGCATTCTGACAAGGTTGAGATTCAAAATTACCTAATTACCTAATCTGGAAGAAATGTGACAAGGCATTGAATGTAAGTGTCACTATGACTTAAAATCAAAGCATTGTCAACAAACTACTCTTTTATAACAATTTGTCCAATGGGATAAGAGTGAGTGATCAGTAAAAGCCAAAATTACAAGTAACGTTCATGTTAAGTAATTATATTCATGGAGAGTACTTGAATTTAATGGTTTGATTGTGTTAATTTTTAAGGAATGAAGAGACTGCTGCCATGGAGAAGCCAGTCATTTAACGTCAATTCCAAAGAGCACAAAGTGCCTGTCCACTGTGAAACAATTCAGTGAAATGAGACGGAATGCCAGTCGTCAAACTTATTCTCAAAGAAATTTGAGAAGACCTGGGGAGTATGTTACGTCAATCGTGACGTCATTTCAACAACTTCTTATTTTATTCCCGTGTATATACCGGGGAACATTTTACACTGCTTTTAGTGTTCTAAATTCGAAGTGTTACAATAATATCATATATTATTTAAAATATAAACAAGAGCTCTTTTAGACTTGAGTCCCTGCCTTGTGCAAGGGTTAGAGGTGAAAGAATGTCTTGATAATGTTGCATAACATTAAGCTAATAGCTAAGAGCGAAGACATAAATCAAGTTTGACATGGTCTTTTTTAGTAGAAATATTGAATTATGAAAAAAAATATGTTATTAAAAGTATATAAAGATTATTATTTATTATATACATTAAATATATGAATTTGCATTATGACTAGTAATTATAAAAATAAAAATAAAATATATATGAATAAAGATTTTTTTCCTTAACAAAAATAAAAAAGCATAGAATCAAATAAGTCTTATGCTTATAATAACTTAATAAAAGAGTATCTTTTAATTTATATTTTTTATCATAATTTATATTTAATAATTATATTATGATTAATATAAATATTAAAAGTATGATCTACGAAATTTAATCTTTTGAAATGATACAATTAATAGTGAATCTATAATTGCCTATGCTAAATAAACCATTTAGCTGTAATGTTTGATGCATACTTGACATATTGTAGAACTTATCAAAAAACAATGATTTGAATTGTTAAATAAAATGCATTGTGCCTCATTTTTATCTAAAGATATTACTCATATTTTATTATTTCCACTTAATGCCAAAGTCAATTCTCTGGGCTAGGTGGAACAATGCGAGAGGGCATTTGAGTCCTATGTTCTTTTATCCTGAGTAAGAAGAATTTTGAGTACCAAGCCGAGGAGCCGACATTGTCGAATTTGACTTGTGTGGGGTAGGTGAGAGTGAATTTGAATAAGCAATGCAATATGTGGAAGTCTTTAATGATGGAGATCGAGAAGCTTTAGTCAGAAGGGAAGGTGTAGGGTTTCTGCATCGAGCCCTAGAATGCGACGACATTTCGCCCAAATCATCAGCTTTAAGAAAGATGCTCTCTATTTTGTTGCTACTCTATAGAATCTTTATGTTGATTTTGGATGCTTTGGAGTGCCTTGATGAACTAATTAAAAAAACAACAACATAAAGAATGAAAACAAAGCTTAAAAATAGAGTAGCAAAACAAGATTCTAATATATCAAAGAAGCACACTTTATTACCAAAGCACTAAAATTTTATTCATGCTTTGATAGCTGAGAGGAATGCTTTATTTATAGAGCTTATACATATTTCTAGAGGCTTCTTGAGAAGCTTTAAGAAAGGAAGCATTCTAGATATTTCTACATAATTTTAAATTCACATATTGCACAAAGAGAGAAGCTTCATGAGGCAAGTAGAAAGTTCTGGTCTGTGCATGAAATGCCCAGCTACTACACCTTAGAATAAACATTATTCCAACACCCCCCAATAATGTTTATTTGGAGAGAGTAGAAAAATCTTTGAGTTGCAATAGATCTCTAAATTTGGTAACTTTTACAATAGACAATGCTTTTGTAAATATATTAGCAAGTTGATCTACTATTCCACAAAATTGTAGTTTCACCTCTTAACTTTCAATTAAATCTCGAACAAAATGATGATGCACTTTTATATGTTTGGACCTTGCATGATATATTGGCTTTTTTGCTAGCTTGATAGTACTTTGATTATCACAAAACATTGTTGTTGGAGAGTCTTGTGGATGATGCAATTCTTCAAGTAACCTCCTAAGCCATAATGCTTCTTGAGATGCCTTTGATGAACCAATATATTTAGCTTCTATAGATGAAAGTGACATCGTTGATTGCTTCTTGCTGCTCCACGAAATTGGTCTCGTTCCAAGATGGAAGATATAGCCTGAAGTTGACTTTCTATCATCAATGTCACCTACATAATCAAAATCTATATATCCAATTAGAGTAAGCTCTCCTCCATATCTATATTGAATGAAAAGTTGGTGAGTACCCTTAATGTATTTTAATATTCTTTTAGCTACTTTCCAATGTTCAATGTGTGGATCTACCATGTACCTAGATACAATACCAACCACATATGCAATATCTGGTCTAGTTATAGTAAGATATAAAAGATTTCCAACAAGCTACCTATACAATTTTCCATCCACCTTCTTTTGAGTAGAGTTAGCACTCAACTTTAATCCTACTTCACATGGTGTATTACATGGTTTAAAATCACTCATATTAAATTTCTTTAGTACATTAAGAATATTCTTAGTTTGAGAAAACATGATCCTTCCTCCTTCTTGCCATACTTGCATACCCAAAAATTAATGCATTAATTCTAAATTAGTTATTTCAAAAACTTGTTTGAGTTGATCTTTTGTTATCTCAATATTATGTTCACGATCTCCTATAATAATCAAGTCATCCACATACAATATAGTGATAACAACTTTATCATCACTATATTTTACATACACATCTAGATCAACTATACTTCTTTTAAATCCATCATCTAGAAAGTACTTATTTATTTTTGAGTACCATGCCCTTGGTGCTTGCTTAAGACCATAGAGATATTTTCTTAATCTACACACCAATTTTTCCTCACCATATTTAATAAGTCTTGGTGGTTGTTGCACATAAGTTTCTTCTTTTAGGTCACCATGCAAAAATGCACTTTTTACATCCATTTGAAAAATTTTCCAACCAAACTTTGTAGCTAAAGCAACTATTGTATGAATGGAAGTCATCTTACCTACTAGAGCAAAGGTTTCAGTATAGTCTATACCTTCTTCTTGTGAGAAACCTTTAGCCACTAACCTTGCTTTGTATTTTTCAATAGCTCCATCTGATGTGAACTTGGTTCTATAGGTCCACTTGCAACCAACCACATTTTTTCCCTCTAGAAGTGTTACTAGTTCCCACATTCCATTCTTTATCAAAGAGTTGTATTCTTCTTGCATAGCTACTTCCCACTCATCCTTTCCATTTACTTTTTCATATGTGCTTGGAGTGTCAACCTGTATCACCTTAGTCATTAGAGCATAGTTAGCAAATATATTTTTAGGACATTCTTGATAAATTTCTTGGATGCTTCTAATTTCCTTGGATTTTCATTATCACTTTCACTTGATTCTTCAACTTGAGTCTCTTCCCATGTAGTAGTTTGCACACCTTGACTTTGACTATTGGTAGAAGTAGAATTTTCTTCATCTATTGAAACTGGAAAGAAAGATAATGTTGGAGAGTTATCATTCTTAACATCTTCATCAAACCATACATTTCTTTTAATATATATTTCATTAGTTCTAGGATTGTATAATCTATATCCTTTTGATTCCTCACTATATCCAACCATTATGCACTTCTCACTCTTCCTTCAAGTTTGCTCCTTCTTTCATCAAGAATGTGAGCATATGCTTTACAACCAAAAATTCTAAAATGAGATACTGTAGGTTTTCTTCCACTCCATGCCTCTTCAATTGTTATGTTGAAAACTACCTTAGTAGGTGTTCTGTTCAAAAAATATACGGTAGTATGAATGGCTTTAGCCCAAAATTTAGCTTGTAGATTTCTAGAATGAAGCATACACCTAGCCATTTCTATTGTAGTTCTATTTTTCCTTTCATAAACCCCATTTTGTTGGGGTGAATAAGAGACAGTTGATTCCTTCTTTATGCCATGTTCTTTACAAAAATCTAAAAAAGTTGTATTCATGTATTCACTCCCTCTATCAGTTCTTATTATCTTTAAACACTTTCCACTTTATTTTTCAGTCAAAACTTTAAACTCCTTAAACTTTTGAAACACTTCATCTTTCATTTGTAGAAAATACACCCAAATTCTTCTACTATAATCATCTATAAAGGTGAGAGCATACCTTGATCCTCCAATTGATGGTGTTTTAAAAGGACCCATTACGTCACTATGGACTAAATGTAGAGGAGTTTTTGCTCTCCATGATTTACCTTGAGGGAAACTTTCCACATGTTGTTTTTGCATTAAACATCCTTCACATACCTTGGGACTTAATGATATCTTTGGAAGTACATGCACCATTTGTAATCTCTCCATAAGCTTTAGACTTTGAAAATTGACATGCCCCAAATGCTCATGCCATAACCTGCTCATATCATCATATTGGGCAATAACACACAAATGTTTATCTCTACATTTAGAAATAAATTCTTGAAACTTATATAATCCATTTTCCATTTTACCAATTGCAATAACTCTATAATTATCATTGACATACTTGATTAAACACTTATCATTGTAGAATTCTATTTGACGTCCTTGACTTGCAATTTGAGATACTAAAAGTAGATTTATTTCTAATTTAGGGACTAACTTAACATTTTTGAACAAACCATTATCAACTTTGACATCACCAGTCCCTTTAAATTCTAAAGCACTATTATCCCCCAAATATATTTTCTATATATTATTTTTACTTATTTTTTCAAATTGATTCTCATTATGAGACATGTGTTGTGTAGCACCAGAATCAATAACCCAATCATCTTTGAAAGTATTATTTTCTTTAAGTGCAACACAAAATGCATTTCTTTTAGAATCACCAAATTTTGGAGAATTATTTGCCTTTTTCTCTATATCTCTCTTCTTCTTGAAACATTCATTTTCCTTATGACCCATTTTACCACAATAATGACATTTCCATTTACTTTTACTATGATCTATGGATAAAGAACATTTATTTTCATACTCTAAATTTCTTTCTTTAAATTTATTATCTTGTGACTTCTAATAATATTGTTTTCCTTTCATTACAAATGGTTGAGATTCACCATCAAATGATTTTTTCCTTTTACTTGTCTTTTCTCTTCTTAAACCAACTTAGCACACAATTCTTCTGATTTAATACTTTTTGATTCATCCATAGTATCCAAACCCCTTATAAATGATTGATAAGAGCCCAGAAGACTTTGTAATATAATTTGCACAAAATCTCTATGATCTGTATCTTTTCCAAAAGAAGCAAGGTCATTTTTCTTTTCTTTTATCTTACTTAAATGTGAGACTATCTCTTGTGAGCTTGATAATTTAATATTGTATAACTTAATAGTGAGAGATAAAATCCATAGATAACCTAAATTTTGATATAGATCCTTCAAAATCTCGTATACTTTGACTCCACTTCTCTCATTACGAACTTTTAGGAAAACCTCTTCTGAAAGTGTAAGCTTGATTAGTGCTACTACCTTCTTGTCCCTTTTATCCCAATTATCTTGATCCTTTCCTAGATTTGTGGGCCTTTTTCAATACCAGTCAGAATATCATAGCAATTTTGAAGAGTTAGAATGATTTCAACATGAGATAGCCAGTCATAATAATTTTTTCCATTTAATTTAACTATGGGCAGAGTAACACCAAGTGATTCCATTGTTAAATTCGCTACTTTTTGGATGAGGATTAAAAATATATTTAAAAAACTTGAGCACCCAAACTTAAAATTGAAAAAACCTCCCCAATTTGTTGAAGAAAAAACCCTTTTCCTTTGCTGCAATATTCTTCCTTTGATATAGTTTTCTTTTGTCCCAAAACAAACTGCTGCTCACTCCTTGGTTACAACCTACAAGTATAAAGATTCTCACCAAAAAAAACACATATATTCATTCCAAAAGCACCATATATTCATAGCCCAAAGAACTGAAATAGCTCTGATACCATGATGAACTAATTAAAAAAATAGTAGCATAAAGAATGAAAATAGAGCTTAAAAATAGAGTCGCAAAACAAGATTCTAATATATCAAAGAAGCACACTTTATTACCAAAGCACTAATATTTTCTTCATGCTTTTACAACTGAGAGGAATGCTCTATTTATAGAGCTTATACATATTTCTAGAGGCTTCTTGAGAAGCTTCAAGAAAGGAAGCATTCTAGATATTCCTACATTAACTTTAAATTCACATATTGCACAAAGAGAGAAGCTTCATGAGGCAAGTAGAAAGTTCTGGTCTATGCATTAAATGGCTAGCTACTACACCTTAGAATAAACATTATTCTAACATGCCTGCTATTTTGATGGATTATGAGGCAAAAGACGAGAAGGATGGGGAGTAGGCGAAAAAACAAGCAACAAACTTAGGCATGCTTATGGCTAAGTTAGTTATGGTGTTGCAAGATGATGATGAGTGAAATTTGCACAATTTTAATATGAAATTGCTTCAAGGTTTGGGTGCAGGACCTATAGGTAAAGGTGAAACCCTAGCAATTTTTCCATCGAATGCTTGCCCCTTGATGTGCTACAGATCTAGCCCTGGAACAGCGTGTTGGGTTAAAGCCAAGGATGGAGAAGGTAAAGGAATTTGAAATTTTAGGAAGAAATCTTTGCTAGTGGCCGTGGTTTTAAGGAGATGCACATCTAAAGAATTGCTAAAGCTGAGTGTAGAAATTGGAAAATCTTGTAGTTTCAGTAGAATCTGATGGTCACCATTAGTGGCGCTTAGCTTGATAAATGACTTTGACCTATACCTTCTAACAACAATCATCATCACAATTAATACAATCTGTTCTCACAATTAATGTGATCTTATTTGCATCAAATTTCTTGTCTATTTTTCACAATTAAAAAATAAAATTACCTCTACAAAAATTGCACACGACCAATAAGAAATAAGAAATAAGAAATAAGAAATAAGAAATATGATCACAAAAAATATATTTTTAATATTTCTTATTTAAACCTAAGAAAAAGAAACCTTGTCTTAAGCTAAATTAATAAAATGATAGTCCTATTACAATCATATCATAATCATTTATACAATAAATAAAAGGTACAATGATATTATATTTTTTGAAATATATATATAAACTGATATATTTTTAGTCTATAACAATAGTCAATTTTTAAATAATGTTAAAGAATTTTTTTTTTAAAACATGACTAGCCTCTTCATTACATAAATTGGGTAGGATTGAGGCTAATAAAGAAATGAAAAAGTTTGTTAGAAAAATGCTAGAAAATATTTTCCAAACAAAAAATATTAAACATAATTAGATTTTCTTAAGAGTACCTAAAGATAGTGAACAAGAAAATTCTTAAATCTAGTAGAACTAGTTCTCCACAAATTCTACTTTTCCTACCTCTAAAAAAAATAGACATACTTTTATACCAAATCCTTCTGCTATATATAATTAGTTATAATGACCATTAAAGTAGGAAATATTCTTTTTTTTTGTAAAATGCTCCTAGCCGACATGAAATATTACTATAATAAATATGTAAAAAAAATTATGTTCTTAATAACAAAATATATTTTTAATCTATGTAAACAAATATGATTTATCTAATATATTAAATTATATTTTAAACTTTATCAACAATATTAGATTTATTTTTTATGTAAACAAAATCTACATTATAATATTATTATACAATTACTCTTTAATAATCAAATTGTTCAATAATTTATTAATTGTAACTAAATTTAAAATATAGAAATTAGGTAATAAATTATATTAAGCTAAAAGTGACTTTATATTTATATATGTCAATTAATTAAATTTTTTTAAAATTACAATCACAATGAGATATTTTTAGTAAAGGTGAATTAAGCATTGCATATTTGTCAAAGCTTCTCAGTGTGATGTTGTGAGCAACCCAAGGGTCAATTGAGGGAATATTATAGTATGTGTTTCCATTAAATGGAGTCACAAATTCCCTTTTTCTTAAACTTTGAGATCATTTCTCATCTACAAAAGGATCTAATAAATGTGGTTGAATACTATAGGTATTCCTCAGATGGTTCACAATCTTGATGCTTAAGCTACAACTTTACTAAGGAAAATATGATCTTTTTTCCATAATTTAGCTTGCATATAAAAATTTGAATTTTTAAAAATAAGAAAATGATTTGAACTTAATATGATTTAATTATTTAAATCAAATGTTTATTGGCAAAGCTTTAGAGTTAGATCATCCTTCTACTAACATGGTAACCTTGGAGCTTCAAAAACAACAAAGATGATGCCAAAATTAACTATAGAGATATGAGGATAAGTAGTCTTGTTCATGCCATAGTTATACCAAATTCCTCCCCCAATTTCCCCTAGTTGGCCACACTCAGTGAAGTAGTAATGCACATGCTTAATGTAGGCCTTTTCAAAGGGCATAAAATTATCATCTAGAACAAAACTATGAAGATGTTGAAGCATCTAAAGATTAAAAGGCTCTATATATAGAAAATATATAAAGTCATTAAGACTTATTACTCCTACTAAGAGGTTGTTTATAAAAAAAGTTAACACTTATTACTATGTAATTGAGTTGATTACATTTAGGGAAAAAATGTAGAATTCATAAAGCTTTATCAATTGTCACATTTAAATATTCCACTATGAAACCATTAAGTGAATTCAGACAAAATGAGAAAGCTCACCAGTTGGTTTCTAAAAAAGACGGGTCGAAGGAGACTTAAATCTTTTCTATGGAAGCTAGTAGTTTTTATCTCTACATGGATTTACCAAGAAATGCAAATTTCAAATGGATCCTCAATCAAGGAACTTGAGTTTAGAGGAAGAATAAAATCTATTTCCTATAACATTAGCTTGTACTTACAGTGGCAATAGAAAGAATAAAACATCCCATTTCACAAGAAGAGGTTAGCCTCATGTCATTGAATTGAATGAGCCAATGAATGAATCCATGGGTAGGCTCACTATCAAGAGCACACTATCTGGAATATAATTATAGTTGGGGCCTTTAATCAGCTCATTAATATAAGATAGACAAATTATTCAAAATTTTGTATAACTTGTTTGATCTAATTTTCATAATTTTCTTTAATACTTAAAACCTAATTGTGTGCACTATGATTATGTACATGGGTAAGTGCACTAGGTTGTGGTGCCAAAAGGGTGGTATAAGTGGACACCTTTTTCCTGAAATGAGCAATTTCTAAACTTCAACAAGAATTTGAAGATAGTTACGATCAAAATTTTAAGATATGACAAAAACAAAAGTTGTAGTCCTTTGAATCTAGTTTCTAAACTACTAATTATTTTTCAAAATGGTTTAGTTTTAGGTCCTCAAAAAAGGGGCCCATAAAAAGTGGTACTGTTTATTCCAAAAAAACATAACATAGTAAAAAGTGTGGGCCCCCTAAAATTTTAACCTTTTTTTTTTGAAATTCTTTAATCACTCTGGTCAAAAGTTACTTAACACTATGTAGTTTATCCTAGATTTTTTGGGTAATTTTATAATGTGTATTGTTTATATATGAATTTTTAACTAGACACATACCAAAAATGTGAAATATCTGTATGCACCCCTTAGAAATAATTTAAAACTAATCTAAAATCAAAACATTTTTTTTTCAAAGTGTGTAGAATGGAGTCTAGTTTCTAAAAAACTAAGTTGTTGCAAAATTTTATGAATGAGCTAAAATCTATAGCCCAATTAGTCAATGGTGGCCTTTGACAAAAAATGAACATACATTCAAAAGAAATTATAGATGAAAGGCTTGAAATAGTTCAAATTAAAAATAAATTATATGGTTATATAACTAACATAGAGACCTACAATGCCATGTAACCTGATCTTATTGATGCCCAACCACAAGGAATCTTGAAGGAGAGCACACAAAAAAAAATTTATTTTTTGTATGTTTGCTAGAAAACACGTCTCAGACTTGTTTATCTCCAAACCTTTGGGTTGGATCTCGAAGGAAAAACCAAGACTTAGGTTTGGTTTTAATGCAAAGCTTTGAATAGTGCATACACCATATAGTGTGTGCATGCTATAGCGCACACACTATTTAAAGCATTTGAATTTTGGTCCTAATAGCGCATACGCACTATAGTGCCCACACACTATTGAGACCTAAATATTGCATAGAGAAGGAAGAAGAGATGCAAATCAAGAGAAAGAGAGAGCGGTGGAAGGTGGGGGATGGCTATGAGAGTGTGTGAGAGAGAGAGAGAGAGAGATAGAAAGAAAGTAGGGGATGGGAGAGGGGAGAGAGTAGGGGATGGGAGAGAGAGGAAGTGAGAAAGAGTAGGCATGGTAGAGACAGTACAGGATGGGAGAGAGGAAGTGAGAAAGATTAGGGGTGGCAGAGAGAGTAGGGGTGGCAAAGAGAGAGTATAGTATGAGGGAGGGAGATTCAAAGTAGGGGATGGGAAAGAGAGGAAGTGTGAGAGAGAGTAGGGGTGCCAGAGAGAGAGTACAACATGGGAGAGAGAGATTGAGAGTAGGGGATGGGGAGAGAGAGATTGAGAGTAGGGGATGGGGGAGAGAGAGTAGGTGGTGGGAGATGAAGTGGGAGAGGGAGAGCAAGAGAGAGGAGGATGGGAGTGCATGTGTGTGAAAGAGAGAGAGTAGGGAATGGGAGAGGGGGGAGAGAGAGTAGGGGATGTGAGAGAGTAGGCAATGGGAGAGGGAGAGAGAAGGGGATGGAAATGTGTGTGTGTGTGTGTGTGTGTGTGTGTGTGTGTGTGTGTGAGAGAGAGAGAGAGAGAGAGAGAGAGTAGGGGATAGGAGAGAGTATGAAAATGTGTGAGAGAGAGAGAGTAGAGGGTAGCAGAGAGAGTAGAGAGAGAGAGAGAGAGAGAGAGAGAGAGAGAGAGTCTGAGAGAGAGAGAGAGAGAGAGAGAGAGAGAGAGAGAGAGTAGGTGGTGGGAGAGGGAGTGGGTGAGGGAGAGAGAGTGAGAGAGAAAAGTAGGTGATGGGAGAGGAGAGAGGGGGGATGGGTGTGTGTGTGTGTGAAAGAGAGAGAGTAGGGAATGGGAGAGGGGAGAGAGATAGAGAGAGAGAGAGAGAGAGTAGGGGATGGGGGATAAATAGAGTAGGCAATGGGAGAGGGAGTGGGAGAGGGAGAGAGAGGGGGGATGGGAGTGTGTTTAATATATAGAGTAGGGGATGGGAGAGTGTGTGAGAGAGAGTAGGGGTGGCAGAGAGAGAGTGAGAGTAGGGAATGGGAGAGAGAGAGAGAGAGAGAGAGAGAGAGAGAGAGAGAGAGAGAGAGAGAGAGAGAGAGAGAGAGAGAGAGAAAGAGAGAGAGAGAGAGAGAGAGAGAGAGAGAGAGAGAGAGAGCAGGTAGTGGGAGAGGGAGAGGGAGGGGGAGAGAGGGGGAATGGGAATGTACAAGAGAGATAGAGTAGGGGATGGGAGAAAGTATGCAGTGAGAGAGGGAGTACAAGAGAGAGAGAGAGGGGGGGGAATGGGAATGTGTGTAAGAGAGATAGAGTAGGAGATAGGAGAGAGTGTGAGAGTTTGAAAGAGAGTAGGGGGGTTGTAGAGAGAGCTCATACAAGATGAGAGAGAGAGTAGGAGATCAAAGAGAGTGTGAGAGAGAGTAGGGGATGGAAGAGAGAGACTGAGAGTATGGGATGGGAGGGAGAGAGTAGAGAGGGAGAGAGAGTACTTGATAGAGAGAGATAGTAGGCGGTGCAAGAGGGAGTGGGAGAGGAAGAGAGAGAGGGGGGATGGGAGTGTGTGTGACAAATATAGAGAGTAGGGGATGTGAGAGGAGAGAGAGAGAGGAGGAATGAGAGTGTGTTTGTGTGTGTCTGTGAAAGAGAGAGTAGGGGATGGGAGTGTGTGTGACAAATATAGAGAGTAGGGGATTGGAGAGGAGAGAGAGGGGGGGGAATGAGTGTGTGTGTGTGTGTGTGAAAGAGAGAGAGTAGGGGATGGGAGAGGGGAGAGAGAGAGTAGGGAACGGGGGAGAGAGAGTAGGCAGAGGGAGAGGGAGAGAGAGAGAGGGGGGGGGAATGGGAATGTGTGTGAGAGAGATAGAGTAGGTGATGGGAGAAAGTGTGAGAGAGAGTAGGTGGTGGTAGACAAAGCTCATATAGGATGGGAGAGAGAGTGAGAGTAGGGGATGGGAGAGTGTGAGAGAGAGTAGGGGATGGGAGAGAGAGACTGAGAGTAAGGGATGGGAAAGAGAGATTAGAGAAGGAGAGAGAGAGAGAGAGAGAGAGAGAGAGAGAGAGAGACTAGGTAGTAGGCAAGGGAGTGGGAGAGGGAGAGAGACAGAGATAGGGGGGATGGGAGTGTATGTGATAGATCTAGAGAGTAGGGGATGGCAGAGAAGAGAGTGGGGGGATAAAAGTGTGCACATGTCTATGAAAGAGAGAGAGTAAGGGATGGGAGAGGGGAGAGAGAGAGTAGGGGATGGAGGGTAGAGATTAGGTGGTGGGAGAGAGTGTGAGAGAGAGTAGGGAGAGGGAGGTAGAGAGAGGGGGATGGGAGTGTGTGTGATAGATCTAGAGAGTGGGGGATGGGAGTGTGTGTGTGTGTGTGTGTGTGTGTGTGTGTGTGTGTCTATGAAAGACAAAGAGTAGGGGATGGGAGAGAGTGTGAGAGCATGAGAGAGAGTAAGGTGTGGTAGAGAGAGAGTATGAGATAGGAGAGATAGAGTTAAAGGATGGGAGAGAGTGAAAGAGCGAATAGGGGGTCATAGAGAGAGAGTACAAGATGGGAGTGATAGAGTGAAAGGATGGGAGAGAGTGAGAGAGAGTAGGGGTGGTAGAGAGAGAGAGAGAGAGAGCAAGATGGGAGAAACATAGTGAAAGGATGGGAGAGAGTGTGAGAGAGAGTAGGGGGTGGTAGAGAGAGAGAGAGAGAGTATGGGATGGGAGAGACAGAGTGAAAGGATGGGAGAGAGTGAGAGAGAGAGTAGGTGTGGCAAAGAGAGAGAGCAGGATGGGAGAGACAGAGTAAAAGGATGAGAGAGAGTTTGAGAGAGTGAGAGTGAGAGTGTGATATTACAACTCTTCAATAGGTTTACAAACCCAACTCTCCAAAAAAAGATAAGAATCCACCTTCTCCCTACTTGGTCAACAATGGCCTATTACCCCCCAACTTGGAAAAAGTGGGTTAATGGTGTTCCCAACCTTTCTAACACCAATGATGGCTTGTGACAATATTAACATGACCAAAACAAGGCAAATCACTGATTTAATCTACTACTAACAACCCACAAAATAGAATGCAACATTTGACCTACTAGGCAATTAGGCCTCTTAGTTTAGTTTTTCAGCAATAACACAAAACTCTTTCAAAGGACTAGGCAAACCAAGTATAGTTTTAGGCACCATTTTTCAAGTATTAATAGATTTCAAAGTCTTAAGGCTCCACTTCACTCTAGCATACCTTAACCCCAACCATGCACTTAGGCCTAATTAGCAACTTTAGGCATGGTCTGCAAGGAAATGGCCAAGAGATGGGTTCATGGAATTAAACCACCAACTTCAAAGTGTTCTTCTAATCCAAAAAATGATTTTTTTCCTTCACACCAAGTCCCCTACTTCCTTTAAACACATTACTTCATCAATTTGCATAAAATTTGGTCTAATGCATGAGGGATATTAGACCTAGGGCTTGCTCCTAAAAATATCTATTGCAACCTCCTACTTTAGGGCTTTTGAGGTATGAAAGTACATAAACTTAACTTGCTCCCTATCCATTTGGCACAAATTCCAATGGTGGGATCTCAAGTTAGGGCCATTTCTTTGGCCAAATCCTAATTTTGAGGGTTTCATAGGGCAGTGGTCAAGAAAATTCAATATCTTGAGTTCCTTGATTTCTAGAAACTTGAAACCAATTCCAATGCTTCACAAATTAGTAGGTCTAGCCATCTAGTATAAAAAAAGTTCACTTCCCAATCATGTAAGGTTGTACTATATGAAAAAATTAGTAAAAATCATCCTAAAACAACATATTTTATTGATTCCAAAGAGCAAGTACATATGTTTCTTCATGTTATCTCTCCCCTTAGGTGTCTAGAGCCTTTATAGGCCATTACAAATGGGTAGAACCACCCCATGGTAGTTTTAGCCATTAGGAGTGGTTTTTTTGAAAATGTTTTCAACTTTTTGTAAAAGTTGCTAATGTAACTTTTTGCAAATTTTTGCAATTTTTGCCATTTTGACAAACCCTCTTCCTAATTCAATTCTAACCATTCCCAAATGTTGTTCTAAGAATAAAAACACCTAAAATACCCTAAAAAACATAAAATAAATCAAAATTCCTCCTTTTGGACCAAATGATGCCCAGGTTTATATTGACACCTTGGGGTCTTGAATCCATTACATGGGTGGATGGGCTTAAGGAGATTTCTTAATCAATCCTAAGGACTTATTACATTGAACAAAACAAACACTTTAATTATATGCTTTGCACCAGGTTCTTTCTTATTGATGACACAACCACTTATAATAATGATGCATATAAAATATTGTAGTCATTGATACTTGTATAAATGCATTAGCTATAGTAAAATGTAGAAACTCAACCTTCACAATGTCTGGTTATTAATTATTACACCATTTGTAACAACTATATATGACCTCTCCTTACTGTGATTAAGGTGTTAAATAGTTAAGGTATCCTTTGATTATGCATAGCATATTGATGTAGGATGATTCATTTAGTATTATATAACCCTAGATCTTCCTCCCAACATCATAAACTACCATTTGATAATGTGGTATTGTTTCTTAAAAGGATAAACACGGGGATAAATGGGCTAGATCAACCCTTTTGATATGCAATTCTAGTTGACCAAACTATAAATTCTAAAGATTCAAACATAGTGGTATGTCCATCCATATACTTAATACAATGGAGAACTATCCTTTTTCTTTTTTTCCAAAGATTATTATGGGTTCATCTAGAGCATTTTGATAGCATTTGAAAGATCATACATATCAACTTTAATATTTTCCATCTAGTAATCTATACTCATCTATCCTAGTCAAACACTTTCTAAATAAAAATACAAAACCATAAGTACTAATGGACTTATTCTAATAGTTGAAATGAAATAAAAGTTATTTACATTAATATATTAAAATTTTGAGAACAAGCAAAATGCTAATTTCAATGCACAAGGATAGACCATACACCCAACTTCTACACTATGATACAAGGACAATGCTAATGGATCAGAATTAATTCATACAACTAGATACTTAGCAACTTGAATCAACACCCATGGATGATGTATTTTCACAAACTAGGACTCTTAGCATGTTAAGGGAGTTCAACATAACACCAAAACCTAGTAATCAAGGCGCAACAACAACCAAAACTCCAATTTCATAGTTCTGTCCAAATAATGCAGCAATTAACATTAATCCATGTAACTTCAAACTTGACTCAACTCCCCAAAAATGGTGGATCCTCACAATCAAAGTTGAACAACATGATAAGGGATTCAATATGTCAGTAAAACCCAAGAATCAAGATCAAAAAACATGTTAAACATGAGTTTTATGGAACTATTGAGAATGAAGAGAAAAAATGCATAAAATGTTGTCCTCTTGCATAAAATGTTGTCGTCTTGGATTTTTATTGACATTTTTCCATAACATCAAGAAAATAAATTGAAGATTAGGATACCCATTTCACTCCTCTATAACATATCAATAGATGAGGTATCATTGTTTTGGGCCAAGTCTCTACTGTTACACTATAGGCCACATTTCAGTCATTAAAATGAGCAATCTAGGTGATTTTTAAGGGAAAAAAAAAATTATATATTTTTAGAAGGTTATAAAGGTCCCTAGGGTCATTAGGTTAAGTTTTATGCATCTAGGAGTTAAGATGTCAAAAATTGCAAAAAATTGCAAAAGTTGTCAAAGCAAATTTGCAAAATGGCTGACAACTTTGTAGGAGTTTGGGAATTGGTGAAGGGCTAAGCATTTGGAAATAAGTTAATTTAATATTTCCAAACCTTTTCCAAGCCATAGAACTGAAAAAAAATTAAAAAAATATAAAAATTGCACTTTTTGTGCAAAGTTGCATTGTTGAAAGTTGTAAAAGTTGCTCAAATTTGCAACTTAGTGGAAAAAGAGTCATAGGATTGAACTGTCTGCTTCATTAGCTTTAGGTGGCTAGGTAAACCCTATCCCCAACCTCATCCTATCCTCATTAGCACTCAAACATTCTCGGGCATGCCCAACCGAAATGTCACTAAGGGTGACTAAATGCCATAGGGCTGTGATCTTTGATAGGGCATATCTCAGAGCTCATGCAAGGTATGGATGCAATTCTAGTTCCTATAGGACCATGTTGCGGAGACCTACAATAACCTCTCTCACTTTTTGGAGATCACACACCATTTTAATTTTATGATTTCATCTTGGGTGATGCTAAAACTTGATGGTAAAAAAAATACATATCAAATCCAAAAAATTTCATTTTTATAAATGGATTGTGGAAATCTTATGATGTTACTTGTAGTGTTGGCCAGTACAAAGTTGCCAGCTGCCAAATCTCTCTCACCTTTCATCATGGGATCAAACTATCTAAAAAGGTGTCCAGATAAACCCTATCCCCAACCTCGTCCTATCCCCTTTAGTGCTCCAACGTTCCCAGACATGCCCAATTAGAATGTCCCTAAGGGTTACTAAATGCCATAGGGCTACGATCTTTAATGGGGCATATCTTGGAGCTTGTGTAAGGTACAGATGCAATTCTAGTTCCTATAGGATTGTGTTACTAATACCTATAATAACCTCTTTCAGTTTTTGGAGATCACACTCCATTTTTATTTTGCAACGCCATCTCGGGTGATGCTGAAACTTGTAGTGTTGGCTAGTACAAAGTTGCCAACTACTAAATCTCTCTCACCTTTCTTTTTGGGATCAAACTATCTTCTTTGTTAGCTCTAGGTGGCTGGGTAAACCCTATCCCCTTCAATGCTCGAATGTTCTCAAGCATGCCGAACTAAAACATCCCTAAGGGTCACTAAATGCCATAGGGTTTCAATCTTTGACAGGGCATATCTTAGAGCTTGTACAAGGTATGGATGCAATTCCAGTTCCTATAGGACCATGTTACCGAGACCTACAATAACCTCTCTTGCTTTTTGGAAATGACTCTCCATTTTTATTTTACGATGCCATCTTGGGTGATGTTGAAACTTGTAGTGTTGGCAAGTACAAAGTTACCAACTCCCAAATCTCTCTCACCTTTCATCATGGAATCAAATTGTTTACTCTATTAGCTTTGGGTGGCTGGGTAAACCCTATCCCCAACCTCATCCTAACCCCTTCAATGCTCAAATGTTCTCAAACATGCCAAACAGGAATGTCCCTAACGGTCACTAAATGCCATAGGGCTGCGATGTTTGATAGAGCATATCTTAGAGCTCGAGCAAGGTATGGATGTGATTCTAGTTCCTATAAGACCATGTTGTGGATGTCTATAGTGACCTCTCTCACTTTTTGGAGATCTTACTCCATTTTAATTTTGTAATGCCATCTCGAGTGATGCTGAAACTTGTAGCGTTGGTCAATAGAAAGTTGCCAACTGCCAAATCTCTCACCTTTCCTCATGGGATCAAATTGTCTATTTCATTAGCTTCAGGTGGCTAGGTAAACACTAGGCCCAACCTCTTCCCATCCTGTTGAGCAATCAAGCATTATGAAGTATTGAGGATCCCAAGTATCTACTGCTTTTATTAATTTGGGTGTCACTATATGATCAAGAATGTTATGAAGTACTAAAGCATATAGTAACTTCTCCTATGTCTCTAGAAAATGTAGCATCAGTTCAGGGTCCTTTGGCTCCCAAGAATTTGCAGTATCTATCCTTAGTACTATAAGATTAACTTCATTGAAGAGTTTAGCATAAGGAGTTGAAGAAGCAAGTTTTGCTTCTATGTAAATGCCAAAATCATGAGGCTCATTCCCTTGCATAATCCTTTGCCACAATGAAATTACTTGTAAACCATGCAAAGGATTTTGAAGTGGTTCCCAACCTTGAAACACTCTTATAAACAATGCTAGAGCTAAAAATTATGCATAATAGAGAACATCTTATCTAGTGTACTATGAGATTGAGTAATTTTACCTATAAAATTCTATCTTCTATAAGGTACAACATTGACCAATTGTGCATATAAGGAAATATGTGCATTTTAATACATGTGAGTGCCCATTACAATTGGTATTCTATGATAGCATATCTAACATATGGAATTAATGAAACCTTGAGAATCCTATTAGGCTCTACATCATAACTAAACCTTGAGAATCCTATTCTAGCTCTACATCATAACTAAACATTGGAATTAATGTAATGTATTGTTTTTAGTTTTAGATTTTTTATATGTTTGTAGTAATAATTTATGATAAATGTTTAGATGCATAACATAGAAGGCAAGCTTTAAACATGAACAAGAAGATCATAAATCAATATGACAATGACATAAATTGTAAATGATAATTTTTTGGCTATATGTAATAATCTATGTTTTGTATTGAAATTTTTTTTTGACTCTATGATTATTTCTAATATATATATATATATATATATATATATATGTATGTATGTATGTATGTATGTATGTATGTATGTATGTATGTATGTATGTATGTATGTATGTATGTATGTATGTATGTATGTATATATATGTACATATATATATATGTACATATATATGTATATATATATATATGTGTGTGTGTGTGTGTGTGTGTGTGTGTGTGTGTGTACATATATATATAGACACAAACACACACACACACACACATATGCAGAGTGGCACAGTGGAAGGATACAATTCCTTTACCCTTTAGGCAACTAGGTTTAAATCATCAACAATCTCCTTAAAGACTCACCAAGAGTTATAACACTTAGAGATTTTTTTTGAAGCTTCTCCCAACCTCTAGGAAATCAAATCAATCCTTTCAACACAACCCATAATTTAGAATGGTGACCAAACAACAACTTTGCAAAAATTGGGCTACAAGGGAAAACATGAAATTTTAAGGTTTTCACTTGAACAATTTGTTCAATAACTAAAGGTATAGTGTATTTTTGTGATGTTTAACACCCCTGACAACATATCCCAAGACCAAAACTTGATCCACTCTAGCACTCCAAGGATCCACCAAAGCACACAAACCTAATAGGGCCCTAAAAGGCTTGGTTTTCAAAGCAGGACCAAAAGAATGGGTTCATGAATTAGGTGAAAGGCTTGGGATCTCTTATAGGGACTATTTAAGGACAAAATCCACATTTTCTTAGTTTATTTCCTTCACCTACAACTCTAACAACTCAAATTTCTACAATTTAGGACCAAATACACGCAAATATTTGGCCTAGGGCTTGCAAGTAAAATTACCTTCCCTTGGTTTTTCAACTCCAACTTTTTGAATATGTAAGAAAACTCCCAAGGCTTTCATTGACATTAGGTTTTGTCCTATTTGAACCATACATTTTAAGCTATAGGTTCATTTGCACAAAACCCTCCTGAACCTAGGGTTTCTAGACTGATTTTAGAAAAAAATGCTCTAACTTTGCTTAGAAATCACCAATAAACCTCAAATAAAGTGAATAGGATAGAGGAATAAATAAATTTTCTCCTTTGACCATTCAACCTCCTATTCCAATCCTTACAACTCGAGTAGAAGTGATAATGCAACAATTTTGAGCCAAAAAACCAGTAAATTTTATTAAAACTTGCAAAAATCCAAACATCAGACCAATTTTTTTTTTTGGGAAGGTTGGACATTACATTTATATTCTTTCTTATCTGATTAACTACTTTAGAAATAATTGGAATCGGTTCAAAATTCTTCCTCCCTAATTAGCAAATTTTGACAAAAAATTGTTTAGCAACTTTTGTTCCATTTTTGCAATTTTCAAAGCAAGAAGTCCTAAGACTTTCAAACCTATCTAAGACTTACCTAAATCTATTATAAGGTCTTTTCAACCTTCTTTGGAGTATATTCCTTATCATGAATCTATTTTTTCCCTTATAGGTCTCTAAGGATTCATGGTTTATATGAACACCAAATGAACCTTGAGCCTTTAGAAATGGGCTTGTTATGATATGATCTTATTCCTAATACCTAAAAACCTTATTAATTTGTTGAAGAGACACCTAGAAAGGTGGTATGATGTAGAGTTCTTGAAAATGCTTCATGAAGACCTTGAATGCCTTTAGTACCCTACACCATACATACATACATACACACACACACACACACACACACACACACACACACACACACACACACACACACACACACACACACACACACACACACACACACACACACACACACACACACACACACACACACACACACACACACACACATATATATATAGACTAGTAGTAAATTTAACTTGCTTGTCAGTTTTGTGGCCTATCTACACATAAATAATCAAAGGAATCACAAGTATTAATTTCAATAACCACAATATTACAAGAAATTCATCAAGTAATCTAAGAAATCTAGAGAGAAATTCTTCCTTGTATCCCCTTGGCAGGGAACATAAGAGATCACATAACTAATAAGGGTAAGAGTGTAATAAATTTTATTCTATTTTTCACACAAAATTGAAGCACATGCATTTCATATTTAATTCTTCTAATATTAAATATTTTGATATATCTCATTGATTAAATATATGAGTATTCTATATTAACTCAACAACCAAGTTCTTATAGGTTTCAAAACATCACTACTAGAAATGCATACATAAGTTCCCATAAGTAAAAACCACCATAAATATATGAACGAGATTTCATTATAAATAATTGAATCCATAATTACAATTAGATAGCATAAAAATCACATAAGCATACCAAGGACAATCATCTTGATATACCCATTCTTCTTTATTGTAACTACACATGTGTAAATATTCATATTACAAGGAGGAAGTAATCATTCTATATCATGTTTTCATATACTTATAACATTTTGTGACTCTAACATGATCTCTATACAAAATGGATACATAAGTATTATATCATAGTCATGATACAAAAATATGATGTTGCAACATTTAGTCACACACAAAAAAAGATGCAAAATTGGAATGTGTGAAAAAAGATCATCCAAGGCTCTTGAGAAACTTTTGGGAAAATACTCAATGGATAAAAGACTTTCCACCTAACCATGGAACCTTAGTACTCCACTCACCTAAGCTAGGAGATAACACAAGGCACCACACCAAGTTCAAACATAAGCAAGGGGATAAAATAGCTATTTTAACATTGATAAAGTTTATTGCTAACCAATATTGTATCAAAAATTCAAACTAATTAGGTATTGAATTAAACTTGAACAAGATCATAAATCATATGATGATGACATATTGGAAATGATAAACTTATGCTTAAATAGTGATAAAGTTTATTTTTAGTCAATATTCTATCAAAGTTTTGAAGTAATTAGGTATTGCATTTAATGATCTATATGAAAAAACATATAATATAAAATGATAACTAATAATTTCATGTACATTAACAAACACATAATATATTATGATAACCAATAATGTCATAAGTTGAATAATGTCATGTATCAAATAAATGTCACACATCAAATATAAAATGTCATATATACATCAAATGTATATCAAATATGTCCATTGATGCCTATACATATACATGTATATCAACTATATGTTCTCCTTCCCACTAGGGGAAGGAAACAAATCTCTCGAGGTCTTCTATCCTTGTGTAGAGGGAGACAATGGTGTCGATGGGGTCCTCTTGACATGCTCGCTCATCCTCTTATTGAGGCTCTTCTCTAACTCGAGCTGATACAAAAAAAGTAGATGTGAATCAATAATTATTATACATTAAAAATCAAATATATGTACATAAAATTAATTATTTTCTTACTGCCATCAAATAGTCACTCTACAAGTCCACCTCAAAGGCTTATGGACGATCAGGTGTAACTAGACCCTACAAATATTTAATCAATATAATTACTTATAAATAACATTAGAAATTTCAATACTAACTATTATAAAAAACAAACAAAACCAAGAAATTTTTTTCGTACCTCAGTCAATGGCTATGAGCTAGCCATAGTTGTAGCCACTCCACCATTGATAGACTGCCAGAGATGAGAAGGAGTGTCTGATTTCATGAGTTGCATGTCATACAATACATGTTACATGTAACATGAAACATGAAAAAATAATAATCAAATGAATTAAATTAACATGAAACAAATGTACCTCTATGTAGCTCATATGACGTCTATGCTCTGAGTCCATAGTAAATGTCAACAGTCCTATAGAGAACTGATGCACATGCATAATTTTTTTGTGAATCCTTAATATTATTACTTAATAAATATATGTATTAATTTAAATAATTAAATCAATAAATAACTCTTGACTCATGGATGAAACAAAAAATGGGGCCAGGAGATCACTACTAGGCCCACCAACACTCTAACCCTAAATTTTGAACAATGTCAACAGATGTCAATTAATTAATCATTCACTATAAATATGAAATGTGATCAAATTAGTAAATTATAATTGTAATTTACTTATGTGTCAATGCCAAATGTGTCATTCAGGAACTGATTAGTGATGAGCCCATTATCTACACCACCCCAGCATGAGTACCAAATGTGCATAAGGATTTGCATGATGTGAACATGTGACCACGATGCACAGAAGGCTCCCCCTCAACTAATGGACTCATGCAATGGATGAGGGTCCATGCCAAAGCATTAATGGTCCCTAGAGTTCTGACCTCTACATGTTCCTTCACAGCTAAAGGAATAGTCACATGCTAGCCTTGTGGCTTGTCCATAGGTGCCCTAAATACATTAGGGTCACGACGTGCTCCCAACCTCTCAAATGATGACCCCCCACCTCTACCCAGGGAGTCTAATATATCAAAATAATTGGGGATCTCCCCAAGAACAAACTCACAATATAATTTTTTTTAAAAATACACGGGGACCTCATGATTTTTGCAAAGAGGGGCATAAAAAACCATCCACCATCTATCCCAAAAAATATTTCTAATAGCATCGTGTATGCACCAATGGATGGGGAATTGTTTAGTACCCTCTTTAATAGTATTTTTATCAACAGGTTTTCTAAATAATACACATATTGTACCTTTTGGTATTTCTTTTTTTTAACATCTTGATATGACAATTTATTTGTATAAAATATTTTTTGTACATCCCTCCTAACCCACCAAACATCTATCTAACCACTAACTGAAGCTATCTAGGTCTTAATGGATTCGAGGGATGATGAAAATTGAGCCCTCATTAGATTGGTTTGTCCAAATTCTTTCAACCGACCAATGAGTCCTTCTAATTCAATTTTGCCTCTTTCTATTTTATTTATTATATTTTCTTGTGTGATAGGAAAAAGTCTTGCAATTGGTTTAGGCTGTGGAATTTTTTGTTCTTCTTGGGGAGTGTTTTGGTTTTGATTTTATTGAGGGTTTTGAGCTTCTTGGGGATTTTCCAGTTGATTATTGACATTTCCTCATTAAAAATCAATTGAAATCTAAATAAATAAACAAATGTAAAGAAAAAATGTAAAAATCCTACAAAACAATATAAAAAACATATCAAAAAATGCAAAATGAAATTTAGATCACATACGGCATGCTCGTGATCTCAAATTTCATTGGCAAGGAGGCATATTGGCAAGTTGGGTGGTGAAACTTTGATTTCCTCCAATTTGCATATGTGCTACTATGAGAAGAGGTTAAAAATCAAGTTAAAGTGAATGGGCTACAGATATGCAACCCATTTATAATATTTTTCTTTTTCAAAAGTGCATATGTGCTATTGAAAAATGAAAAAAAAAGGTGTCACCTTTTTGGCACCACAACTTCGTGCACACACCCACATAATCTAATACTTCATGGGACACATTCTCTTATTTATTTCTTGATGCTTGTTATTTTCAAAAAAATTTACTTTGTTTTTTGTTTAGTGGTTGTATGTAGGCTCAAGACTAGTTGTATGATGTTTTTTTCTATTAGACTTCTTTGATGGTTAAGGGTTTACGTCCCTTCAAATCCTATTTTCTATAATGAAAAATAAATAATTCAAAAATAAAAAATAAAAAATAAAAAATATTATTGAACTTTAAATTCAATATCATTACATTTTTTAGCATTATTTCTTTTACCAGGACTCATCTTTCTTCTTTTCTTCTCTACAATATTGGAATCAATAATTTTATGTATGATCATTATATACAACTTCACCATCTTTCATGTTGCATAGATTTTACATCCTATATTTTTTAATCGATAGTTCTACGATAGTTCCACGCTAAGCTCCATATATGTATAAGGGTGAATGCGCAAAGTTGGGTCGCAATTCTGCGGAAGTCAAATCTGCGAAATGAGACCTCTTAGAAATGGGAACCCGATTTTAAAAAATGGGCACCCGTTTTTGGCTCGGGTGCCTGACCCTAAATTTAAAAAATGGGCACCCATTATTTTTAAAAATCATGTACCCATTTTTTATTTTCAAAAAATGGGTACCCATTTCTAAAAGAATTAAAAATTTAAATTTTTAAGAAACAGGCACCCGTTTTAAAAAAATAAAAAATGGGTACCCATTTTTTAAAAGTAAAAAATGGGTACCCGTTTCTTAAAAATTCAGTTTTTTAAGTTTTTAGCGGATTTTACATGCCGCTTTTAGCTTTTCAAAATGGGTACCCATTTTTTTAAATTCAAATAACGAGTGCCCATTTTTTACAACATGACGCAGGAATTTTTTTTTCCTACCTCGAATTTTGGTTCGGGACAGGCTTGGTGAGACCAAGCCTATGCCTTGGCTTCTCAAGATTTGGCTAAGGCATTGAACTGACAAATTCATGCCTTGCCATAATTTTTAGAGGGTCTTCCCGATCAAAATTTTTTACGAAACAAAAACCCATTAGAGCTCTCACTATCTTGATTTCAAAAATATAAATTTTATAGAGTTATGATTTTATTTACTATTTTTTTTTTTTTAAATCAATGGTGGTACCTAAATGTAAAATAGCAATGTTCACTAAAACTTTAATAACTTTTTTATTTTATATTTTTGCTTAAATTAATTTATATGTCATCAATCTACATTCAATTCTTTTGAAGTTAAAATTTTTTTTTTTTTGAAAAAAGTGAAATTTTGATCAAATTATGGTGTTCGTACATGAGAGGTTTTAAAATTTTCTTTTATAGACAATTAAAAATTAATTTAAAAACATATATTAATTAAAAAATTCAAGAAAAATATTCTCATCAATCTTTGGTGTGTCAAGTAACTCCATTTAAAAGGATTTACAAAAATTTATTCATTTGTGTCAAATTATGGTGTCCGTACATGAGCATGGTATGGTCCTGAAACATGTATTTTGAAAAAGTGGTTTTTAAAGATCCATACCAAAAAAAATCCTATTATATGGGTATAGAAATAAATTACATATTCAAAAAGAAGATTCCAAGCACTACAATTTTTATTTCTGGAGTTTTTTTATATTTAATCTCTAAATGGCTCAAATTTTGGCATCAATTGACAAAATATTTCAAAAATGGGAAAAACACTTCCAATTTTAGGCCAAAAGTGAGACCCAACTTCTTGCACTGACCCATAACATATATATATATTTACATTAGTTTTATTTTCATACATGCAACATTAATAACATTCTCATGTGCACAATCATATAACATTTCTCACAATATATACGAAATAATAATAATTTAATATAGATGTGAAAGATGGAGAATCAAATTACTAAATTGATATTACATTTAATAAAAAAATACTAAAATATGAAAAGAGAATAAAAATTAGCTATGGTCTTCATCATATTGCACTATAGCTCACAAAGCC